>JADLZK010011657.1:0-541392 GCA_015847255.1 Hyparrhenia diplandra
TATCTATCTACACAAAATGATCATCTACGTCTCTACGGCGTTAGGAGCATGCTTTAGCATTTAGGATGGAATTTCACACGAACCAGGAAAATAGTAAAATTTCCGCCCGGCCCGCAGTCTACGCGCGGCTTGTCGAAAGCTCGCTCGCCCCGCATGTCCGTGCGCCACCCCAGCTCACCTGTCCGCGCGACCATGGAAGGCGCCGCCCTGGGCGCGGCCATGGACTCAGGAAGGAATCAGGTGAGTTGTCCGAGGGGGAGAGAGCCAAGCCAGAGGATATTGAGCTCGCACGCACTGACGAGCACACGCCATTTTGGGTAGCTCCAGCGGTGAGAACCCCCTCTCCGCTCCCCTAGCCGCGCGCCGTCCACCGCCGGCGAGACCGCGCACCCTCTTCCATTTCCGAGTGGATCCGATCTACGCAACCCCACAATCGAGCGGCCTCCGTGAGCCCCAAGGTGATTCGTGTATCTCCCCTTCGGCCGCAGCCGGAACAGGACACGCCTGACCGCGTCGAGAGCGATTCCTCTCTCGCGGGCGGGCGTCCTCATCCCGTCCCTCCCTCCTTCCTCGGTGCCAGCTGTGGTTCGGCGCGGGGAGCAGGGATCGATCCGTCCAGGCTTGGCTCGGTTGCTCCTCCTACCTGGTAAGGATTAAAGTAGCCCTAACCCGGCTGTCTTGTTTTGCTTCTATGGATTGTTTTCCCTTTATTCTATAACACCGCGACCTGTGAGAATCAAATCCAGAAGATTAGGTGATATCGCAAGAGAATTAGATTTGTGTGCCAATTGAAGTCCAGGAGGGGTTCGGCTGGATCCCGGCTACCTACACCTTCTTTTGCTGTAGCGCTGTGATGTACTGTTGTTGCGGGTGAAGCATCCATCTTCATCTTATCTATATGATATGAGCTTGCTCTATATAGTGGACGTTACTAAGCTTTTGCTACACAGTTAAAAAGGCTGAAAAGGATCAGTGTTATGCTGCGCAGAATGCGTCGTCACATTCTAGCTTTTATGTGGAGGGCCTGTGGATCCCTTCATTTTGGAGGAATTTGGAATCTACTTAAGAAAGTAGGCTATTTTTAGCTTGGAATTTTGAGATTCCACAAATTTTCGAGTTCACATATAAGCCTATGGATTTCTTCTTCTCCAACTTAAGTAGTTGGTTCTATTTCTTCTTCCACAACTATAGTTTATACGATAATTCAATTTCAAAGGATCCAAAGCGTGTAGTTGTCCATGCACCGATAGACCTATTTACAGTGAAAAATCACGCATTCATTGATCCGTGTAAAATTGAGCCTGTTTTTGTGACAAATTTGCTTAGAAATTCATCTATGCAAATTGACCTGTTGTGTGACAAATTGCTTTATTAATTCATTTCTTGATCACAAGTCTACTTCAGTAACAACTAGCACCACCAACAGCATATTAGTTATTTCCAAAAATTTTGGGGTTTCAAATTAAGCCCCGTGCCACGTTTTGACTGTTGACTTATTGTATGAACAGTTTTAGACGAGTATTTTGGTGAAGAATGCTTGATAAAGTAGTTTTATCCATCATTGAACTGTTTCTGGAATATCTATATGCAAGTTCTGGCTCTACAGCCTACTCATTGATAGCTCAGGCTCGGCAACACTAGAGCAACAAAGTGTTTCGCATAAACTCTGGGTGGGGGTCTGCCCAAACATGGTATTTTACTTCTGTCCCATCTCAAAAACCAAGCCTAGCTAAATTATGTGCTACCGAATTACAGTTGCATGGGATAGACGGGATGCGCTGCATACAAAAGTGGTCATCACGGTAAATCATGCATCTCCTATTAACTTTCCACATGCCGCACAAAATCCATTGATGGTGATTGTAGAACCTGTTTCAGAACCACCCGAGTCCATCTCAGTTGTATGCATGATATGCCATGATCTGTCACCTCCTGCGTGCATTGCACAAGCAGTCGCTTCCTTGTAATGGCGTCAGGAGCTGATCAAGGTTCCCACGCCCGGTAGCACATGGGGCATCTAGTGTCGAGCTTCATTCCCTTCTTTGAATGTTCATTTTTAGTGCAAGGCTGTTACACCCAAATCACCACATAAAGTGTTTCACCTTTGGAAGGCAAGAGAGCTTTGGTGAGTTGTATTGGATCTCATGTATGTTTGGATCATTTTTAAAGCTATATTTGTGGTGTTCACGTTAGTTCCTAACCTGATAACCAACGTAGCATACTCAAAACAACATTCAGTAGTGTTCCTTTGCAACCACTATTGGTCCAGATCTATGCATCAATCTTCTCACGTCACTATGGTGAATGAGACTGTTTGAATCCTACACCCTCGCACATATATAATGGCTGTGAATGATATCCAATACTTTTGCACGGTCTATGAAATCTTTGGGCTTTAACATTATATAGTAAGCGTTCTAGTATTGCCCTAGCCATAGGACCCTATGGCTGAGCAAAATAATGGAGGTCACCTCATTGTTATCGATTACATGATGGAAATCTAAAATTGATGTTCCTTTTTTTTTTTGCTGTAACAAACATTAATAGAATAGTATGACAAATTGTTTTGTTTATTGCTTTTGATGTTATCTTATTCTTCTAATTACTAAATATTTCATTTCTGGATTGCCAGCTATTGAACTTGAGTTAGGCTATGGATCTGGAGACAGAGAATCGTCTTGCTTCTTTACTACTTGAAGAGGCCAGGAGGTTACAATTGGAGGCTAACAGGGAAGGTGTTCATGCATATCTGCGGAAACCTAATGTTAGGCATCGTCCAAACTCACGGTTCCTTACAGCCACAGTTCGTGGAGTTCAGCAAGGTTAGCAATGTGCAGTGAATCATTGTCGTCACTTGTCACTTGTTTTCTATATTTTCTATTTCTTTGAGTAGATCTTGTAGAACAAATCAACTTTGAAAAATAGTAGTCATGTAATCCTGTAAAAAGTTGAATTTGGCCCTTGTGAGTATATTGACCTACATACTTGGGTAAAAAGTATACTGGTCCCATGTCATTAATTTTTTAATTACATAACTAATCAACATTAAGAAAACATGTGGAGCCATGTAACCCTTCTTGTGATTATTGACCTTACATTCTTGGGGAAAAAGTACCCTGTGTCACTAATTTTTTAATGACATTGACATCAAGTAGCACTTTTGTACTTTGTTCTGAGTTGAAATATGCTGTTTGTCCTGCAGCAAATCGTGTTGTGGAGGTCGATGAAATGTGGCGTGCCAGGGAAAAGGAACTGGAGTTGGAGTCAAAAATGAAAGGCAGAAGTGGCATTAGTAAAGATCGTGATGATATTAGGGGCGAGAAGCGCAAAAGTGATTTGAGAAACCATATCTCCAGCTCAAGGGTTGAACAAGAAGGGAACACTTATAATAATTCCTACTCAGACCAGGAGGATGCTCTCAGGGATGATGAAATCGAAAGATTCCTTCATTCAAGGTCAGTTAGAATCTTCATTTTTTTCTTTTATGTGAGAAATAGCAATTTTTCTTGTTGTACACCTGGCATATATAACTAAATATTATTTTTACTCCTGTTCTTGTATGAAAAATCACATGATATGTCTCTCTCTTTGATAGTACCACATTGTTCTATCGTTTTGTGCTGATATCCTATTTGTTTATGCTACAAACGTTTCCATTTGTTAACTATTTCCCTGGTGTTTAGGTATGAGCAATTGTTGTTAACATATTTGTTGTTGCTGTTCTGTTAGGCTTAAGCGGGACGTGGGGCTGTTGGTTCTAGGATGGATGAGCCTGGTCCATACCTTGATTCTTTGTCCCGCCATCAGGACAATGGACCTAGTCGTGACATACGTGTGGAAGAGAAATGGGAACACAGAGTACAAGGCCCAGAGAAGCCTTCATTTTTGGGATCTAAGTCTCTTGATGGTCATTGGCGCAAGGATACTTCGGATGGAAGGCCATCAAGCTCTGAACCACAGACCAAAAAAGAAAAGAAAAATAAGTATGACAGAAGAGATAATATAGAGAGAACGAAAGTAAAGGACAGGAAGAAATCCAAACATTGCCGCCACCACCACCATCACAGAAGCACCAGGAGTGAATGAGTGGTGTTGCCTGTTAGCGGAACAGGAAAATGTAAGCAATGGGTCTGCCCTGAGACAAGCTAGCTGACTGTTTCTGTAACTTGAAACCTGTATTGTATGGAAAACTTGATATGGTTCTTATGATGCAATGTTCTGATATCACATCATTTGTTAAAGTTGTCACTTTGATGTTGCATGATTAACATCTGCAACAAGAGTTGTTCTCTGTCTTCTTTTTATAACTAACATTGGGCGTCTAATATTGGAGTTGGAGGAGCCTGCTCTTAAAGCAGGGCAGTCTGTCAATTGGGGTTTGTAGCTGAATAAACCTTGTGTGAGAATGAGTAAACCATCAATGGCTTATATATACATATTAGTGCACATTTTCTATGATCATTAGGCTAAGGAGTTACTTGTCAGGTTCCATTGAAACGAGCATTGGTGACTGGGCTGAAAGGCAATTTATGATATGATACCTTATAGTTCCAACCAAAATGGGCCTAAAATTCACATCATGGACCATTCTCCATTGAATTTGTTTAAACCCAAGAATTCATAGTCAACGAACATGAATCAAATTACTTAGGCTCTTTGAAGCTTCTGCCTTTTCCAATTCCTGAATTGATCTTTCAGAATTCAGGTAGGCGTTTATATGTAGTGTCTTGTTCAGGAACAGTTCGGGGAATCCGCGTATGATGTTACTGCTAGAAAACAACGGGCATCTGGAGAATTGGAACCAGTGTGCGGCTTCTAGAAAAAGGTTGTGCACATCAGTAGAAACTGAAGTGTGGTCAGACCATTTTCAAGAATAAAAAATATTAAATATGAAAATTTCAATTCTGAAGTCATTTTACAGTACTATATCTTGATGTATGCCACTGAAAGTACATCAAATGTTTGTTCTGTGTGACTGCACAAACACTTTCAACATTGCCACAAAACTCAAAAATCCTAGAAACAAAGTGGTCTTCTACTTCTGAAGCCCACCAATCTGTTGTTAATGTACAGCAAAATGCCGTGTCTGAAATGTACACTATCCTGGCTCTTTTGTAACAAGGGATAGATCATTAGATAGAGTTGTAAGAAGGCTTAACTAGCAACATGTTGAAAGAAACTTTGCCTTCGTGTTGACAATATTGACATGCAAACAGCACAGTGAAATGAAATTTGCTGTTAAAGAATGCTCAATCTATAATGACAATGAAGACTTCTTTTCATACAACCATACAGAATGCCCTACACAGTTGCAAAAACCATCAAAGCACAACTGATGCTGTATGAAATATAAAGATGGGCTCAGCACAAATGTCGAAAACTACTTTATATTCAGGAGTAGCTATTTCAGCTTCAGTTCTTCCACTGAAAGTCAGAGAAAGCAAGTGCTCATTGAGGTCAATTCGACGAACACTGCCCCTGCAATCCGGTAGCACCAACAAAACAACCATGGTTGCCTAGGAGGAGATTGATTGAATCGCGACTAATTGCAAGCGATCAGAGGAGAACCCACCTCTTATCTTGCCGACATGGAAAATTCCTCTGATTAGCCAGGAGCATAAGAAGTTAAGAACCAGCAGTCCAGTGATTGGCTACAAAGATTCGTCCACAAGGCGGTGCTTGGCAAGAGATTTGGATGGATTTTAGTACCTCCTTTGCCAAATAACCTCCATTTCCCCCCTTTCCCCCTCCTGTTTTGCAGGCCACCAAAGCCGGAGGAGAGTCTTCAACATGCTCAGGATAGGGACAGAGATGATCAGATGAACTTCGTTCCAACTCCGCCACTTTATGATCAACAGACAAAAGTTCCACCACCACCATGGATTCTTTGATCAGGACTAAACTTTTTCAGCAGACACTTAAAATATATAGAGCTGAGGATTGAAGAGTCTTCTCTCCTTTCTTGCTTGATTTCCATATCTTGTTTGCCTTCCATTCCACAAGATCCATCACTTTTACTGTGTTTTTTTGCCAGGTATGACTGAGATTCAAGAAAAAACTAGTAACTACTCCTATCCTAGCACACAAGAACCAACTGGAGATTACAACCAAAAAGCTCACACTGTGTCGTACTCTGCTTGCTGTTGCTAAAACTTTATCCAGTCATGCGTAGTTCGATTGCAGGGTTAAGGATTTGAACAAAATCCTGGTGTTCATAGCCAACAAAAATGGCTCCTGATTGGCATGTCCCTCAATATCTGCCACCCGCTGCACAGGAACAGGGCAACCAACGGTTGCCTAAGTTTTTTTTTTGAGAATTACACAGCAGACGCTCACAACACGCACGCACACTCACCTCTATGAACACTCGTACGCAAACCTTACCCCTATGAGTACCTCCGAAGGACTGAGCACCCGACAGATCTGGAAATTCTCGAAGTCACCATTGGCGCCTCGTCGTCGACGGGAATGTCGCTTACCACTTAATTCATAACGCCGGTAAATCCAGGGAAAATCCCAGGAAAAGGTGCGAGCACCAAGATTTAAACCCTGGTGGGTAGCGTCCCACTGGACCGTCATACCATTGGACTACAAACCAATTCGCAACGGTTGCCTAAGTTGATAATAGAACCAAATGTTGCAACCTTCCTTTAGCTCCAAATGTTGGGCTTGGATCAGAACAAGGGAAACAAAGCATTTTACTCTTAGAACAGAGGAGAAACAGAGTACTAACAAGCATACAACAATATATTTTTCACATATTATAGACTTCATGACCGGCATGATGTTTACTGCTTCTGCGCATTGGTAAATTATACTGAAAGAGAAATGGAAAATGACACTGGGTGGAAGTTGATGTGAGCATCTTGCAGGGAATTTCAGGGAACATATTGTAATCTTGTTTGAGGTATCATGTCATAGCTCACCACCACGACTCACCTTCAAAAACCTGATCCATCAAGGGTATTTTTGTGTTTAATGGGATATTGCAAAAAATTAGGTGGAAGGAGAAACATTTACCAAGGTTCCAGGATATGCCAAAAACAACAATAATATAATTGGATATAATTCATCAGTTTTACATTCTAAGCTGATTACTGATTATCAACTCTTTCAAATACAACACTATTTCACCCATGCGTTTATGGGAGATACCATATACTGATATATCCTCCCTTTGGGGTTATTATTTAATACAAGTGCTTTTGTATCTTTGACTGTACAGTACACACTTAGAAATGCTTGACGCAGCATAGATGAACTTACACTTATCCATCGATTGTTTCTTCACGTGTACATGCATGAGAAGGTGAGACAAAAGGTCATTTGTGGAGAGCCAATTTCTGATAGACATCCTGCATTTCAGGGGCGGACTGAGGAGAAGTTTGCGAGCAAGCAAATGCGACTTCAACAAGCAAAGATATTTCTGTCTTCTCCACCATTGTTGGTGATGACAAGCGTTTGTCCAACATATCCTCTATTGCAAGTTCATGATGATGTTCCATGGAAGCAATGGACTGTAGCTCTCTAGGGTATCTCCCCATCACAATCTCAAGCGCAATGACACCATAACTATATACATCACATTTTGTTGTCACCACTGATGTGTAAGAAAGCTCTGCATCAAAATAAAGCAACTGACAACTGTCAAATATAGCGACGAACCAAAGTGAAATTTTCATATTTGCAAATGGTAACATGAATATATTTGCTACATGCAAGAAAAATAATTGACCACATACCCGGGTGCAATATAGCCATATGTTCCGGCTAGTTCGCTCTCGGTTGGATGAATCGGGTTTGAGCATCCTTGCTATTCCAAAATCTGAAACATAAGCATTGAAAGCTGCATCCAACAAGATATTGTTGCTTGTTATATCACGATGGATTATCGGCGGGTTGCATTCATGGTGCAAGTAGTAGATAGCTTGGGACACATCTCTTGCAATGGCAACTCGCTTTTGCCAGTCCAACTCCTTAGCAAGATCCTCAGTTTCCAAGACCATATGAAGGTTTCCTCTCTCAATGAAATCATACACCAAAAATTTGTACCTTGGATGGGAGCAAAATCCATATAGCTTGACTATGCTTCTATGTCGTATCTTTGTCAGCACTTCAATTTCACTAAGGAATCCCTTCTCATCATGAATCCCTTCTTCAGTGGGGTGAAGCTTTTTTACTGCAACTGATCTCCCTCCTTGAAGTTGTGCCTTGTAGACTGTGCCAAACCCCCCAAATCCAATGATGTACTTATCACTGAAATTTTCTGTTGCCCTTGTGATGTCCTCGAACACTAGTTTCCCATCAAAATTCCATACTGAGAGAACATCTCTTGTATCTATAACCGCTGTAATTTGTGGGTCTTTCGTTTTGTGAAGGATCATGACTAACACCGCAATTGAGAGAATAATAACTATGCACACCGGGATAGAAGCAACTAGGGCCAAGTGGTGAATTCTAGCTTTGTGATATTCCTTTTTGGAGTTGAAGAGCATTTAGGCATGCACGAGATATTACCACAAAGGCCTTTATTGTGGAGGAACCACTTTGTTGAGGCATTTTGGAATAGTCTTCTGTTGGAAGAGGACCTTCAAGTCATTATATGACACATCAAATCTTGATAGACTAGCCATGCTACCAATGGAGGAAGGAATGTTTCCACTAAACTGATTATGGGAAAGGTTTAGGACCTCCAACATCACCAAGTTTCCAAGTTCTGTAGGTAGCTTGCCCGTGAGTTTGTTGCTACTTACATCCAACACCATTTGTAGCCCTCCCAGACTACCAATAGTTGTTGGCAGAGGTCCACTCAAGTTGTTGTCGTTAATCCTTAAGGATATTAACTTGGAACAAGTCCCAAGCTCGTGTGGAATTGATCCACTCAACTTATTTGCAGAGATATCAAGGTGTTGTAAATTTTTCATCGACCAAATTCGGGTGGTATATTACACGAAATTACGTTCTCCGATAAGTTGAGCATGTACAAGCTGTCAAGATTACTTAATTCGCTTTGGTATCTTGCCCGTTAGGTTGTTGGTATGTATTGTTAGCACCTCTAGTTTTCTAAGGCTTGAAAGCTCAAGAGGCGTGGCTTCTGTTATCATGTTTTCTTCCATAGCAAAAAATGGTCAAATTAATGTTTGCAGCCCAAGTTTTGGACAAATACCCGGAAAAATTGTTTCGATCCAACTCTCGCTTTGACAAGTCGTGGGTATGGCCCAAAAGATGATATATCTCTCCCTGTCAATTTATTGGAACTAAGGACAAGATGTTTTAGGCTCCTACATGTTTGAAGGCTTATAGGAATTGGGCCATAAACATATTGTTGTTAACGGTGAACCTACGAAGATTCCGTCTTTGCATACATCGGAGGGCGAGTTCCTGTCGGAGAGTTGTTTCCCAAATCGATATCCGTTAAGTGTGTTAAATTAGCGAACTCTCGTGGCAAAGGACGACTTGACTTGTTAAAGAAAAGTGATAGCACTTGTATGCCCGTGAGGTTTGTGAAAGTTCTTTGGAATGGATCGAAATCTTGTTTTCGGATAGAAGCAAGGTGTCGAGCCACCAAAGCACCAATCTCTGCGGGGATGGATCGGACAAGCTGGTTTTCACCTGAGGTCAAGCTCCTTTAGAGTAGTAAGGTTCCCCAAGCTTGGAGGAATTGGGCCGCTTAACATGTTAGCATTTAAAAGTAGCTCGCTTATATTGGGAAGCAAACCAATCTCATCTACGGAATGGGCCCCGATAGATTGTTAATAGAAAGCTGGAGGATGTTTAGTTTGGTTAAGTTGCCAAGGATTTTTTAGGTATTCGACCGCTTAGAGGGTTTTGGCCTAGGACCAAAATTTCTAGATTGGTGAGCTTCGAGCTCCTCGGGGATTGGTCCAGTGAGCAAGTTCTTTTGTGTGACGAGTAACTAGTGTTGTTAGGTTCCCAAGGGATGGAGGGATATTACCGGTGAGGTTGTTTGAGTAGAATCCCAGCTGGCTAAGACGTGGCATGTTGCCGAACTCAGATGGTATGCTTCCATGGAGCCAGTTGGCGCCGAGATCGAGGTAGGAGAGCTCTGGTAGGGAGGTGATGGCCAGCGGGATCTCTCCACGGAGGCTATTGTAGGTGAGATCAATGAGTGTGAGGAACGGAAGTGCCGAGAAGTTGAGCTCACCAAGGTAGCCATCGAGGCCGGCGTTTGGCAGGGAGATCTCGGTCACCGCCAGAGGCGCACTGCGGCCACGGTGCACTACGGCGCACGCCACGCCCGTCCAGTTGCTGCTGCACGGGCTCGTTTCCTGCTGCCACGAGTCCAGCGCTGGCGACGAGTTCTGCAGAGCAGACTTCCACTGGAGGAGGGCCGCTGTCTGGGACCCGAGATGCACGCCTCCATGGTGCCTTGCTGCTGCGTCCGCATGCAGGAAGAGAAGGCACCAACAGAGCCACAAGCAGACAATTAGCTTTATCATCGTGATCGCCATATAGCTTGCTTCTGAAGGTGGCATTTGGTATTTGGATCTAGGTGTGCTGCTGCATGACACCTCAACTTAGTACACATACAACCGTGCTAGAGAGTATATATAGGACGCGTATATAGTGTTTGTCAACAAAGCTCCATGTAGTGTGTCCAGGTCAATTGGAAAAAGTAACTAGTCCCAATCTGTTAAGCAAGTACAAAGTTATAGTTCAATTTGAGCTCCTACTTTGATATAAAGTTTATCTTTTATCTGACTTTATGTAGAAAAGTTATGAAGTTTACAATGTGGTACCCATTTCTATTTGCCAACTACCTCTAGAAATAAATTTTTAGAAGTGTCTGGAACTCGTAGCCTCCTCGAAAAATGCCTTCATTTCTATCGGTAGTTGGAAATTCTAGTCGCCTTTGCTAACCGCCTAAAAATAGAGGGCATTCAAAAGGTGCCGCGAAAGTCCAATTGCCTATAAAAATCAATTTATAAAGTTTTGCATAGTGCTCGATGGCAGGAGTTTAAAAGCCTTTTGTTTGCTTTATGGGAGTGGTGAGATTTGGTGGGAGATTAAAGGGTCAAATCCCAGTAATCACTTTGCTGGGAGGGATGGGAATTGGATATGGATTAATGAAAGATAATGCATCGTCCACTCCATCATGACTTGTCATATCCCACTAATCACTTTGCTAAAGTTTGTTTAGCAAAGCAACGAAGAAACATTTAGATAATAATAATAAATTGAGAAAGAAGAGAAATGAGCCCACACCATTGTCGCGCTTGCGGCCTAATACCATGACTGAGAGGACCAACTGTAAAACTACTCCCAAGATGGTGCGTGGTGGGCCTGCCTGGAAGACTTGGACCAAGATTTCGACTCGTTCGTCAACATTTCATTCGATTCGTTTTCGTGCTACACACCGCACTGTCATGATCCTAACTCATGTTTTTGTTTCGTAATATATATATTTGTTTATTATTTCCCCTACGCTTGAGGAAGGACATCCCCGTACGACGTTATTGTGTGGTAGGATTCATATCGTCTCTCGTGCGTGCTTCTCCTCACGAGTCATGATGCATGCATGCGACAATAGCGTCGTCAGCAGAACACTGTTAGATTCGAGCACTAACGACCCCAAATCACTTTGGGGGTGTTTGGTTTCCTCGCTCAGGGCTGGGCAGGCCGGTTGGGTTTGGGCCGTTTGGTTTTACCAGGCCAGGCCCCTTAGCCACCCCGACCCCGCAAGCCACCATATGTGGGTTGGCCAGGCCGCTAGAAAACGAAGGGGGTGACGTTTTTTTTTTTCTAGGGCTGCCTTGGCTAAGCCCAGGTGACAGTTCGCGTCACCTCCGCTCATCCCATGTGGTGCCCCGTCCGCTCACCGACAATGTCTCCTCCTTGCTCCTCCGCACTGGTTCCTTGTCCTTCTCCCCTACTCCTCCCCACCGGCGACCGAGCCCTACTACCCATCCTCGGCAGCGGCACCGCTTCTCACCACCGGGAGCTACACCGTGAGGAGGCCATGGCGGTGACACCGCTCCTCTCCACCGCCGTGTTGTCTTTGCTCCGCCACCAGAGCTGGGGACGTCGAGCTGCAAGTGGAGCTCCTTGGTGCGGCACATAACGCCCCGTCATCAGAGTAGGGGACGTTGAACTACAACACGCAAGAGACGAGTTAGATCCATTTGGCGCCTGGCGACTCACGGGGCCGGTGGCCGTGCACACGAGCTTTGGCATGGCCTCCCTTTCACATCGGGCAATGGCGAGATGAAGTCGTCGGCCACATCAGGCGCCAAAATCATGCTAAGCTCCTCCTTGGGCCGCCCGTCGTGTTGGCGCAGCGCAGTAGCACGGAAAGAGGTGGCGGTGGCATTCGAACTTGGCGAGCTCGGGATGCCGCGAGAGGCCCAGGGGAGGATGGGCACGCTTTCCATGCCCAGGTTTAACTTGGGCCGAGCCCATTTGCTTATTGGATCGGCTCGGTGCTAGCCCAAGTCGTGGTTGTCGAGACCGAGTCCCCTATTGTGGTTGCTCCCCCGGCGATGGCTTTGGCAAGTGGCACTTGGTAGGCCCCAAATCCTAGTGGTCGGCGCAACATGACGGCGACCGCGACTGCCAGCAGGCTCATGTGGTCATGGAGGAAGGAGAAGAGCCAAGGGCGGTAGCGATCGGTGTTGGAGGAACGCTGCAGCCGGTGCTGGTGCCGGCGCCGGTGGCCAGGAATGGAGCAAGAGCAACAGCGACGGCCTGAGATTGTGGCGTGCTTCTCGGCAGCAAAGCAAAAACTAGAGGTAAAAATTGGTTCAATATCAGTTTCAGATTTTCATCAACTGAATCATGTTCTGTTCTCAATCAAGGGAGGGGCATACCCTACATTGACAAGGGGATCTTTATTCGATTTGATAGTGAGAAAGTCATGAAGAGGTTTCAAATAAAGCAAGACATGAAGATTGCATAATTCACTCACTCGCCCAGGCCAACTCAGGTACATTGTCGATGTAGACGCGTGCAAAGCTCTTTAGTTAGTGGTTTATGGATTCGCATAATACTCTATTTCGTGAGATAACTGATCACTCATTATTTAGTCACTAAAATTCTTCTGTTTTTTGATTGGTCAGGTTGGTCTTTTATTCTGTTGATAATCTGATAGTGATATATGCTGAACTTTGGGGCACAAATATTCTTTACTCTTGTTTCAGAGGTACCACCTTCACCTATGACATTTATAATACTGTCCTTTGTTCTAATTTATTGGATATAAACAATATGGCACACGAGTGCAAAATATATTTTTGGACCGATGTGCAAAATATTTTTAATTATTATTGTTTAGTTTGTCATCTCTCTATGGCTCACATATATTTTCAACTCGGTTTGGCATCGGTTGCCCCTAGATGTCCGAGTTTGGATGCTTGGGTAATGATTGATGCTTGGTAGGTAGCTCACCTAGGAGGGCATGAAACCAAACAAGCCATCCTTGACGCACTGATGTCATGCAGGATCGAGTGGCTGAGATGTGCATTGCAGCCTCACAGACCTAAAGAATATTGATGTACAATTTAGTTTGAAACTTAATAAAACCTAAATAGCATGATGAGGCAACTTATACCATGACACCTGTATTTTAATAAAAAAAATATGTTTTCTACACTCTAAAACCGTACATAGCCAAATTTTTATGAAGTTATTCAGCTAGGCCAATTTTTTATTTAGTAGCAATCCTAGCTAGGCCAAGCAGTAATACAAGAACGATGAGCTTTCAAGTGATTTTACAGTTGGTTCCAACCTGAACAAATTTGCCATTCACTGGAAAAGAGCCGGTTGCTCTTCTGTAGCATCCTAGATGTTAAGAAGCAATTAAAGTTTTGATCATCAAGAAGCATAATCATCAAGCATTGTCATGCACTTCATGTTTCAATTATGGCATGTCCATGTTGCATATGTGGTGCTTAATATGTTCCATGAAATGCTAGCAATGATTGTATATATAGTATTTAGCGGCTAAGTCATCAGTAGCATTCAGGGCATAGGTATTTGGGGTGCATGTTTTTGAAAAAATCAAAATATTCAAAACTATTGATTTTGTGATGTTTGAGGAAGCATAATCATCAAGCATTGTCATGCACTTCATGTTTCAATTATGGCATGTCCATGTTGCATATGTGGTGCTTAATATGTTCCATGAAATGCTAGCAATGATTGTATATATAGTATTTATCGGCTAAGTCATCGGTAGCATTCAGGGCATAGGTATTTGGGGTGCATGTTTTTGAAAAAAATCAAAATATTCAAAACTATTGATTTTGTGATGTTTGAGGAAGCATAATCATCAAGCATTGTCATGCACTTCATGTTTCAATTATGGCATGTCCATGTTGCATATGTGGTGCTTAATATGTTCCATGAAATGCTAGCAATGATTGTATATATAGTATTTATCGGCTAAGTCATCGCTAGCATTCAGGGCATAGGTATTTGGGGTGCATGTTTTTGAAAAAAATCAAAATATTCAAAACTATTGATTTTGTGATGTTAGAGAGAGAGATTTAAAAACATCAATAATTGTATAAGATTTTATCCGTTTTACATTTCTAATTTGAGTGTATTGATATATCCTCCCAATGGGGCTATTATTTGTCACAAGTGTTTTTTTTAACTTGCACGCACGTGACGTACACACTTGATGTAACATATATAAACTTAGACTTATCCATTGATTACTTCTTTGGGTGTATGTCTTTGGGAAGCTGAGATAAAAGGTGCTTGTGGAGAACCAACATCCGATAGATGTTTTGCATTTCGGCTGCACCGAGGAGAAGTTTGTAGGCAACCAAATGCAACTTTAACAAGCAAAGAGATTTCTTTCTTCTCCACCATTGACGGGGATGGTAAGCGTTGGTCCAACATATTCTCTATTGCAAGTTTGTGATGATGTCCCATGGAAGCAAGGGATTTGAAGCTCTTTGGGGTATCTCCCCATCAAAATCTCCAAAGACACAACAACACCAAAGCTATAGACATCACATTTTGTTGTCACCACCGATGTGTAAGAAAGCTACGCATCAAAACAAAGCATCTCAGTTAGTAAATCAAAAAGCTGTGACAAACCAAGGTGCAATATTTGATATTTGAAAATAAATGGCAGGGGAAGAATATAATTGCTATAAGCAAGAAGAAACTAGTTGTTGACATACCGGGGCAATATAGCCATATGTTCCTGCTAGTTCGCTCCAATTGGATGAATCAGGTTTGAGCATCCTTGCTATTCCAAAATCTGTAACATAAGCCTTGAAAGCTGCGTCTAGCAAGATGTTGTTGCTTGTTATATCACGATGGATTATTGGTGGGTTGCATTCATGGTGCAAGTAGTACATAGCTTGAGCCACATCTCTTGCAATGGCAACTCGCTTCTGCCAGTTCAACTCCTTTGCGAGATCCTCAGTTTCCAAGATAATATGAAGGTTTCCTCTCTCAATATAATCATACACTAAAAATTTGTACCTTGGATGGGAGCAAAATCCATACTGACTTGACGATGCTTCTATGTCGTATCTTTGTCAACACTTCAATTTCACTAAAGAATCTCTTTTCATCATTAATTTCTTCTTCAGTCGGGTGAAGCTTTTTCACCGCAACTACTCTCCCACCTTGAAGCTGTGCTTTGTAGACAAAGTGCCATAACCCCCTGAGCCAATGATGTACCTTTCACTTGAAATTTTCTACATTTACCCTAGTGATGTCCTCAAACACTAGTTTCCCATCAAAATTCCATACCGAGAGAACATCTCGTGTATACGTAACTATTGTCATTTGTGGTATTTTCCTTTATGCGAAGGATCATAACTATTGCAACAATTGAGAGTATAATAACTATGCCCTTGAGATACAAGCAACAAGCAACAACCGAAGAATTCTAGATTTGTGGTGTTCCTTTATTGGAGTTGAAGAGCATGCGGACATGCACGAGATATTACCCACGAGACCTTTGTTGTGGAGGAACCAGTTTCTTTGAGGCATTTTGGAAGAGATATCGAAGGAAGGGGCCCTTCCAAGTTGTTGTATGAGACATCAAGTGTTGACGGACTAACCATGCTATCAATGGAGGAAGGAATGCGTCCTATGAACTGATTATGGGAAAGGTTTAGGACCTCCAACATCACCAAGTTTCCAAGTTCTGTTGGCGGCTTGCCCGTGAGTTTGTTGCTACTTACATCCAACACCATCTCGTAGCCTCCCGGACTACCAATAGTCATTGGCGAGAGGTCCACTCAAGTTGTTGTCGTTAATCCTTAAGGAGATTAACTTAGTACAAGTCCCAAGCTCTTGTGGAATTGAGCCACTCAACTTATTTGCGGATATATCTAGGTATTGTAAATTTTTCAACCCGACCAAATTCTGGTGGTATATTACCCGATATTTTGTTTGCGACAAGTTGAGCAAGTAGAGGTGGGCAAGATTGCATAATTACATTTGGTATCTTTGCCGACTAGGTTGTTGGCATGTATTGTAAGTACCCCTAGGTTTTCAAGGTTTGAAAGCTCGGGTGGTATGTTTCCGGTTATCATGTTTTCTTCCATAGCAAAAAATGGTCAAATTGATGTTTGCAGCCCAAGTTTTGGACAAATACCGAAAAAGTTGTTTCTATCTAACTTTCTGCTTTGACAAGTCGTGGGTATGGCCCAAAAGATGATATATCTCCTGTCATTTTGTTGGAACTAAGAACAAGAACCATCAGACTTCTACATGTTTCAAGGCTTGTAGGAATTGGGGATGAACATGTTGTTCCTAACGTCGAACCTTTGAAGATTCCCGCCTTTGCATACATCATAGGGAAGTTCCCCGATAGAGAGTTGATTGCCAAGCGTGATATACGGTTAAGTATGTCAAATTAGCGAATCCTTGTGGCAAAGGACCTGACGGCTTGTTAGGGCGAAGATGTAGGATTCTTATGCTTGTGAGGTTTATGAGAGTTCTTTGGAATCAAGCTTGAAATCTTGTTATAGGATAAAATCATGGTGTGGAGATCTGCCAAAGCACCAATCTCGGCGGGAATGGATCCAACGAATTGGTTTTCACCGAGGTTTAGATATTTTAGCATAGTAAGGTTCCCAATGCACCGAGGAATGGGGCCGCTTAGCGGGTTAGAGTGCAAATCTAGCAAACTTAGATTGGGAAGCAAACAAATCCCGTGTGGAGCGGATCGAAAGATTGTTACTTTCAAGGTTGATGAAGTTTAGTTTGGTCAAGTTGCCAAGGCTTCTAGGTATTCGACCGCTTAAAAAATTGTGGTCTAGGACCAAAATTTCTAGGCTGGTGAGGTTCCCGAGCTCCTCAGGAATTGGTCCGGTGAGCAAGTTATTTTAAAGTGGAAAGAGCAAGTAATGTTGTCGAGGATCCCAAGGGATGCAGGAATGTGGCCTGTGAGGTTATTGGACGTCAATCCCAGCTCTCACGAGCTGCCCCATGTTGCCCAACTCAGATGGTATGCTTCCATTCAGCCAGTTGTTGCCAAGATCGAGGTAGGAGAGCTCTTGTAGGTAGGTGATGGCCAGCGGGATTTCTCCATGGAGACTATTGTAGGTTAGGTCTATATATGTGAGGAATGGGAGTGCGGAGAAGTTGAGCTCACCAAGGGAGCCATCGAGGCCGGCGTTTGGCATGGAGATGTTGGTCACCGCAAGGGTCGCACGGTGGCCATGGTGCACGGTGGCGCACGCCACGCCCGTCCGTTGCTGCTGCTGCACGGGCTCGTCCCCTGCTGCCACGAGTCGGTCCAGTGCGGCGTGTGTGTTCCGCAGGGTGGACTTCCACTGGAGGAGGGCTGCTATCTGGGACCCGAGATGCACGCCTCCATGGTGCCCTGCTGCTGCGTCCGCGCGCAGGAAGAGAAGGCACGAACGGAGCAACACGAGTAGTAATATTAGCTCTGTCATCGGTAGCATTGGGGGCATAGGTATTTGGGGATACGACGTGTGCTGCATGACCTGGTGGAGAGTGATGTATATATAGTATTTGTCGGCTAAGCTACGTGTAGTGGCCTGGTCAATTATATTGGGTTGAACCCGGTGGAAGTTTTGGAAAAAGCAGCTAGTCTCAATATGTTAAGATTACTTGAAGAAGCTTCCATTCAATCCAGCTTAAGTTCTAGTCCTATATGCAACCAACCTTAGCTTTAATCGATTCCATATTTCCACATGCGACCATGCCACTAATGCTGCCGTCCAGTCAATAATGGTGTACAAAAGTTTTAGCAAATGACATATACAAAAGTTTCCCTTCACTAGTATACAAAAGTTCTTTTCTACACGCCTCCCTTTGATAGCAGAGACGGTCCACACACGAAACTGTCCCTAACCATTGCGGCAACCACGGTAGCAAAACAGCTGTTTGTGGCAGTGTCCCATTCTGCCTGACCTGATCAGTTTTTGATTGAAGTCGTGCATGTTCGACCAGCATTCCTCGCTGCCCATGTCCTTCGATAAAATAGTGTAATTTCAATCAAGGACAAAATGGACCATTATCATGAAAACAACTGATTCCTAGAGCTACAGCAGAGTTGTGTCAAATAGTACCACACCGTCAGAGCTGCTCCATGGTGGAGCGCGTAGAGCAGAACTGGAAAAAACGGAAGTGGAGTGGTGCCAAACACCCCCTAAGAACACCATCTCTAGAAACATATCCATTTTTGGGGCGGTTTAGTTAAGAGAACCGCCTGTGAAAATACAATTTTTGGGGACAGACGTCCTTACCAAGCCATCTCTAAAAAAGAACCCAATTACCATGGAAGGTTTCTTTAAGAAAATCATGTCGGTTAGATCCACTTAGTTGTTTATGCCAAGTACATATACCATTCTTCCTCCCTTGTAGCTTATTATGCCATTGTTGTGCTCACTTGGAGAGGCGAGAAATAACAAAAATAGAGAGGGTTGGGTTTGAGAGGTGAGTTTTTTCCATCCTTGAATTCTTTTCAAACTTTACCAACACATTTCTTTCACTATTTTTTGTTCTCGTGTGGATCTAGAGAGACATGCAAGCTGTTTAATTTTTTTTTCATGTTTTCTAGCAATTTAGACTGATTTTTTTGTCCAACTTACTTGGCTCACATGAACTCTAGATAATTTATATATTTACTTAAATTGTCATTTTTTTGGTTTTCATACTTTTTTTATTTCATTTTTTAAGCTCTAGGTCTGCAATAATATAATATTTATACCAAAAACCTAGACAATTCCTTCATCACTTATATGCGAATAATATCTTGATGCAAATATTCCTTTTTCTTTTCAAAGACCACATATGGACAGGTCATGGCTATACACAAAACGAAGACATGAAGCTTCCTACATATATACAAATCAGTCAAAGTCCATCAATTCCGGTTTGTTCATGTGGATGGTTTTACTGAAGCCGCTAAAAAGACGTGCTCTGATAAATAAGATCACACTTAATAAGAAGGGGTTTCATGTAGACCTACAAGATTTGGGATCATGATGGTGAGAGACGTACATAAACAATCAACCAGAAAATGATTGCACCAGAAGGAAGGGAAGATGACGATGCCAATCTTGTCATATGATGCATGATGGTACGGGAGATGACGTTGCAGAAGGTGGTGGTAGCGAAGGCTGCGGTGGGAATGACACCGGTGAAGAGAAGAAGAGGAAAAAGAAGACTACCCGAAGAAGATGTTGCGCCATGCCGTAACAGAATTATTACTATGAAGACTGGAAAAGGGCTAAATAACTTGGAGACATTAAAGAAGATACTAGTATAATAATGCCGTGCTAACGCTTCTACGGTTTAATTAGGTAAAGCAAATCAAACGACCAAAAATCTGATTAACAGGTAACCCGAAATTCATGTCAGACTTTTCACCCAGACAAACATGATCACAAATATAATTCCAATGCCTAGTTACACTACAACTCAATTGAACGTCGTCTGCAGCTGGAGGTACATATAAAAATTTACATGTTGGGAACACATCATTTAAAAACAAGGACCATATTGGGAAATTCTAATGTGGTTATCTCAACAAACTTGATGCAGTTTTGCACGAAAAAAAATGCAAGCTTGCAAAGGGTGCACAGGTTTCTAGCGGCCACGTTTCTAGCGTCGTGCACTGCAATCTTTTACTGATATACATCAACCTATCATGAAATTTGGAAATTAATTAGAGGAAATCATAGCCCTGATCGGAGCCTCTGCCCTGTGCCACCACCACCAGGACCCGTGAGCCCATGCGCTGGTTGGGGAACCGAGCAGCAGACCGCCCCCGATAGAGATCTCCTGGCCCAGATCCACCAACGGAAGAGTCGAAGGAGGCACGGTGGAGTCCAGGATGGCAAGGGGCCACCGCCGGTCGAGTACAGGGGAAGGGCGCCACCACTGGTCGGCGGCAGCGTCGGTCATCGAGCCATGAGAGGAGCCTGTCATCGCCTCAGCCCAGCCACGGAAGGCGCCGACGGCGTGCGGCTAGCCCAGCGCGGTGGATGGAAGAGGACTGGGATGCGAGGATGCGGCCGAAGATGGAGGATCGATCCCGCTGAGCTGTTGCGCGCCGGAGTAAGGACAGCTAGCTCGCCGGTACCTGGGAGGAGAGGTAGGGGCAGGGCACGCGGATACAAGTGAGTCGCTCTACGGTCGGGACCGCAAATCTGAGGAACGGCGAAGGGGAATAACCTGTAACAGATCGACTGATGCCGGGATCGAGATACAGCTCGCGCGGGATGGACTGCAGCACCGCTGGGGACCTCGTCCACGCAAGGCGAGGTGTCGCGGCCGAAGTAGGCGCCTGGGCTGCCGTGCGCCTCGAGGAAGGAGGCCGCGCGCCGCCGTGAGCTTCCACCCTGCGCGCATGCGGCCATCGGCGGTCGCAGAGGACCGGAGCCGCGACGTTGCCGCCATGGAGGGCCGCCGTGCCCTTCGCCAAACCCTAGGCACGGGCGCTCCTAGGCATGGAGAGCCGCCGCTTCCGTTTCGAGCCCGCCTCGCGTTTTAGACTTCCGGACCGCGAGTTTTTTTTTGCGTTTATTTTTTCTAGAAAAATTGGTACGGAGAAGGTAAGCTGGGATTCGATCTCTCGCCCCATCGGCGGGCGGGCAGGCGGACTGACTGACTGCCCGGCGTGGGCGTGAGATGCAAGACCTGTGTGACAAACTCTTGATCTCGGCCCTTTGTTGTGAGATCGATGGATGGCGTTGCATGTGCTAAAAAATAGAAACAGCGTGCCATTATAGTATAGATAGATGAGAAAAGTACGTATGTATGACAAGGCAAAGGTTTGTGATAAAAGAAGCTCTGGTGCATTCCTCGGCCATGTTCTCACAGGACAAGCCAAAGGCGCCCGATTATTTCTGCGATTGCGGCCGGGCGGACGGGCGCCTCCGCCGGCTGGCGGCGGCGTTAGTGACCATGCCCTCCCGGTCGCCATCGCCATGGCAACCAGGGAGAGGGGAAGGGGTGACGAGGGATGGGGCGGTTCGAGGTGGTGGCGGCGGATCTGGACGAGGGCGGCGGGCTGGCTCTTTTGCTCGCCGGCTCGGGCATCGGCGGTGGTAGCCATTGGGCGGCGTCGGCGACACTTTTTTTCTATCGGCGCAGACCAAGCGGTGCGAGTCGGTCTGAGGGAAATGCGAATCGCGAGACCAAACGGCCGTGTGTGAAGGAAGGGAAGGGTAGAAGGTTCGTTTTCAGCGTCGATTGAGTGGGAGATCTAAGAGACTCACCTCATGGATCTAACAGAAGGCCAAATAAGTGATGAAATTTTGTTTTGTGGCTAAATACCCAACCCGAAAAAGGGCCTAGATAAGTAAAGGCGGCTTTTTACGGGGCCAAATAAACAATTTTCCACCATCTCATTCCATTCATCGCTATACTACCCGGTGCGGTGCAGTGCGATTAAGCGAGAGAGTCGATTATACGAGCCCACCGCCGGCCCCTAAGTGGGCCCATTGTTCTCACTCCGTGCCTAACTCTATTTGGGCCACAACCCGGCTTGGTGTCTTGTGGATTTGATCGCGTGAGCCGTTATGCAATGCAATGCACTCCGGTCGATGTCTTTGTTTATTTTTATTTGGGCTGCCTTGTTGCTGCGGAAGCTTAACCGCCCAGACTTAACATGGGCCTAGCCCACTACGCCTATTGGATCCGCTGGCCCAAGTTGTGCGTGGTTGCCGAGTGCGCCGTTTCGCGCCTGCCTCTCGCCCTTTCGGTCGGTCGCTTCGGCGATGGCAGCGTCGCCAAGCCCTAGCGGCGGCGCAAGAGAAAAGCGGCCTGCGCTGGCGGCAAGGCTTCCGTGGATGTGCAGGCTTCCGTGGATGTGCAAAGGCGATGACTGCATCTTGCCTCATGTTTCCATGGAGGAAGTTGAAGAGCGAGGTCAGGGGATGAGAGTTGGAGGAACGCCGCCGCTTGTGACGCCGCCGCCACGGATGGAGCAAGAGCAACAGCGACGGCCTGAGATCGTGGTGTACCTCTTGGCGACAAGATAAAGTATGAGGTAAACATGTCCCATTTCAGTTTCAATTTTTGTTTATCAATTGTTTCATGTTCTGTACTGTATAGAGCTGCTTGATGCCTTGATTGGAGATTTGGAGCAATGAGGTGATGATTCAGATTTTTTGTTCTTCTAGATCTGAAGATCTATTTTACATGTACGAGTTTGGGTCAAGGAAGGGCATAGGCACAGTCAAGGGTGGTGCTACATTGAGAAGGGGATCTTTAGAGGATTTGATTGTGAGGAAAGAAGAGGTTCCAAAGACATGAATATTGCATAATTCACTTGGGCAGGCTATTAACACCCAAAAATGTCATATACAATTTTTGGTAACTTGACATGTCAAAGAGGTCATGGACATATTTACGGTTCAACAACAAGGTCAAAAGATCAAAAGATTCGATGAAGAAAGCAGCGAGTCGAGGAAAAGCACGCCGCGGACGCCTTCGAGGGCGCCGAGACCCGAGCGTCTTGCGGTGCCCGGGAACGATCATTTCTAGATTGCGTCCGAGATGTGCTAGACGCTGGCTCTCTTACGCGTCCGGCGGTCGGTTGGGGTGTCCGGACGGTGCCCCGATTCAGTAACCCTCTCGGGCTGCGTCCGGCGCTCCCGTAGCGCGCCGGCAGGTGTGTCGTTTTTTGCCTGTTCGAATCGATCTTGTTTCTATTCGGTTTTTGAAAAGGTCCGGTGATTGGAAATGCATCTATATGGTTTTCTATGGGGATAAGACCACCCCTCTATATAACAAGAGGTTCATGGCGATTTGATCACATCTACATCCAAGCGACACAGAGATCAATCTACAAACTCCTTTTACTTTAATTTTCTCTCCTCTAACTCCTCCCCCTCTTTGCGGGCGTTCTCCACAATTTCGTCGGCATCCTAGGCGGCCTTCTTTGGTCCTAGGAGATTCCTCATGTGCGTCCTCTCGACGGATCTTGATGATAATGCTGGTTATAATCAAATATTCATGGTCGAGGAAGATACATCTAAAGGCCGCTTTTATTTGTCCTGGATTTGTTGGCTTGTTTGAGTGGATTGTCATGACTTTTGGGTTCAAGAATGTAGGCACCACATATCAGAGATCTATGAATCTAATCTTTCATGGTCTAATTGGGGTGATTATGGAGTTATATATTGATGATGTGGTGATTAAATTGGTTGCCCATGATTCTCATTTAGACGATTTTCGTCTTGCTTTGGAGAGGATGCACTATTATGGTTTGAAGATGAATCCACTCAAATGTGCTTTTGAAGTGTCGGCTGAGAAGTTATCATTCATGACAAAGTAGAGATTGATCCCGAGAGGATAGCTAAGATCAAGGCAATTCAAGTTCCTCAATGCAAAAAGGATTTGCAAAAATTCTTAGGTAAAGTGAACTACTTGAGGAGATTTATTGCTAACTTGTTTGGGAAAATTATTCCTTTCACCCCCATATTTAAGTTGAAGAGTGAATCTGATTTTGCCTGGGGGGCAAAGCAACAAGAAGCATTTGATAAGATAAAGGAATATTTGTCATCTTCAGGTTCTTCGTGCACCTAGAAGAGGAGAACCCTTGGATTGTATATTCTTAGAAGAGAAATTAATTGGGTCTGTTTTGACTCAAGAAGATGAAGGAAAAGAGTATGTTGTTGCTTATCTTGGTCGTCGTATTCTTGATCCCGAGACAAGGTATGCCCAAATTGAAAAATTATGCTTGTCACTATATTTTCTTGTTCCAAGATGAGACACTATCTTTTCTCAAGCACTTGTGTGGTAGCATGCCGGGGCGATGTCATCAAACTCATGTTGTGTCGGCCAATCCTTTCTAGAAGGGTGGGCAAATGGGCATATGCTTTAATTGAATATGACTTGACTTTTGAGCCATAGAATTTTAAAAGGTCAAGTTCTTGCTGATTTTATTGTTGAGCATAGCATAAACATGGATAACGAGGTAGATTACTACACTATCACCCCCGGAGATTATATTTTTGATGGATCGATGTGCAAAGGTGGCACGGAGTTAGTATTGTCATTGTTAATCCTTATGATGCTGATTTCCCATGTCATCATGCCGGTTAGAATTTCATTGTACCAACAATCAAATGAATATGAGTGTCAATGTTTAGATGGATCACTTACGTGCTTGCCTTGATTTAATTGGTAAATTTGCCAAATTTAAGATTCAAGATATTCCAAGAGAGGAAAATCATAAGGCTAATTTCTTTGGCTCATAGGGCTTCTCGGTTATATTATGGAAGAAAATTATTTGCATTTAAAATTTATGCATAGAGAAAACTTGCTTGCTCAATAGGCATCTAGCTTTAATGTGGAGGAGAAATATTTTCATCTACAATATTTGTCGATGAGGGAACTTAACTTTTTGGGTGCAGGTCTAGAAAGGTCGGCTTAGCCAACTATCCTAGTCGGCCAAGCGGCTATGACGACCTACAATCGGCAAAAGCTGGCTATGACGACCTACAATCACGGTCGGGCCGATTTTTTCCAAAGGAGGTCAGGGAAAATTGGCGTAAAATTCTTTTGAATCGGTCTATTTCTGTTTTAGACAATGGTAGTACCGATTTGAAAGATTGGAAAACTCCTCTTTTGTCTTTCTTGCATGATCCTAGCATTAAAGTTGACAAAAACATTCAACGGCTCACTTTCAAATATACATTGCATATACTTGATGAACTTTGTGAAGAACCACTTAGAGATTTGTTCTTTGAAATGTTTAGGGACTGATCAAGCAAGAATGGCTATGGGAGAAGTCCATGAAGGCATTTGTGGTACGCATCATCAACCCGAAGATGAAGTGGCTATTGAGGCGGGCTGGTTTCTATTGGCCTACTATGATGGCGATTGTTTTCGCTACTACAAAGGATGTGAAGAGTGTCAATGGTTTGGAAATATTCAGCTGGTGCCTGCTGCTATGCTTCATCCTATCATCCAACTATGGCCTTTTCCTGGTTGGGGGCTAGACTTCATTGGTAAGATTCATTTTCCATCTTCAAAGGGACATAAGTTTATCTTGGTTGCTACCGACTACTTCACTAAATGGTGGGAAGTAGTTCCTTCGAAGAATATGACACATAAAGGGGTGATCGAGTTCATTCTTGAGCATATTATTCATAGATTCGGCATTCCTCAAACATTAACTACAGATCAAGGAACTTCGTTGATGGCAAAAGGAGGTAAAGGATTTTGCGAATCTTATAAAATCAAGATGCTCAATTCATCTCCATATTATGCTCAAGCTAAAGGTCGGGCCGAGTCAAGTAACAAGACCTTGATCAAGCTTATTAAAAATAAAATAGATGATAATCCGAGAAGGTGGCATGATGTCTTATCAGAAGCTTTGTGGGTTCATCTCATATCTAGGCATGGTGCCACTAAAGTTACTCCTTATGAGCTGGTTTATGGTCAAGAAGCTGTGTTGCCCGGCAAGGTGAATTTGGATGCATACAACTTTGCTAAGCAAAATGACTTATCCCCCATTGTGTATTATGATTTGATGATGGATAACATCGATGAGGTGACCGATAAAGATTGAAAGCTCTAAAGGAGATAGAAAAGGACAAAGTCCATGTTGCAGAGCCTACAACAAAGAAAGTCAAGAGCAAAACGTTCCAAATCGATGACTTAGTGTGGCAAACTATATTACCGATAGGGATGAAAGAGCAATCAGTTTGGCAAGTGGTCACCCAATTGGAAAGGTCCTTATAAAGTGATCAAGGTGATCTTTGGAAACTCATATATGCTTGAGTCAACTAGTGGTGAACATCTTAGAAGGCCATTAACGGGAGGTATCTTAAAAATGTTTCCCAAGTGTTTGGTAAGAGTCCTAGTGCTCTCAAACAATGGTTGATGCATGCATCGCCCTTATAGAACAAAATGGCGATATTTGTTATCACCCTTAGTCATTTGAACAGGTGATATGATGGGATTTTTTTTTGCTTGGTTTTTCTTGTTTGTTGTGTTTTTGGGGTTTGTGCATTCCGCTTTGAAAATAGGGGGCATATGTTGACACTTTCGAAATGTTACAATTTTTGGTAACTTGGGCGTGTCAAAGAGGCCATGGACATATTTGGAGTTCAATGATAAGGTCAAATGATCAAAAATTCGAAGAAGAAAGCGGTGAGTCACGGGAAGCACGCGCGGGCGCTTAGACTTCGGTCGAGGGTGCGTCCGTGCCGCACCCCCAGGCGTGTCAGCGGTGCCCCGGTAATAGTTGTCCTACGGGACTGCGTCAGAGACATGCGGACCCCAGTTCTGCGCAGCGTCGGCGGTGCGATCGCAGCCCTCTACGGATTTGCGTTCCGAGATGCGGGCGGCGTCGCGCTCCGTACTTGGCATTCGGCGGCGTGTGCGGTTTTGCCGATTCGAACCGATCTTGTTTCTATTCGGTTTTTAGAAAGGTTTGGTGATTGGAAACACATCTATAGTGTTTCATAAGGGGATAAGACCACCCCCTCTATATAATAAGAGGTTCATAGCGATTTGATCCCATCTACGTCCAATCTACACATATCAATCTACAAACTCTTTTTTACCTAATTTTCTCTCCTCTAACCCCTACCGCGTTGGCGGTCTTCTCCACAAATTTCGTACGGCAGACCTACGCGGCCTTGCTAGTCCTAGGAGATCCCTCACGTGCGTCCTCGACGGATCTTTCTAGAGGCGTTACGAGGTTGTTTCGAAACCGAGGTCCACATCGGCTTTTCCGGTCTCTCGATCGGTTTGGCGATTCGCCCGCGGTTCCCGCTGCTCTTGCATGTTGTGTGCAACCTCGAGGGCGTCAAGACCCTTGGTGTGTTGGGACGATCTACAATTCAGCGTCAACACAAGGCCAACTTCGGGTAAATAGTGGGCGTGAGGCGTGCATAATTCTTTAGTAGTGGTATAGATTCACATAGATCTGTTTTTTTGAGGTATCTTATCGCTCGGTATTTAGTCATTTGCTAATTCTTTTTTTTTTTGAATTGACAAGGTTGGTCTTTTATTCTATTAATAATCTGATGTATGCTGAAATTTTTTGGAGCACAAATATTGTTTACTCTTCTTTGAGAGGTACCACCTTGACCTATATGACATTTTAATATTACTGTCTTTCTAGTTTCTTCAATATAACTATATGGGACATGGCGCAAAATATTTTTATTATTGTTTGGTTTTCCATCTCTCTCTGCCCCACCTATATTTTCATCCGGGTTTGCCATTGGTCGCTCCTAGGTGTCCGAGTTTGGATGCTTGGGGCATGATTGATGCGATGTAAAAGTGGAGAACAATTTGGGTTAACGAGTCACCTTTGCTCGGTGCTCGGCTTCGTGTTATATAGGATGAGAAATGCCCTCATCGTGGCGTACACAAGTTTGTTACACGGTGCATGCGGTGGTGATGATCTTGGGCTACAATCTAGGGACTTACAACTAATTACATCTTGTACAACAATCTATGAACCTAGACACTACAACTAACCACCACCGCATGGCTCATCATCGTGACAAACATTGGTTACAAAATATTGTTACAAGCGTATACTTCTAACACCCCTCCTCAATCTCAGCCACTATATGCGTAGGTTGAGATTGCGTTTAAAATCCATCAACTTAGCAGCGGGTGCCTTTGTGAATCCATCCGGCCACGATCTCCGTGTTGATAAATCGATATCAAGCAACTTGTTGGCAACTTGTTCACAAACAAAATGATAATCAATCTCTATATGCTTGGTACGAGCATGAAACAACTGGATTTTTGCGGAGAGGTATTTAGCTCTAGGTTGTCACACCAAAGCGAGCAAGCGGAGAATGAGCAATACCGAGTTGTAGTAACTTCTTGACCCACATCATTTCAGGTATTTGCATTGGCAAGAGCCTTATATTCAACCTTGAGTACTGGACCTTGAGACGGTGGCTTGCTTCACGGCCATCCACGAGACAAGATTACTACCAAGAAACACCGCAAAACCACCTGTTGAGCGCCTATCATCAATGCAACCTGCCCAATCGGCATCGAGAAAATGCACCGACAATAGCGAAGATGACTTCCCAAAACGAAGACCAAGATCCAAGGTCCCCTTGATAGCATAAGATGCGTTTAGCAGCGGTCAGTGAGCAGATGGGGAGCATGAAGAAATTGGCAAACTTTATTGACCGCAAAACAAATATCGAGGCCGTGTCGGTGTAAAGATATTGTGGGGCACCCACCAAACTACGATACCGAGTGGCGTCATCGGGACCAAGCGGATCTCCATCCTTGACACCGAACTTACGAGTCTTTGGGTAGAGGCATGTCTGCGGCTTGCAATTTTGCATACCCGATCTAGCAAGAACTTAGTGGCATAGCGCTTCGATTCGAAGCAAGAACTCCTTTGTTTCTCTTGACCTCAAGCCCCAAAAAATAATGAAGAGCGCCAAGATCCTTGGAGCAAAGTCACGCCGCAAATTCTTCAACAACAAATCATTTGCATTGGGCACGAACTTGCCACAATGATGTCATCCACATAGACAAGAACAAACATAACCGGGTTTTTCGGCGAAGTAAAAAGAGATTAATACGCTTTGGATGGTGTGAACCCTAGTTGAATCAATTTCTCACAAAGTTTGGCATACCACGCTGGCGGTTTGTTTTGAGACCATAGAGTGCTTTATCCAACTTGCAAACATATGATGGATGAGCTGGATCGAGAGAACCACGGTGGTTGATACATGTAGACTTCTTGATAAGGTCACCATGAAGAAGCGCATTTTGCACATCAAGGCGGCGAAGAGACCATCCTTGCGACCTTCGCTATGGGCGGGATCAAGCGAATAGTGGCCGCCTTGACCACGAGGACTAAAAGTCTCCTCATAGTCAATCCCATATTGTTGCTTTGAAACCTTTGCGACGGTCGTGCCTTATACAGATCAATAACACCATCGCCCTTCTTTTGATCCTGTAGACCCATTTGCATCCTATGATATTCTTGCCCTTTGGCTTTGGGACAAGGTGCCGAAAGTATGATTGCGGAGAAGTGCTTGATACTCTTCACCCATAGCTTGAGTCCGCCGGATCTTGCAAAGCCTCGAAGCGAGTCTTCGGCTCACCGGCGGAGGCGTAGAAGCCATACCCCATCTTACCGTGCCATCGGTTATGCGTCTTGGGTTTGACAATCCCACGTTGGAGCCGTGTCACCGGGTCGTTGTGGTTAGGAATCACGCGGTTGTAGAGGCTGAAGACACATCGGCGCCCGGCGAGCACCGTGTACGCCGGATCCGGCGGGTGCGGAGACGAGGCCGATCCGTGGCGTGTCTGGGGGCGCGGAGTACGGGATCTTCTTGTGCCGCCACGGGCCGGTGATGAGAGCCGTGGTGTCGAGCCCGGTGTAGAGGATCCGAGGGAGACATCCGTTCTAGCCGACGGAGCGATGGACCGATCGAAGGCAGATTCGCCCGGCTCTGCCCGACACCACCGGGAGGAGAATCACCTTGGGGCGTGTGCTGTCCCGGGGGCGAGACACATGCGATCACGGCTCGGCGACCACCATTCTCGCCCGTTCCTGCACCGTTTGCCCACTAGACTTTGACTGTAGGAACAACGGAAGCCACGAGGACTTGCACGAACGTTAGTATTACCGGAGATACATCATGAAGATCAGCAAGCCGTGCACTCCCAAAAGATGAAGAAGGATCAAGAAGGTCATTTTGCGGGAGTGAAATTTCTTTTCGAAAGACAGCGCGACCGGCATTGGGATTTAAGCTAGCAAAGGGAACACATGCTCATCAAAAACAATATCCCTAGAGATATAGACTCTACCTTCGGATGGATCAAGACATTTTAAACCCTTTATGAGAATTACTATAACCGAGGAAAACACATCTTTTCGAACGGAATTGAAGCTTGTGGTCATTATAGGGCGAAGGTGTGGCCAACATGCGCACCCAAAGGTTCTAAAGAACCAGTAATCGGGATCATGACCATATAGCTTTTTGGAAAGGAGTACCATCATCAAGTACTTTGGTAGGTAGTCGGTTAATAATGAAAAACTGCTGACTAGGAAGGCTTCATCCCGAATTTTAGCGGCATTGAGGCGTGAGCTAGAAGGGTGAGCCCCATTTCGACAATGTGGCGGTGTTTGCGCTCGGCTGATCCGTTTTGTTGATGGGCATGAGGACACGAGATATGATGAGCTATGCCGATGCGTTGAAAGAAGCTATTTAGAGATCTATACTCTCCACCCCAATCGGTTTACCTTTGCTAAAATCTTTTGATTAAATTGACGTTCAACTAATTGTTGAAAGTCGGTGAAACAACGAAACACCTCGATTTATGTTTCAACAAATAGATCCATGTGAACTTAGAGTAATCATCAATGAACGAAACATAATAAGTATAACGACCCAGCGATGAGGGAGCACGACCCCAAACATCGAGAAAATGAGTTCCATAGGCCTAGATGACACACTAGTAGACCTAGGATAGGGTAATTGATGACTTTTACCTGTTTGACACGAGTCGCATACATGTTTATTGCTCGAATCTCTAACAAAACTCAAATTTTGACTCCTAAGGACACGATCCACAACTAGAGAGCAAAGAAGATGGCGGTGATGCCAAACGAGGTGGAGGGCTTGAATGCGGCATGGGCTTCTTTTATTCTTGGCAACGCTAGCGGCGTGGGCTGAACGGATAGAGGCCACCCTCACATGGACCTCGGAGGAGTGTTCTCCTCGTCTTTCGTTTCCTTAACAATGAAATGATCGGGGTGAAATTCAAGGAAGGCATGGTTGTCTTTGGCAAGGCGATTGGATCGAAACAAGACTTTTACTAGTGCTAGGAACATGAAGGACATTTTAAGATGAATTTTGCTAGTGGGAGAGTGCAAGGATGCATGACCAACATGAGTAATCTCCATACCTGTCCCGTTTGCGGCGTGCACACGGTCGCCTCCATGGTACTTGTTCCGCCACGGTGAGCCTCTCAAGATCACCCGTGATATGATCGATTGCTCGGTGTCAGGTGTACGGTTGGAATCCACCCCATAGGATGAAGTTGTAGCGAGAGGACACGGTTTTCGTGGAGGGCCATTCACGGAAGAATCAAAGCGCTGAAACAGCGGTGTGCGGGGTGACCTTCCTTACCACAAACCGTAGGCGCCCGGCCGAAAGTTCTTCCCCGGCTGGCGACTTCACTGATCTCCCACCGCGACCACCGCCGTGGGAGAAACCACCGCGCCCGCTGTTGGGGTTGTTGTTGTTGCGCTCCGGGAAGTTGTTGGGGTTGCCGCCTCCACGTCCACCACCTTTGGTCGCCGATTGACCGACGATTGGTTGGAGCCGCCGCTGGTGCCCCCGAGCTCATGACGCTGCTCAAGGCCCACGAGTTGGGTGTGTAGAGTTCCCCCCATGCCGATGGGTTCGACTCGAGCCGAGACGGCGAAACCACCGACTTCGAAATCTTCCTAAAACCGGTGAGGATATAGGAGATTAACTCGTCATCTTCAAGTCTTTTGCTCGCAGAGCGCCATATCGTCTGCCGGGCCCTTCATCTTGGTGAAGTAATCACCCGATTGACATTGCACCCTTGGTGCTGGTTGCGGCGCCATCCTTGTGGCGATGATTCTTGCCCGGCTACGGGATGCGAACATCCCTCGATGGCTGCCAAGCGCTGGCAGCAAAGTGGTCTTCATGGTGACTTGGGAGAGGATCTCCTTCCGAGATTGGAAAGGGAGATACGACGGGGACCCGTCGGTCCTTTGCCATCCACGTCTCGTGCTCGGGGGTTTGGCACGGGTCTTCGGGCTTCTCGTCGGGCTTGGCGTCGGGCTTCACCTTGGCGCCCGGGAACATCTTCGGAGGTTTGGCAGCGGATCTATGAACCCGGCAAGCCGCGCTCCCTTGATGGCCGATGTGACTTGAGCCTTCCACAGCACATGATTGCTGTGGACGAGTTTCTCGCTCGGCGGCAAGAGGAAGATGCCGAGGGAAGTTGCAGGAAACGATCCGGAGGACGAGGAAGAGGAAGCCATCACGATCCGTGAGGATTCGGCTCACGGATACCATGTAAAAGTGGAGAACAATTTGGGTTAACGAGTCACCTTTGCTCGGTGCTCGCTTCGTGTTATATAGGATGAGAAATGCCCTCATCGTGGCGTACACAAGTTTGTTACACGGTGCATGCGGTGGTGATGATCTTGGGCTACAATCTAGGGACTTACAACTAATTACATCTTGTACAACAATCTATGAACCTAGACACTACAACTAACCACCACCGCATGGCTCATCATCGTGACAAACATTGGTTACAAAATATTGTTACAAACGTATACTTCTAACACCTGATAGGTAGCTTGCCTAGGAGGGCATGAACCCAAACAAGCCCTCCATGCCACACTGATGTAATGCAAGCATGAGTGCCTGAGACTCTCATTGTATTGTAGACCTACAGACCTAAAGAACACTGGTGTACCATGTAGTTCGAAAGCTCATAAAACCTAAATAGCATGATGAGGCAAGTTTAAGCACAAGACCGTGTTTCATTCAAAAATATGTTTTTAATTGAAACAGTCCCGGCCTCTACAATCGCACACAAGCACACTTTTATAAAGTTATTCAGCTAAACAGCTGAGCAGAGCCAGCTTCACTGATGTATATGAAGAGTGCACCTGGGGGCTGCGGCCTTAAGTAGCAAAACCTAGGCCTAGCAGTAATACAAGAGGGATGCGAAAAGTGATCTTACAATTGGTTCCGACCTGAACAAATCTGCCATTCACTGGAAAAAGAACCAGTTGTTCCCTCAAATGATGAGATGTTCAATGGTTATGTTCTTTGTAAAATGGTAATAGAGCATTATAGAGGTAGAAATTTAAGGTAAACAATACAACCCAAGTGAAAAACCGCATGTTCCATATAATCCTTCAATATGATTGAATATCAACGCTTTTGCTTTGGATGCTTAAACGCGCTGATTGCCTTTCAAAAAAAAAAAAAAAAATCTTAATAAAATTGATGACCCAAGAAACAATGTTGTTTTTAAAAAAAAAACTGTGTACATGATGCCAAGGTGTGCTCACGAAACATTTTCTTCATCAAAGGGGTCATAGTTTCTACAGAAACAAAATAACCATGTCCACATTTCTTGTTGTCAAAAAAAAAAAAAAAAAAAAAAAAAAAAAAAAAAAAAAACATGTCCACATTTCCTAAAAAAACGCATGCCTAAGTCTAACTTCATAAAGAAAGAAACAAAACTGAGGCAGATGTAAAAAAAAAAAAGGAACTAATAACGATATTATTCTCTTGATTTTATAATTTGGTACATCAAGTCAGCGCACTGCTTCTTTATTCGACATTATTCAGTATTGATATTTATTTCTTTTTATTAGGATAAAGCCTTAAATTATGATTCCCGTACAACTCTTATTTGCTACAGGTGAATGCTGTGGGTTTATTGCTTGGGACTAACACAAATGACCTTACACTTCATCCACTACTTGTAGTGTAACTGCATTAGAAGGTGTGGCGGAAGCATACGATGGGTAGTGGTGACTCAGTTTCATATAGACTTCCTGCATTTCTGGTCTTGACTGAGGTGAAGTTTTCAGGCATGAAAATGCCACTTCAACAAGCTGAGCAATTTGTTTCTGCTCCACCGTTGTTGGTGATGATGGACGCTGGTCCAGCATGTCCTCCTCTGCAAGCTCATGATGCTCTCCGATAGAAGCAAAGGTTTGTAGCTCCCTTGGGTACCTCCCCATCACAATCTCTAGTACAACCACGCCAAAGCTATAGACATCACATTTTGTCGTCACTACTGATGTGTATGATAGCTCTGCATCAAAGTAAATCCCTCGAAAGTTAATATGACCCAAGTGTGGTAGCAAATAAAACACAATATCGTTGTTATTTGCAAGTTGAAGCAAGAACATGTTTTTGCGAAAGATGGACATGAATATATACCTGAGCTATATAACCATATGTTCCAGCTAATTCGCTCCAATTAGGCGAATCAGGTTTTAAAATCCTTGCTATTCCAAAATCTGAAACATAAGCCTTGAAAGTTGAATCCAACAAGATGTTGTTGCTTGTTATATCACGATGGATTATCGGTGGGTTGCATTCATGGTGCAAGTAGTAGATAGCTTGAGCCACATCACTTGCAATGGCAACACGCTTACAAATCCAACTCCTTCGCAAGATCCTCATTTTCCAAGAAAATATGAAGGTTTCCTCTCTCAATATAATCATACACTAAAAATTTGTACCTTGGATGGGAGCAAAATCCATACAACTTGACGATGCTTCTATGCGTATCTTTGTCGATACTTCAATTTCACTAAGGAATCTCTTCTCATCACCAATCCCTTCATCAATTGGGTGAAGTTTTTTCCACAGCAACTATTCTACCTCCTTGAAGTTGTGCCTTGTAGATCGGTGCGTCGAACCCCCGATTCAATGATGTACTTCTCACTTTGAAATTTTCTGTTACCCTAGTGATGTCCTCAAACACAAGCTTCCCATCAAAATTCCATATTGAAAGAACATCCCTTGTATCCGCAACTATTGTCATTTGTGGTCTTTTCCTTGTGCGAAGGATCATAACTAACACAACTATCGAGAGAATAATCGCTATGCACCTTTGGGATAGAAGCAACTAGGACCAAGTGATGAATTCTAGCTCTGTGGTATTCCATTATTGGAGTTGAAGTGCATGTGGGCAGGCCTGTGATATTACCACAAATGCCTTTGTTATGGAGGAACCATCTTGCTGAGGCGTTGTGGAATAGTTGTCCTGTTGGATGAGGCCCTTCCAAGTTGTTGTATGACACGTCAAATGTTGTGGACTAGCCATGCTACCAATTGAGGAAGGGATGCTTCCAATCGAACTGATTATGGGAAAGGTTTAGGACCTCCAACATCACCAACTTCCCAAGTTCTGCGGGTAGCTTGCACGTGAGTTTGTTGTTACTTACATCCAACAACACCGTAGCCCTCCCAGATTACCAATGGTCATCGGTAGATGTCCATTCAAGTTATTGTCATTAATCCTTAAGGATATTAGCTTAGTACATCTCCCAAGCTCTTGTGGTATTGAGCCGCTCAAGTTATTTGCAGATATATCAAGGTATTGTAGATTTTTCAACTGACCAAATTCAGGTGGTATATTACACTGAAAGTTTGTTTTGCGATAATTTGAGGAAATACAGGTTTTCAAGATTGCTTAATTCTGGCTGGTATACTACCAGCTAGGTTGTTGGCATGTATTGTAAATACCTCCAGTTTTTCAAGGTTTGAAAGCTTAGGAGGTAAGCTTCGGTTATCATGTTTTCTTCCATAGCAAAAATGGTCAAATTGATGTTTGTAGCCCGAGTTTTTGGACAAAAGAAAAGTTGTTTCTATCCAGCTTTGCTTTGACAAGTCCGGGTATGGCCCAAAAGATGATATATCCCCTATCATTTTGTTGGAACTAAGGACAAGAACCCTTAGGCTCCTACATGTTTCAAGGCTTATAGGAATTGGTCCGTGAACATGTTGTTTCTAACATCGAACCTTTGAAGATTCCCACCTTTGCATACATCACGGGCGGTTCCTTGATAGAAAGTTGATTCCCAAATCGATATCTATTATGTATGTTAAATTAGTGAATTTTCGTGGGTAAAGGACGATATTTGGTTCGACAAAAGATATAGGCCTCTTATGCTTGTGAGGTTCATGAAAGTTCTTTGGAATGGAGCACGAAATCTTGTTTATGGATAAAGACAGGGGTGTGGAGATTCACCAAACCGCCAATCTCAGGGAATGGATCCATCGAATTGGTTTTCATCGAGCCTAAGAGCGCTTAGCATAGTAAGGTTCCCGATGCTTGGAGGAATGGGACCGCTTAGCGAGGTTAGAAACTAAAAAGCTAGCTCGTTTAGATTGGGAAACAAACAAATCTCTCGTGGAATGGGCCCCGATAGATTGTTACCGAAAAGGTGGAGGATGTTTAGTTTGGTCAAGTTGCCAAGGCTTTTAGGTATCCGGCCGCTTAAAAGTTTGCGGCTAGGTCCAAAATTTCTAGATGGGGAGGTTCCCAAGCTCCTCGGGATTGGCCCGGTGAGCATGTTTTGTCCGGTGGATAGAAGTACTAGTGTTGTTAGGTTCCCAAGGGATGCGGGGATACGGCCTGTGAGGTTGTTTGATAACAAACTCAAGGCTAAGGCATGGCATGTTGCCAAACTCGGATGGTATGATTCCATTCAACAAGTTGACCTTGAGATCAAGGTAGGAGAGTGCGGGTAGGGAGGTGATGTCCAACGGGATCTCTCACCGGAGGCTATTGTAGGGGAGGGAAATGAGTGTGAGGAATGGCATCGCCGAGAAGTTGAGCTTACCGAGGTAGCCATCAAGGCGGTGTTTGACATGGAGATCTCGGTTACCACTTGAGGCCGACGGTGGCCACGGTGCATGGCAAAGACACGCCATGCCCGTCCGATTCTTCTTTGCATGGGCTCGTCCCCTGCTGTCCTATAACAAAGACTTCTTTTCATACAACCATACGGTGATACGAGAATGTCCGGGCCCGGTAGAAAAACCATCAAATGCAAACCGATGCTGGCTGTATCAAATATAAAGATATGATGGGCTCGGCACAACTGTTGAAAATATTCGAGAGTAGCTATCTCCGCTTCTTCCACCGAAAGTCGGAGGAAATAAGTGTTCATTGAGGTCAATCGGGATTCAAGAGACACCCAGCCGCCCGAGCACGCCACCCACCGGTCCACCTTGCATCGTCATGCATGGTCGTCCTCCCGGCCGCCTCAAGGAGGCAATTCAATGAACACGCTTTGTAATGCTTGGCGCAACATAGATGAACTTACACTTATCCATCGATTGTTTCTTCATGTGTATGTGCATGAGAAGGTGAGAGAAGGAAGGTCGTTTGTGGAGAGCCAATTTACGATAGACATCGTGCATTTCGGCCCGAGGCGAGGAGAAGTTTGCAAGGAAGCAAATGCAACTTCAACAAGCAAAGAGATTTCTCTCTTCTCCACCATTGTTGGTGATGATGACAAGCGTTGGTCCAACATATCCTCTGTTGCGAGTTCATGATGTTGTTCCATGGAAGCAATGGATTTGTAGCTCTCTAGGATATCTCCCCATCACAATCTCGGCGCAATGACACCAAAACTATACACATCACATTTTGTTGTCATAAGCGACGTGTAAGAAAGCTACGCATCAAAATAAAGCAAATCGACGACAACTGTCAAACATAGTGATGAACCAAAGTGAAATTTTCATATTTGCAAATGGTATAACATGAATATATTTGCTATATGCAAAAAAAAAAAAACCGGATCGACCACATACTAGGTGCAATATAGCCATATGTTTCGGCTAGTTCGCTCCGATTGGATGAATCAGGGTTTGAGCATCCTTGCTATTCCAAAATCTGAAACATAAGCCTTGAAAGTTGCATCTAGTAAGATGTTGTTACTTGTTATATCACGATGGATTATCGGCGGGTTGCATTCATGGTGCAAGTAGTAGATAGCTTGAGCAACATCTCTTGCAATGGCTACCGCTTCCGCTTGATCTAACTCTTTTTGAAGTCTTCATTTTCTAAGATAGCATGAAGGTTCCCTCTCTCAATGTAATCATACACTAAAAATTTGAACCTTGGATGAGAGCAAAATCCATACAACTTGACGATGCTTCTATGTCCGTATCTTTGTTAGCACTTCAATTTCACTAATGAATCTCTTCTCATCACTAATCCCTTCTTCGGTTGGGTGAAGCTTTTTAACCGCAACTAATCTTCCTCCTTGAAGCTGTGCCTTGTAGTGGCGGTGCCAACACCCCCGATCCAATGATATACCTATCTTTGAAATTTTACGTTACCCTAGTGATGTCCTCAAACACTAGTTTCCCATCAAAATTCCATACCGAGAGAACATCTCTTGTATTTGTGACTGCTGTAATTTGTGGTCTTTTCCTTTTTTGCGGAGGATCATAACTAACATGGTAATTGAGAGAATAATAACTATGCACTTTGGGATGAAAGCAACTAGGACCAAGTGGTGAATTCTAGATTTGTGATATTCCTTTATTGGAGTTGAAGAGCATGTAGGCAGGCCCGAGAGATTACCACAGAGGCCTTTGTTGTGGAGCAACCATTTTCTTTGAGGCATTTTGTAACAATCGTCCCTATTGGAAGGGGACCTTCCAAGTCATTGTATGACACATCAAGTGTTGATAGACTATCCATGCTACCGATGGAGGGAGGAATGCTTCCACCGAACCGATTATGGGAAAGGTTTAGGGCCTCCAACATCACCAAGTTCCCAAGTTCTGCGGTAACTTGCCCGTGAGTTTGTTATTGCTTTACATCCAACAACATCGTAGCCCTCCCGGACTACCAATAGTCGCTGGCGGATGTCCATTCAAGTTGTTGTCATTAATCCTTAAGGATATTAGCTTAGTACAGCTCGAGCTCTTGTGGTATTGAGCCGCTCAAGTTATTTGCTGAGATATATCAAGGTATTGTAGATTTTTCAACTGACCAAATTCAGGTGGTATATTTCCTGAAATTTTTGTTTTGTGATAAGTTGAGCAAGTACAAGGTTGGCAAGATTGGATAATTAAGTACTTGCCCGTTAGGTTGTTCGCATGTATTGTAAATAACTCGAGTTTTCAAGCCGAAAGCTCGGAGGCAAGCTTCAGTTATCATGTTTTCTTCCATAGCAAAATATGTCAAATTGACGTTTGAAGACCAGTTTTTGGACAAATACAGAAAAAGTTGTTTCTATAGAGTTTTCCTTTGACAAGTCGTGGGTATGGCCCAAAAAGATGATATATCTCCTCTCATTTTGTTGAAACTAAGGTCAAGGGTCTCTAGGCTCGTACATGTTTCAAGGCTTTTTAGGAATTGGGCGATGAACATGTTGTTGCTAACGTAGGAAAGGTTTGAAGATTCCCCCCTTTGCATACATCGAGGGCAGGTTCCGTGAGAGAGAGTTGTAAGCCAAACCGATATATGCTAAGTATGTCAAATTAGCGAATTCTCGTGGCAAAGGACCCGACGACTTGTTCATGAAAAGTGATATGCGTCTTATGCTTGTGAGGTTCATGAAAATTCTTTGGAATGGAGCACGAAATCTTGTTCATGTATAAATACAAGGATTGGAGATCCACCAAAGCGCCAATCTCTCTTGGAATTGATCCAACAAGCTGGTTGTCATCGAGGTAAAGGAAGTTTAGCGTAGTAAAGGTTCCCCATGCTGGGAGGAATGGGGCCGTTTAGATCATTTTGATCCAAAGCTAGGCTGCTTAGATTGCGAAGCAAAAAAATCTCATATGGAATGGGCCCGACAGATTGTTTTCGAAAAGGTAGATGAAGTTTGGTCTGGTCAAGTTGCCAAGGCTCTTAGGTATCCGACCGCTTAAAATGTTGGCACTTAGGTCTAAAATTTCTAGACCGGGGAGGTTCCCAAGCTCTTCGGGGATTGGCCCGCTGAACGTCCTTTTTTTCCGATGGAAAGACCAATTAGTGTTGTTAGGTTCCCAAGGGATGCAGGAATACTTCCTGTGAGGTTGTTCGACATCAATCCTAGCTGGCTAAGGCGTGGCATGTTGCTGAACTCAGATGGTATGCTTCCATGGAGCCAGTTGAAGGCAAGATCGAGGTAGGGGAGCTGTGGTAGGGAGGTGATGGCCAACGGATTTCTCCACGGAGGTTATTGTTGGTGAGGTCAATGTATGTTAGGAATGGGAGCAACAAGAGAAGTTGAGCTCACCAAGGTAGCCATTGAGGCCAGCTTTTGGCAGGGAGATCTCGGTCACTACAATGTAGGGCGGGCGGTCACGGTGCACAACCCCGTTAGTCTCAATCTGTTACAATTACGTGAAGATGGCCAAACTCGACCTATCTAGAAAGTAATTAACATGTACTATCCAAATCAGTCTAGCTAATCTTCACCACTGCTGGTTCATGTAATCTCCTATCAGCGTTGATTTTGGTTCCTTGACGATGAAAGTGGGCGGTGATGAAAGTAATTACCCGATTTGATATATAAAAAATATTAATATTTCTGTGTTGTAGCATGGTTATCATCGCCAGTTTGTAATATATACAAACCGTTGGTGAAAATAATTTTGACCGCAGATTCGTAGTACAAATATGAGGATTATCATTGTCAGTCCGTGATACGAACTGGCGGCAATAATTGCTAAGTGTGAGGAAAATACTAAAACTGCAGAGCACTGCTACAAAACAGCAAGAACCCCATTTTTTTAGGTAGGGCTCTATCTAAAAGAGCCTCTACAAGTGGTCCTTTCTCCCCCACTAGACCAGCCGCCCTACTAATGGATTAGTAAGCGGGTTTTTGTTTTGAGGGCGCCCCTACAAATAGCGGGCGGCTCAATATTGAGGCGCCCTACTAATCAAATGGTGAGGCAGGGCTCTATATTAAAGGCGCCCTACGCGAATTTTAAAATGAGGCACTAAAAATTAAAATTTTTAAAATGATCTCGGATGGGAAAATGACCTAAATAAAATTTGTAGATCTCAAAAAGTTATGAATCTTTGTTGTTAACAACTTTTTCATTTGACTTTATTTGATGCCTCAAAATGTGGGGTCGAATGTCTAAATTTTTAAAATTTGAATTTTTCAAATGACCTCAAATGGAAAAACTTCCTAAATAAAATTGTAGATCTCAAAAAGTTATGAAACTTTGTAGTTGACCACTTTTTATTTGAAATCATCTTCTCATGCAAAAACTACGTTCAAATGTCTCAAATTTTAAATTCAAATTTAAGTAGAAACGACCTCGGATGGAGAAACACCCTAAATGAAAATTGTAGATCTTGAAAAGTTATGAAACTTTATAGTTGACCACGTTTTTGATTTGAATCGTTTAGGGCCTCAAATAGTAGTCGATTTTACTCGAATTTGTATAATATGTGAGAATGCGGAATGATATATGGACACATATGAGTGTGTAGTGCGATGGAGGGAGGTACTGCACGATGGGAAAGTCGGGTTCGAACCCCCCACCGCCGTAGCGCCGCGATTTTTCGCGAAAAATGCGTTGTGGCCTTGTGGGCGGTGGGCTGACCGGTGGGGGCCTCACCCGATTAAAAAAAATATATTGCTATTTCTTTTTGAATTTTGAAAACGCGACTCGGGAATAGGTTGTAGGGGCGGCTCGAATTGTAGGCGGTTGGTGATGGAACCGCCCCTACGGTTGGGCGGCTCGATTGTAGGGGCGGTCACGGAGAGTTAGGGGCGGCCGGGCGACCAACTTGTGAAGTGGGCGGTGTGGTGGCCCGGTGGGGGCCTCGCTTGATTAAAAAAAAATGTATTGCTATTTCTTTTTGAATTTTGAAACGCAATGCAGGGAATAGGTTGTAGGGGCGGCTCGAATTGTAGGCTGCGGTTGGTAATGGAACCACCCCTACTGATTAGGGAGGCTTCGAATTGTAGGGGCGGTCAACGGAGAGTTAGGGGCGCACTGGCGACCAACTTGTGAAGCGGGCGGGTGGCTGACCGGTGGGGCCTCGCCCGATTAAAAAATGTATTGCTATTTCTTTTTGAATTTTGCGCGAATTCTAGGAATAGGGTGTAGGGGCTATTTCGATTTGTAGGCGGCGGTTGGTGATGGAACTGCCCCCTACAGTTAGAGGCGGCTCGAATTGTAGGGGCGGTCGGCGGAGGGAGTTAGGGGCGGCTGGCAAAAACCGCCGCCCTGAGCAGGGCCGGCAGCCCCTATAGTACATGTTTGGCGTAGTGGAGCGAGCCAAAAGACCGATATTTGATCAAAAGACCTTACAGTGGCTGGGAACCGCCCCTAAAAATGTGTTCTGCAGTAGTGTCGGATACCCGAAGAAGCCAAACAGCCCGATATTTGGTCCAACCTCAAGTCTGCACAAGCATGGCTGCATGAGCTAAGTACGTACTGAAGTTTTGACCATTCGTCTCAACTCTGTCAGACTGCGTCGATCGCAGCCTCTGGCTGCGAGACTGTAGCCCGCAAAGCCAGGAAGAGGTGCACTCAGTGCTTCGAGACCGGGTTTGAAAACCTACAGAATAATAAATCACGTCTCATACTGTATATGTTTTTCTACATTTATTTCACCATTTTATATTTGTGAAAAATAAAACGACTTCGGGCCCCTTTTCGGCCCCCACACGCCGCCAAGACGGCGACACGGGAGGCGAAAACCTAGCCCCGCCGCCAACCTTTCCCCAACCTCCGTTCCCTCCTCGCCGCTGCGGAGGTGGCGGGCTGGGATGCCCAGCGCAACCCCTAGGAAGGTGGCGGCGGGGATCTCACCCGACTGGCGAGATGCTCCGTCTTGGGGGGCTCTCGGCAACCATGGCGGCGTGGTGCCGCGGGCGGCGCCGCGCAAAGCGGCCCCGGCGGGCGGTGCGGAGTGGGCGGGCGGCGGCTGCTGTGCGCGGAGGAGCGGAGGTGGAGTTAAATCGCGTGGTGGCTCAGGCTCAGGCTGCTGCTCGCCCGTCGTTCCTTTGCGGTGATGGTGGCGTGCACAGCGACAGCGGCGGCTCGGGCTCCCTATCCGGTGCATCCTTTGGAGGCGGATCCGGCCCCTCCGGCACATCTGGCGGCGGCCAGTGGCACCCCTACGGGGTGGTTTGTGGTGGTTTCGCGCGCCGCGTGGTGGCGGCGATGGAAGACCAATGGTGGTGGTTGTGCGGTTGTGGTGGTCCGGATCGGCGGTGCCCGTCGAGGATCCGGTGGTCAGCGGCGGCAGCGGCGTGTCGGTGCGTGGGAGGGGCGGCCGGCGGCCGGGCGCGGCGCGGCTGCGGCTGGCGGCGGACAGCCCGGCGGTGTCTGTGGTCGGCGCGGCGGCGGCTGCGGCATCCGATGTGGGGTGCGCCAAGGGAGGTAACTGCGGTCGGTGCGGTTGGCGCCGGCGCGGTCGCTGCTGACGTGCAGCCGCTGCCACGACCGGGTGGCCCCTTCGTGTGTCGCGTTCTTCGGCGGGCGTGGCGGCCCGGAGATGGTGGGGGCGGGGGCGTCTGTCTGTGGCGATGGGTGCTGCGGCAAGGTGGTTGGCGCTTCCCTTCTCCCCCTCACGGCGTTACTAGTCGGCGCCGCCTTGGTGGCGGGCCGGGGGCGGCCCGGTGCTTGCTGGTGGTGCCGTGGTGGTGCCTCGAGCCGTGTCGGGCTTCTCCGGTAGTGGCGTTCTGCGGAGGCGGGGCGCGGGCCTCTTGCCATGGCCATGGCGTCTGGCCGGGCATGGTCTTTGTACGGGCGTAAGCCCCCCACTGTTTGGTGGCAATGGTGGCGGCGCCCTTGGGCGTCGTATTCCACTGGGGGCACCATTGAGGGATACCATGTCTTTGCGGCATGGGGTTATCTCGGTGAAAACCCGGTCCTCTTTGGGCGTGCGACGGCGGCGCCATTGGCGTGTCGTGTCCTCCTTGGGCGCCCCGCATCCCCGAGACCCGTCTCGGCGTGTGGTAGTGCCGATGGTCGGTTGGCGGTGTTGCCTATGGCGCGTTGAGGCCATGGCGGTGCGTCGTCCGTGTTGGCGGGGAGGTGCAGAGAGGGCCCCCGGGTGCTGGAGGTCTTGAGTTGGCGCGCAAGGTGCGGTGGTGATCTCGGTGACGTTGGGCGGAGGTGATGCTCTCAATGCGGTTTCGAATATCCGAGTCCACGGCGGTGGAGTGTGAGGCGTTGGGTGAGGCGAGGCCCCCCACGCAGTAGCTGGGATCATGGGTTTCAATGGTCTTTGCCGCGGCGGGTTTTCTGTGGCGACGCAACGCCGGGCTTGGGGATCAATGACCGGGCGTGCGGCTCGAGGAGGATAGTCCCATGGCGGAGGAGTCGTGTAGCTTGGGCTTGCGGCGGCTGTGGCTTTTGGCGTGGTACGGTGTTGGTGTCCTTGGCCTTGATTCTCGTCGGCTTGCTTTCGGCTCCTTTCCTAGGTGGTGGTGGTGTAGCGTTGTGTTTGTGTGTGTTTTTAGTCTTTTCTTGGTGGCTGTTGCGAGGTGGCTCGTGTCGGCGTCCCAATCGATCGGCGGTGTTGATGGAGGCTCGCGTTGATGACCCAATCCAACCCGAGTGGCGCTTCATGTCTATTTTTTTCTTCCATTCACCTTGTTGTTAGTTGAGTAGTCTCGGTGGAAGCTAGTTGTGGTGTGAGTTGTTGTAACAAAGTGGTAGGTGGAGTGGAACTCCCCTAAGTTGTATGGTTTTGGGGCCCAGTTTCCATTCAAAAACTGGCCGGGCGATTGCCTTTTTCTTTCTTCGTCCTAATAGAAATCGTGGCAAAGCTTTTTGCTGTCCTTTCTAAAAAATATTTGTGAAAAATGAAAACGAGATAACATGTATCCGTCTGTTTTTGTGGAATCCTATTTCATACATTATGAAATCTAGGATAAGCCTTCAAATTGTTGTGTAGAAAACCTTTCTAAAATGAAAAAAATTAAGACAAATATCCTTTTTAACAATTGGGAGGGGCGACTGGCGAGAGGCTCCTACGAGTTAATATAAAATAGATTTTGCAAGTCTAGAACCAAAACTGGAGGTATTGAAACAATACTGAAACACAACTCTAGCAAGGTTCCAAACATACTGTACTGACACACGTTTAGTTGGGTTTGTTGAAGAGTAAAGAATGAGAATTTGTGGAGGTTGGAGTTCAGAAATATTTTGTTTATTTTATTGGAGTAGGAGATTTGGTGAGAAGGAAATAGGAGTTTAGAGGGCTATAGGGCGAAACCGGGGAAGGAGGTTTGTGTTTTTAGTAAAATATGAATATATCCTCACAATCCATTATGACTTGTACCTGTAGTTTCTCACTGAATCTTATTTTCTCCACGAACCAAAAACAAGAGATTAAGACGTACTACAGGTCAAAAAATTGTCACCTTAATTCTCTCCATTAACTTTCACCACTAATGTCATTGCCTTTTCGGATGTAATTACCAAACGCATCCTCGAGATACACACAACCATATCTCATGATCCTAGAACTTAAAGTTCTTGGTTCCTTTACCTATTTGTTTATTTCCATATATCCTGCTTTAGGCCGGACATCCACCCAGTCAGTCATAATGGGCTGACGTGTGTTTGCCGATTCGTTAATGGGCTTCCGCCTGGTCAATTGGTCGTCCGCAACCCTGCAACGTTACTGGGTAGCATTCTGATTTGGCCGTAAACATCATCCTCATGCATATGCTCCTCATCACACCAGTCAGTCATGACGCATGCACGCTACTACAGCGCAGGGTGATTCTCGGTGAATCATTCACCGGAGGCTGGTAATGAGTCGTCCACAAAACGTTGACAGACTCTGAGCACAGACTGTGACTGGCGACGACGACTGCAATGGGGAGAGCGGCTTTTCCTTTACCCAATGGATTGCACATGACTAGTCAGTCATCAGGATGATATTTGGAAACTCTAGATGATAAACGACTTGACCATCTTGCATGAATGAAGTCTTGAGAACATGGATTTCACCCAATTTCGGTCCTAGTACCTATCCTTCTGGTCACAAGACTTGTACTTAATTAACTTGCTAAGCAAAACATTTTTCCAAATCTTAAAAATACTAATATTAATAATTATTTCTACGCCATTTAATTAAAAAACATGTGTAAATTGTGAGTGTAGATTTATATTCAAAATACTTACAAAATCTCTTTTAAAATCGGATGATTTAAACAATATACACTCTTAAAGAAATCAGTGGCCAAGATAGCAAAATCAAATGTGTGAAAGAATTTTTCTCTCAATACGTATAATACAGTTGGAGATCCATTTTGTGTAAAAAGCATCCAAGCAAACTAGAGTATGTTGTTCTTCGCTACTCGGCTCTTCCATAACTGTTTGAGAGGAAGAGTGCACCAGCGGCCGGGCTATGACTAGCAGGAATACACCACGGGTGTGTAAGAGCAACTCCACCAGATCCCCTTTTCCTAAAATCTATCTAATGGAAAATGGAAAAACTGAGTTTGTGCCATATCGACAAAGGACAGTGTGTTTTGTAGTGAATTCTTAAACATTGCATATTGTGAGTATGAATTTTCGAGTAAATTGCACTGTAGGTATTTAAACTTTTGGATGGTTCCCATCTAGGTATTTGAACGGAAAAACGTACCGTATGGGTACTTAAACTTGTAGTGGGTCCCGTCTAGGTACTTGAACTGAAAAAACGTATCGCCCGGGTCTTGAAACTATAAATGTCTCGTGCACCAAAGGTCCAAAACATGCCATGCGTACACTAGGAGCTGACATGGACATGCCACCAAAGTTCGCAGCAGCGGACTTCCACTGGAGGAGGGCCGCTATCTGGGACTCCAGATGCACGCCTCCCATGATGGTGCCTTGCTGCATTCGCGTGCAGGAAGACAAGGCTGCATTCGCGTGCAGGAAGACAAGGCACCAACAGAGCAACAAGCAGAGTATTAGCTCTATCGTGATCGCCATATATGGTTTTCTTGCTTTCTTTATTTCTTTTGCTAGTAACAGCTACCTTCTGAAGGTGGCATTTGGTATTTGGATCTAGGTGTGCTGCTGCATGACACCTCAACTTAGTACACATACATATATATATAGTGTTTGTCAGCTAAGCTCCGTGTAGTGGCCAGGTCATTTGGAAAAAGTAGCCAATCTCAATCTGTTAAGATTACGTGAAGATGGCCAAACTCGTTCTATCTACAAAGTAATTGATCAATACTAACTAGCATTTGGCTGCAGAATTTTCTTACACACACAGCACAGTATATTATACGAGATTGTGCATATAAAGCGCAAGAAAGATAGCTTTTAGTTCGCCAAGGGGTTTAGATTACGTGAAGATGGCCATACTAGATAGATCTATCTAGAAGGTAATAATTGTCAGTCAGGGAAAAATAGCAAAAAAAAAAAAAAACACGGGAGAAGCCTGTTAACCAACTAATCCCTACGGGCATGCAAGTCATAAGTCACATTGCTTACCACTAAACCTTATAGCTTGGCTAAAAAAAAAAAAAAAACTAAACCTTAAAGTCACTTATGCTGATATATTTCTTTTATATTCACTGTTAACCAACTCATCCCCTACGGCCATGCAAGTCATAAGTCACACTGCTTACCACTATACCTTAAAGTCACTTTTGCTAATATTTCTTTATATTCACTTTAGTTAATATTGTAATGCATATCTGAGACCCTAAATGAGTTCAAATAAAAAAGTTGAAACTAGAAAGTTTTATATCGCCGAGCACTATAACTTTGCTTTAGATTTTCCTCCATCCGAGGTTATTTAAAAATTTATATAAATATTAATTTTGAAATATTACTCTTAAAATAGAAGGCCCTAATAAGGTCATCAACTACAAAGTTGCATATCACTTTGAGTGATATAACATTAGTTTAGGTCATTTCTCTACCTGAGGTACTTTGAAGTTTCAAAAGAGTAAATTTTGAAAATATAAAAAATTTAAGACACAACTCTTTGGCACTAAACGATTTCAAATAAAAAGTAGTCAAGTATAAAGGTAAAGATCCATTTGATTATTACAACTTTAGTTTACATTATTTCTCCATTAAAGGTCATTTAAAATATAAAATATTAAATTTCAAATTATGAAAACTTAAAACATAATTTTTGGGCCTTAAATTATTTTAAATGAACAGGTCATCAACTACAAAGTTATAATTCAATTTGAGTACTACTACTTTGATATAAAGTTTGTCTTTATCTAACTTTATCTAGAAAAAGTTATGAATTTTATAGTGTTGTACCTATTTTTAGAGACAGGTCAAATTGCCAACTGCCTCTAGAAATCAATTTTAGAGATGTCTAGAATTCTAGCCGCCTTTGAAAAATGCCTTCACTTCTAGTTGGAAAATTTAGTCGCCTATGCTAACTGCCTCTAAAAACATAGGGCATCCTAGAGGCAGCTGGAAAGTCCAGTCGCCTATAAAAATCAATTTCTAAAGTAGGACCGGCTCGAAAACCATTTAAAAATGCATATTTTGATAGAGCTGTTTCTACCAAATTATAAAGGGAGACATCTTAAAAAATAGTTTTGCATAATGCTTGATGGTAAGTTTAAAACCTTTTATTTGTTTTATGGGAGTCGGAGATTTGGTGGGAGTTTAAAGGGTCAAATCCCACTAATCACTTTGCTGGGAGAGTTGGGAATTGGATATGGATTATGCTTTTAATGAAAGATAATGCATCGTCCACTCCATCATGACTTGTCTTGTAATTCCTAACTCAAAACTCCTCCGAATGGGGTATATTACTTCTCCTTTTAACTGCCCCTCTTATTTCACTGCACCAACCAAACATGCAATTGAAAGTAGAAGTCAATATCTTACTTTAATTCTCCCGTTCAACTCTTACCACTAATTCCCATGTCTCTTTTCATGTAATTGCTAAACACATCATGTTAATTCCTTTAGGCCATAGGCACACACTATCATGACCTAACATAGATCTTGTTTGGCATGGCTCTAGTCCACTTCGGTTCCTTGCTACAGTGCATGGAGAAGCTGGCGAAGCTAGTGAAGCAAAAAATAGTAGCTTTCACCAAGATAGCTGAAAAATGGCTTCTGATTGGAATGCATAGAGAAGCTAGAGCTAGAGCTAGAGCCATTCGAACACTGCCAAAAATGGGGCCTTAAATTTCCGGTTCATATTTGTCTATTTTCATATATCCCATTTCGGTTCGATGGCGTATGCTTTAGGCGGACATCTAACCGTTGCCCAATCCATTAATGGGCTCCCTGGTCAATTGGTCCGTTGGTCGTCCACAACCAATATGCTGACCTTGTTGGGTAGCATTCTGATTCGGCCGTCCACATCGACATCGTGCCGTGCGTGCTCCTCAGGAGTCATGGGTCATCATGCGTGCTACAATGAAAGCGGTGAATCATCACAATCACCATCAAATCTCTGAGCACTGACTACAGATGGGGAGATCGAGTGCTTTACTTTTAGACTCTGAGCACTGACTGCAGATGGGGAGGTATTTACCTTTACCCAGTGGATTACACATAATTGGTCAGTCAGGATGATATGGAAACTCCAGATAATAAACTTGAAAATCATGCATCAAGAGTTTTGAGAACATAGAAGAGCGTGCAAAAAATCAAAATGTGGTGAGTTCCTGGCAACCGGGTGTTTTAGAAATATGGTTGAATGGAAGCATTTACAATATGGTTATGCATTTACAATATGGTTAACTATATTTACAATGTCTTATAATTATATTTGCAATGATTTCTTTACTGTGATTTTCTAGACAGGGTCACGTAATATGGGAATAACACAACTTCTATTTTTATGGATTGTAGATCTTAGAGAAATGTATGCCAAATTGTTCACAAAAAAATATAAATTATTTCTATGGATTGCATATATGAGAGAACAAATTATGACAAATCTCAGAGACACAACATACCAAAACGAATTAAGCCTAGCTAATTTAGTTGCTACCAAAGCTAGTTGCCAGCTGCAAGCTACTGACACTAATCATCGATCGAGGCACACGGCTCCTCAGGCACCGTCCATGGCGGCAGCAACGGTGGTATTGTCGGAGAACGGTGCCGTCGGCCATCACGAGGTTAGCATCAACGGCGTTATCGTGGCATGACGACTGTGCCGTCGTCGATGGCGATGGTGGTGAAGGGCAACGGCAAGCAGCATATCACGAGGAAGCAGAGGAGGCAAGCGGTGAGGTCGATGGACAAAGTATTGGATGCCCATCGACGACAAGGAGGCCGTCGAGGACAGGCGGCGCCCTCTCCTGTTCGGACGTACATCCGGCCTTAGAGCCATCCGGAGTGGTGCGTACGTGTTTTCTTCAAGCTTTGCCATAGAGCCATGTGTGCTGGCTGCGTGAGGCGTGAGGCTCAGGCAACCCGCCGCCGAGCGTGTGCCACCTAGCTTTTCGCCCATCCATCTGCCTCTGCCTCTGCTCTCCTGCTTGACGGCGAGAGGCCACGGATGTGCAAGATATACGGTGACTGCGGCTTGCCTCATGTGCAGGAGAGGAGAGAGGGGCGGTAGGGATTGGACTTGGAGGACCGCTGCTACCGGCGCCGGAGGCAACGGATGGATGAAGAGCAACAGCGACGGCCCGAGATCGTGGTGTACCTCTCGGCAACAAGACAATAACGACTAGTAACTACATAGAAGAACCAACTGGAGATTGCCACCAACTGTCGAATTCTGCCTGCTGTTGTTGAAACTTCATCCAAGGATACGTGGCTAGATTACAGAGTTAGTCACAAGGATTTTAACAAACTCCTGTTGTTCTGAGCCAACAAGAATGGCTCCAGATTGGGAGGTCCCTCAACATCTGCCACCTGCTACATAGGAACAGCGCAACCAACGGCTGCCTGAGCTGATAATGGAGCCAAGTGTTGCAACTTTTCTCTAGCTCCAAAGCTTGGGCTTGGGTCAAACCAAGAGAAACAAAGCATTTTATTCTCACAACATTGGAAAAACAGAGGACGAACAAGCTCACTGCCTGCCTGCATTTTATTCAAGGCTCAGCATATACAACAATGTGTTTTCAAATATTTAGAGACTGCATCATGACTGGTATCATGTCTATTGCTTCGTACGCATTGGTAAATTATACTGAAAGGGAAAGAAGAGAGAGAAAATGATAATGGGTCGAAGTTGATGTAAGCATCTTGCAGGGAATTTCCGGGTCCATGTCGTAATCCTGATTTGGGGTATCATGCCATATAGCTCACAACCACGACTCACATTCTAAAACCTGATCCATCATAGGCATTTCTGTGCTTATTGGGATATTGCACTAAGTTAGGTGGAAGCAGACACATTTACAAAGGCTTAATGATATGCCAACAACATCAAGAATTTGATAGGATTTATCAGTTTTCCATTTCTAAGCTGAGTACAGATTGTCAACTCTTTCAAATGTAACACTATTGCACCCTCCCATTTATATGGGAGATATTATATGCTGATATATCCTCCCTTTGGGGCTATTATTCAATGCAAGTACTTTTATATCTTCCAACAGTACACACTTTGAAATGCTTGACACAACACAGATGAATTTACACTTATCCATCGATTATTTCTTCAGGTGTATGTGCATGAGAAGGCGAGACAGAAGGTGGTTTGTGGAGAGCCAATTTCTGATAGGCGTCCCATTTCTGGCCTGAACTGAGGAGAAGTTTGTAGGCAAGCAAATGCAACTTCGACAAGCAAAGAGATTTCTTCCTTCTCCACCATTGTTGGCGATGACAAACGTTGGTCCAACATATCGTCTATTGCAAGTTCATGATGCTGTTCCATGGAAGGAATGGACTGTAGCTCTCTTGGGTATCTCCCCATCACAATCTCTAGCATAACGACACCAAAACTATAGACATCACATTTTGTTGTTACCACGATGTGTAAGAAAACTACGCATCAAAATGAAGCACTTGAGTCAATAATGAAACATGTAGTGATGAACCAAAGTGAAATATTTCATATTTGCAAATGGTAACATGAATATATTTGCTATATGCAAGAAAAAGCTAGCTGACCACATACCAGGTGCTATATAGCCATATGTTCCCGCTAGTTCGCTCCAATTGGATGAATCAGGTTTGAGCATCCTTGCTATTCCAAAATCTGAAAACATAAGCCTTGAAAGCACCATCCAACAAGATGTTGTTGCTTGTTATATCTCGATGGATTATCGGTGGGTTGCATTCATGGTGCAAGTAGTAGATAGCTTGGGCCACATCTCTTGCAATGGCAACTTCGCTTCGCCGGTCCAACTCCTTTGCAAGATCCTTAGTTTCCAAGATAATATGAAGGTTTCCTCTCTCAATGTAATCATACACTAAAAATTTGTACCTTGGATGGGAGCAAAATCCATACGACTTGACGATGCTTCTATGTCGTATCTTTGTCGGCACTTCAATTTCACTAAGGAATCTCTTCTCATCACTAATCCCTTCTTCAATTGGGTGAAGTTTTTCACATAACTATTCTACCTCCTTGAAGTTGTGCCTTGTAGATGTGCCAAACCCCCCGATCCAATGATGTACCTATCACTTTGAAATTTTCATTTACCCTAATGATGTCCTCAAACACAAGTTTCCCATCGAAATTCCATCTTGATAGAACATCTCTTGTATCAGAATCTGCTGTAATTTGTGGTCTTTTCCTTTTGCGAAGGATCATAACTAACACAACAATTGAGAGAATAATAACTATGCACCTTTGGGATAGAAGCAACTAGGACCAAGTGGTGAATTCTAGCTTTGTGATATTCCTTCATTGGAGTTGAAGAGCAAGTGGGCAGGCCTAAGATATTACCCAGAGACCTTTGTTATGGAGGAACCATTTTCTTTGAGGCATTGTGGAATAGTTGTCCTTTTGGAAGAGGCCCTTCCAAGTTGTTGTATGACACATCAAGTGTTGCAGACTAGCCATTCTACCAATGGAGGAAGGAATGCTTCCACTGAATTGATTATGGGAAAGGTTTAGGACCTCCAACATCACCAAGTTCCCGAGTTCCACGTGTAGCTTGCCTGTGAGTTTGTTGTTGCTTACATCCAATACTTGGTTGTAGTCCTCCTAGACTACCAATAGTCGATTGGCGAGAGGTCCACTCAAGTTGTTGTTGTTAATCCTTAAGGATATTAGCATAGTACAGCTCCCAAGCTCTTGTGGAATTGAGCCACTCAACTTATTCGGGAGATATATCAATGTATTGTAAATTTTTGAACTGACCAAATTCAGGTGGTATATTACCCGAAATTACGTTCTACGATAAGTTGAGTATGTACGGGTTGGCAAGATTGCATAATTCTGGTGGTATCTTTGCCCGGTTAGGTTGTTGGTATGTATTGTAAGTACCTCCAGTTTGTCAAGGTTTGAAAGCTCAGGAGGTAAGCTTCCGGTTATCATGTTTTCTGCCATACTAAAAATGGTCAAATTGATGTTTGAAGCCCAGGATTTGGACAAATACCCAGAAAATCTATTCTTGCCTAGTGCTCCCGACAAGTCGTGGGTATAGCCCAAAAGATGATATATCTCCTGTCATTTTGTTGGACATAAGGTCAAGAATCTCTAGGCTCATACATGTTTCAAGGCTTCTAGGAATCGGGCCGGTGAACATGTTGTGGCTAACGATGAACCACTCGAAGATTCCTTCCTTTGCACACATCGGAGGGCGGTTCCACGAGAGAGTTGTGTGACAAATTGATCTGTATTAAGTATGTCAAATTAGCGAACTCTAGTGGCAAAGGACGACAGCTTGTTCATGAAAAGATGTAGGCGTCTTAAGCTTGTGAGGTTCATGATAGTTCTTTGGAATGGAGCCTGAAATCTTGTTTATGGATAAAGACAATTGTTGGAGATCCACCAAAGTGCCAATCTGTAGGGATGGATCCGACGAATTGGTTGTGCGAGATGTCAAGGAATTTTAGCATAGTAAGGTTCCCAATGCTCATAGGAATGGGGCTGCTTAGCTGGTTAGTATACAAAGCTAGATCGCTTAGATTGGAAAGCAAACAAATCTCATCCGGAATGGGCCCCGACGGGTTGTTACCAAAAGGTAGAGGATGTTTAGTTTGGTCAAGTTGCCAAGGCTTTTAGGTATCGACGGTTAAAAGTTGGCGCTTAGGTCCAAAATTTCTAGATCGGGGAAGTTCTGAACTCCTCGGGGATTGGCCCGATAAGCGGGTTTAGTCGGTGGAGAGAAGAACTAGTGTTGTTAGGTTTCCAAGGGATGCGAGGATACGGCCTGTGAGGTTGTTCGACAAGAATCCCAGCTGGCTAAGGCTTGCCATGTTGCGAACTCAGATGGTATGCTTCCATTCAGCCGGTTGCCGGCGAGATCGAGGTAGGAGAGCTCATGAAGAGAGGTGATGGCCAGCGGGATCTCTCCATGGAGGCTATTGTAGCTGAGTTCAATGTATATGAGGTATGGGGCGCTGAGAAGTTGAGCTCACCAAGGTAGCCCGTCGAGGCCGGCGTTTGAAGGGAGATTCTGGTCACCAAAGGGGCGCCGCGGTGGCCACGGTGCACGGTGGCGCACGCCACGCCCGGGCCCGATTGCTGCTGCATGGGCTTGTCCCCTGCTGCCAGGAGTCCAGTGCCGGCGGCGAGTTCCGCAGGGTGGACTTCCATTGGAGGAGGGCCGCTGTGCGGGACCCTAGATGCACGCCTCCATGGTGCCCCCTGCGTCAGCGTGCAGGAAGAGAAGGCACGGACTGAGCAACACGAGTACTATAAGCTCTATCATCTCCATATGTGCGTGGTTTTGTTCCTTTCTTTTGTCATTAACAGCTTTGGGAACGTGGCATATATAGGTATTTGGGGCTACGGTGTGCTGCATCATGACCTGAACGTGTTTGCTAGCTAAGCTACGTGTAGTGCCCTGGTCAATTATATTGGGTTGAGCCCATCCGAGAGAAGTTTTGGAAAAAGTAGCTAGTCTCAATATGCTAAGATTACGTGAAGCTCGATCTATCTAGAAAGTAATTGACCAGCACTAACGCATTTGGCTGCAGAAATTTGTTAGCAGTTCCATAAAAAAATGTTAACACACAGCACATGTGTATATTGTGCATAAAGTGAAAGAAAGATACTCTCTCCATTTGAAATTATAAGTTTTGACCTTTCTAAATACATAGTTTTTTTTTTTTGCTACGTGCTTAATTAGATATTATACCCTATATATGTCTAGATGCATATTTGTTTTTCGCTTATATGCCGGGAACGAGCGAGCTCGGGAGGTGCTTATCCTACATAGGGACCTGGCACCGCCGGTTACGTTTCGTTGACCGACTCGGCAGCACAGCGTAGCGAGCGGCGACGGCGACAGAGCGCCGGTCTTCGCTTTCCACGCGCGTTCCATTTCCATGAGCCAAGACGGCACTCTGCACCCAACTTGGCACGGCACGGCAGTCAGCAGGGCATGCATGCGCTCGGCGGTTGCATTGGGTTGGGGCCCAACGTTTGGCCTCCCACAACTTAAGCAACAGTCGCTAGTTGTCTCTTCCATAGTTCCATATTACGTTTTTAGTGCCAATGGATGCTCGGCCTGATGGTTGAGCACTCCGGCAGGCAAGCTGTCGGCCAGGGTTTGATCCCAGCGGGGCGAATCGTAGTGCCGGAGAAAAAAGTCCCCTTGCCCATCCTGCGTTTCCCAAAGCATGGGTATGCGGACTGGCCCACTCATAGGGTAACGGCCTGTGTGAGAGCGAAGTACGGGGTTCTGAGATTTTGGGTTCGGGAATTTTTCTCGACCTGCGTGAGAGGTCTTCTTCTTCAACGTAAAGCTCCGGGGATGTCTAGCCACCGAGGGTTGAGTTTTTTTTTATTATGTTTTTAGTGTGCCCGGGTCAGTCAATGGCTCCACTATGAAGATATTTTTCTCTATTTTATTATTCATATATAACCAAAGACACGCACATTATTGTAGTCCTTTTTTTTTCCAAATAATGCAAGCTAGATGATGGGAAATAATCAAGGCACAACTTTTAAACTGTTCATTAGCATCAACCGCGAGGGAACCTTCCCAATGTCAATATTGCCATTTGCCCACGCCCCTCACCCATCCCTTGAATCGCAGATACGATTACCGTATCCATATTGACCCGATTTGTGTTGTGGCTGAGGAAGGAACTGGTGGTGCTGGATCTTTAATTGGGAAATGGGGGTGTGATCTGTTGCTCATGACGTCGATTGCAGCTTGGTGTGTGGGTAGCACTAGGCAACGATGACGGCGGGCGGCGGCATCAGATTGGGGATAAAAGTTTTAGCAAACGACATATACAAAAAGTTTCCCTTCTAGATATTTTCTACATTTATTCTCCATTTTATATTTGCGAAAAATGCAAATGGGATGATGTGTATCCGTTCATCGAGAAGGCTCGATAATCAAAATAAAGGTGAAGTTGGGAGGTTCTATTTTGAAGAATAATAAGGAAGCAGAAAAGACCAGTCGGACTAAATAAAGGATGAACTTTGGAAATACCTCTACCAACATAGTTTGTCGAATCATATTTTTTGTACTGCATATATTCTCATATTTCTATTGTATTTATGAAATATGGGATAAACTTTTGAAATTCTTATTGTAGAAACCTTTCTAAAATAATAAATTACTCTCTACATTCTAAATTATAATGCGTTTCTAAAGTAACATGTAGAGCTAGAACAAATCAAGAGAACATCTGGTATTTTTCTCGCTTATAGTTTTTCGATAAAAATTACTCATGAAAGTACTCCCACACTAAACAAGGGATATTAATTCTCTCTTCAACACCCCTTTTAATTTCTCTCCACGAACCAAACAAAAGATTGAGACTCAAAAGTCAAATTCTGCATTGATTTCCATTCTCTCCATCTACTCCAATTATTCAGGTTTCTCGTAGCGTGATGTGCTCATCCAGGATGAACGAATTCCATCGTGTATTTTAACATACCTTATTTCTACCTCCCTCAAATTCGAATAACAGGTCATTTTAAATTTGTACTAAATCAAATTTCTCTCGGTCGACCAAGTATATAGAAAAGTACACAAGCATCTAGCCCACAACATTAAATTAGATTCATTAGATACACCATGCAATAAAATTTTGATGATGCATTTGTTTGAATATTATAGCTGTCAAAGTTACAAATTTAAATTATATAACAACTCAAACAACGAAGAAAGCACATATAATAATATAATAATAATAATAAAGGAAAAATAGGAATGGGCCCACCAGTCCATCGTCACGACGACGCCCCGCTGGTCGCGGAATTTCAAGACTGAGGACCAACTGTCCAACTCCCCCACACATGGTGCGTGGTGGGCCCGCCTAGAAGACTTGGACTCATTCAACATTTCATTCCATTTGTTCGTACTAACTTAAGTTTTTTGTTTATATAATATCTACTGTATTTGTTTATTTCCTTATTTAAATTTTATTTAAATTATAAAACAAACATCCACGTCATTCAATATCTTTAGTGATGTTTGTTCATAACAAATGATGCATGTATTTATTAAATTGGTTGGTTCTTTTATATAATATCGACATAATTTTCTCAAAGAATGTATTATGGATGGTCCAGTACTAACTTAAGTTTTTGGTTTATATAATATCTACTGTTATTTGTTTATTTCCATATAATATCCCATTTGTACGCTTAGAGGCCGGACATCCACGCCAAATCTTTGCTCGTTTGTTGTCCCCACGAAAAATGACGCATGCATGCTACAACAGCGTCGTCAGCAGAACGTTGCCAGACTGTGAGCACAACTGTACTGACTGCAAATGGTTTATGTATGTACACGTAATCTGAACAAGAGTATTTGAAAATTGATATATTTCTAGGTGTAATTTACTTAACATAATCATTTATGAAAATATATTTCTAGGAGCAATTCGTAAGCTACAGTGTCCCCGAGACTAGTTAGAAACAGTTTGCTAAGTGAATCACTCCTGAAGCAATAGGAGGCAAGATGAACGCAGCACACCTGAAAACATACGTACGAGGGCTATGGTGGTCTTTTTTTGTCTCGGACTTAACACCATTACAACGAAAAAGTAGCGGAAGTCTCAGATATGGAAGAAAAAAAGGAAATAGGTGGCAGAGAAAAAATTTAATTCTAGATGTCAAATAGAGAAGGAGAAGTTTTTCTAACGTTAAATAGGGAATTTTCTCCGGTAGTAATGGACCGACGTGCGTTGCCCGGCTCCGTAGTCAATTGGGTCATCCACAACCATACCACGCTTTTCGGTGGCAAGCATTCTGATGTGGCCGTCCACATCGTGCTAGTGCAGTCGGGCGTGCTCCTGACAAGTCAAGAGTCATGACGCATGCGGCATGCTACGACAGTGCCTAAGCTGTGAATCACAATCGCAATCACCGTAGGCTCTGAGTTGTCCACTAAACGTTGCCTCTGAACTACTCTCTATCTGAGCACTGACTGCATGCAGATGTGTTCCATCACTCGGTCTCTGCATGCTGTCCTGCTCGTGGAGGCCAGACCCGGGAGGGCATGGTCGTGAGAGCGTCGGCGAGCCGTCGTGCACTCCGGCGGCTGTTTGAATTGCCTACACCACACGCAAACTCGTCTGGCACAGACCACGTGGGGCGCATGACGAAGTGGGCAAGGGGAAGCCCATGTCCGTGCAGAAGCTCTACTCCTTGGTGCGCCCAGGATTGGTTCTTTTCGCTTGATGTCACGCGGGTGCTGGACTTTGTTTGGATGCAGTCGTATTCACATCAATCCACAGTTCAGGTGGATTGGAGTGCAATTTAGTTCAAGTTCTACCCCAATACACCCAACACACGTAGATTGATACGAATAAAACTACAGCCAAACAAAGCCTAAATGGGGTGGGCAACCACAATGGTGGCGGTGTGCAAGATTGCCGTGCTTCGGCATGAAGGTGACGTTTGAGCCGTGCAGTGTGAAGACCCCCCAAGTTCGACAGGGGTTCCGCTTAAAATCAGGGAATTAGTTGGACATGAAGGTTGTCTTGTTTATTTATTTTTGTTTGGGCTGCCTAGTTGGCAGATATAAGGCGCTCGGGGACTAGCTGTGGGGGGAATGCCCCCAGACACCCACGGCGCACTACATGGGCTGCACCTTCGGGGGTGGCCTGACCCATGCCAAGACGGATTGCGGACTCTAGACCTAGCTCGCCGCGCACTGCAAGACGTCCGGAGGATATCCTGAAGACGCGCGATCTGATAGGATAGACTCAATCCCATATAATTTGTAACAGATCGGTACTTACCTTCTTTGGGAGATTGTATCTGTAACTCTACCCCCCGGCTATATAAGGCGGGTAGGGGACTCTCTCGTTCGACGCCTAATCTCATACGATAGCTAATACAGAAGCAGACACACAGGAGTCGGGTATTACGCCACGCCGGCGGCGTGCTCGGCGACTTCCCTCGAGATCCTCGGCATGTTAGAAGGCTTCCATGCGAAGATGTCCCGATTAGCAATGAGGAAGTCGATGAGTGCATCCTACTGAGCCTAGTGCAGGCTTTGGCCAATGTTGGTGGTCTTGCTGTTGTCCTCCATCTCAAGTTGCACCTTCCTCGAGTCAACGCCGGGCGTAAACACCGGGGGTGTTGATGAGCTTGATGGCAAAAACTAAACGGTCCAGTCGGTACTCTGAGCATGGAGGCACTAGTCTTGAAGCCCCCGGATCTAGCTTTGACTGAATCTCATAGTTGAGTTCACGTTCATCGAGGTGAAGGTCCCGGACGCCGTGCTCGACTTCTAGCCGATCACACTGGTAGGTGTCTTGGAAATTCACGGCCACCGTTATAACACCATGAGGGCCAGGCATCTTCATTTCGAGATAGGTGTAGTTCGGGATGGCCATGAATTTGACAAAGCATGGCCACCCGAACACAGCGTTGTAAGGTCCCTTGAAATGGACGACTTCAAAGGAGAGTGTCTCCTTGCGGTGGTGTTCCACATCCCCGAACGTGACTCTAAGGGCACGGTGATGGTGCCTATACGCATCACAGTCGCCCTGGGGCGACTCCGTAAATTAGACCCCATGCGGGACACAATCTATCAATGTCGTCCTTTATCTTCTAGAAAGAATCCTAGTGGGTAGGTTGATGCTGCTTGGTCCGTCCAGTAAGATCTTAGTCATCCGCATAGTTTCAACCATCGCGGTGACCATAAGGGGGAATTGGCCGGCCACGACGATGTGATCGGGGAGGTCACTCTTGTCAAAAGTGAATGGCCTTATGGACCATGGCAACCACTGGTGCGCCACGGGTATTGCGGTCTATACACCCCTATGTGTCAGCTCCTGAATTTGCCGATCTTGGTATGCTTCTACTCCACCAAAGATGATCATGACGTGCCTAGCATCATAATCTTGGTCGTCCTCTCTGCCCGCCCTCTCCTCATTGGCAAGCATCCTTCTATAGACGATGCAATCTTTGGCGAGGTGGGTCACCAGAAAGCCATGATTTTGGTAACGACTGTTCATGATCTGGTCGAACTTGTCTTGATTGCCTTGCTTCTTCTTGTGGCCAATGCCTCGGCTGTTGCGCTTGCAATCCTTCTTCTTCATCCGGGAAGGTCCAGCCCTATTAGGGAGAATCCTGGCGGCCTAGCAGAATCACCAGGCGTGAATCACAGCTGCATTCCTAAGCCTGTCTGAGAATCTAGGTAGGATGTAGCTGGGTAGGGTGGTGGATCCCTATCACGGGTCCAGCGTGGATCTTTCAGATCTCGAAGGCTATGTCAAGGTGGTACTTCCGACTGAACTTGGAAAAGGCTTCCTCAGTGTAGCAGTTCATGTGGCGGGCAAGATCCATCGGCCCTGCCTCCATGGCTAGAATGTCGAAGATGGGATCCCAATCTGGAGGCCCCTACCCCTCCTTATATAGTCTGGGGGGTCGGGTTATAGTAGATCCAATCAGCTAACAGATGTCTTTCTTAGTTTCTTAGATGGAAAGACTAACCGATTGATTCTATCCTATCACTTGGATATGACGGCGCCGGATATCCTCGGAATGACTTAATCTCCATGCCTGTAGATGTGCCTGGCATGTGCGGGCCTCATTCCTTGTCGTCTTGGGCCTGGTAGGCTAGCATGGGTCAAGCACTAGTAGAGAACAGACCTTTAGTCGATTCTCGATTTTAGCATTAGTCTCGGATTTTTTTTGCGTCCGGGACTAAAGCTCACCCTTTAGTCCCGGTTGGTGTTTCCAGCTGGGACTAAATAGTCCCGGCTCGTAACACCAACCGGGACAAAAGGGTCAACCTTTAGTCCCGGTTGGTGTTACGAGCCGGGATAAAACGTCCTTTTAGTCCCGGTTGGTGTTACGAGCCGGGACAAAAGGTCCTTTTAGTCCCGGTTGGTGTTACGAGCCGGGACAAAAGGTCCTTCGAGCAGTAGTTCAAAACGAAAGCATCTCCTTTAAGGTCATATGTGCTGTGTAGGTGGAGTGGTAAGGCGCATGTGAGGCGATGCATAAGGTCTTGGGTTTGAATCTCACGAGCTACGATTTAATTTTTTCGTCCTGCGCCAGACTTTTAGTACCGGTTGAAAAATCTTTTGTCCCGGAACCTTGTTCCCGGTTGGGAAACCGGGACAAAAGCCCCTTCCCAACCGGGAATAAAGGTCATATGTGTACTAGTGAAGTATACGGGCGGTGAAGTACCCCGGGCCCATATATCCGACAATAACCTAATTTACTTTGACTCCGGAACTGTGTAGGTTTCAAAATACTACACAGAGGTCAAACGATTAGGGCCTCCGTTGGTACTAATCTTGTTATGTGGTGTATTTTGTTTTAGAAATTCAATTAGATTATTCACCCCCCGTCTAGCCATCCATGCCATCTTTACACACACGCAGCCGGTCTCATCCTTACATAGGCAGGTCCAGTACAGAACCTGGTGGAGCTAGCACTCGAAGACACCATGGGGAGTTCTTGGGGAGAAGGACAGCAACATCGTGAGGAACTTTGGGAGCACTGGATGTCCTCAGTGTGAAATCCAGAGGAGGCAGGCGCATTCATGGATGCCCCCACGGTGAGAAGTCGCAGGATGGCCGACGCAATGGTGAGGTGGAGCAGCTTGGCGCAATCCGAGGGCAACGCGTGCATCGTCTCCATACGCATAGTTGACAACATGTACCATAGCTTCGTCGTGCTCTCGAGCGCGATGTCCCGTATTCGCGTGGGCTTTGGCATCCAAGGCCATAGCAGAGGCCTTGTCCTCTTTGTCGTACCTGAAAGCCGCGATGTCGTTTGCCACCGTTAGCTCCAACAGCAGGGAGAGAGAAAGGGAGTATATTCCTAAGAGAAGAAAGAAGGGGAGGCATTAAATGCAAAAATGCATGCCACGGTGGTGTGACACGCCAGCATGGAATGCACGTGTGATTATGGTGACATACAACGTACCATTTAACAAGTTTGTGGACTAAAGTGGCACCGCTTGATAAGTTTAGGGCTGCTCATGCATTTAACTCAATTTTCTAATATTAAATTAGATTTTAGTATTTTTAATGTATATTTATTCTAGAAAAAATATTTGAATAATTTTTTGAAAAAATATTTCTACATTGTTTTGTAAAGCCTAATTGACATGCTTGAACTATTGCGAAAGTTTGATTTGCCTTGCTCGTGGCCAGGGCTTAAAATCGTGGACTATAGTAAATAGTGATTTTTTTCCCCAGGTGGTATAAATTGAAACTATAAAAGATAGCGATTTTTAAGAAAACCATGAAAAATATAAGTAATTGATTCGTAATAATCATGAGATTTGGTGCACACACAAATGTTACCAAGGTTTTAGGGGTCTAGATCGAAAACATTACTTAATATGACATTATAATATGATTCATGGAACTCGAGTGTTGAATTTTCCAAAAGACCAACCTATCAATAAAAGGTAAGTAAATATTAACTAGATTGTCACCATTATAGCTGAAATTGACGTAGCGCTGTCCCTATGCTAGAGCTAAGCAATTTAGGAGCGCTAAAGCGCAATATATATAGTAGCTGAAACAGCGGTAGAAATCTCTACTACTAGTTAAGAGCCGATGCGTTGCTACGGGATAACTAAATTTTATATAAAAGCACAAAAATCGTATGATAAGATAACAATACTATGAAATCAAACAATGATATTAAAGTGATATTTAATCCAAACAAGTAAGTTTTGTCAAAGTAACACGATCCACGAGATATCACGGTGTCGCGGGCTCATAAATCTATTATATCGACTTTTTCATAATTCTCTTAAGATAATGTTTTATATCGGCGGGAAGATATCTTCGTATCCATTTATTTCGTGCGCCAATAAATCCACGAATAAGTTTTGACGATCTTCATCCCATCCTGTACGCATCTTTAAAAATAAATGTGTATAAAAATAAAACAAAAAAATATTTCCTTTCCCTCTCTTTACAAAAAAGTGACTATTAAATCAAAATCAGTCCTCAAATTTGTTTCTGTAGAATAAAATAACCAAGCCTAAATTAGTATAATTTGTTAGCTTATTTAGTCAAACCCAACTTATGGTGTATTTTTGTATTTGTACATGAATAAACTTAAATTTACAAAGTTTTATACATAAATAATATATATGTGTATAAAAAAATAAAGAAACAAAGAAATGTATTCCCTTTCTCTCTCGGGTCCGCTCCTTTCCTAGCCCCACCCTCCGCTCATGTTTTTCCCCATTTCTCTCCATCTGTTCTCCCCTAGCACTACTACCTCTTCTTCCACCTTGTCTCAAAAGCGCGCGCCCGGCGTCAACGGTGAGTCGCGTGGAGGACGAAGGTCGAAGGTTGCTTCGCCGCTCCGATCCGCGGCGCGCTGGCCGCGGGGGGCACGCGACGTCGACGGTGAGCAGCCCGCGAACCTATCAAGCGTCTCAGACCATGTCGTGGCGCGTCGCAGCTCCGGCCCTCCACGCCTCCAACCCTCCGCCCGCACGGCCTCGGCCGTATGCAGCCTCAGCACATCGGTGGCGTTCAGTTATAAAGAATTTAGGTTTTAAATTTTAAATACAAAGAGCAAGTACATCATTCTTAGTGACCTATATTTTCTATTTTCTTATCTACAAAGTGTGTAACTGAACCATAAGCCATAAGCCATAAGCCACCAAATCAACTTCTTAAAAACGTATTCCTTTATAGGTGATCTAGCTAATCTCTGTCCTAGAGATGAATAGCGCGCGGCCGGCAAGCCAAGCATAGCAGATCGCACTACCCAAATGGCGGTGATCACGTCACAACAATTAACCAAATGGCAAGAGACAGCACGCACCGGACGACGTTGGTGGCGGCTGCGATCTTCAACTTGGCCAGCGTGCAATAGAGTCACGAGCACCGTTGATCTCGGGATGACGTATCCACCCCCTCACGGATCCACGGATCAAGGAGAGGTGGCGTGGAGGCGAGGATGCCGGAGCAGATCGACGGCGCAGTTGTAGATCGAAGTCGAGGACGTCATAGTGGACGGCTCGGTGTAGAACAAAGTCGTGGGACGGAACGGGCGGCGCGTCGCCGCACGGGTCGACTTCCCGCCGCGGGCGTAGCGATGACGTGGAGGAGGACGGCGGAATGGCGTTCCACGACGATGACCACATGGCGGACGATGGAACTAGGCGCCGCATCGGGGCGGCTTCGTCGCGTGTAGCACTACGTGGAGGAGGATGGCGGAACACCGTGATCGCGCCGGAGAAGAGGAGATTGAGGTTGCCGGGTGTTGTTCTTATACCTGATGTCGCAAAAGGAAGGTTTCGTTTCCTATTTTGTCCATGCGGATCTTTATGTTTTCCTATATGCGGAAACAAAGCAAGTAGTGCATGCGGATCTTCCTAATTTGAGTTTCCTATTTTATCTCACGGAAGGGCATGCGGATCTTCCTATTTTGATCGCATGATTGACTTGCGGGCATGTATATCTTTCTATTTTGATCGCATGATTGACTCGCGGAAAGGCAGGCGGTATAGCACGTAGGGGGGTTATTAGGAGCGGGGAGGGGGTCGCATGAGGGGAGGGCAGGCGGACAAACCAAAGATTATCGCATCATTAGGAAGTCTTACTTTCGTTCTTTTTATGTTGTAGAGATAAAGTCAAACTTCAATTATTTTAGATCCACCCAGAGAAACGTCCCCCGCTGAGGTGTCTCACCTTGATGCACACACCAAATTGCACACAGAAAACTCCCACCATCGAAATCGATGGCTCACTAAACATCTACATCGGATTTAAGGGCCGAGATCGAAAGTTTGACCGTTGCGTCTTACACCCTCACCCTCACCGCGCTCAGCCTAACGCTCGATTGACCACGGTTCGAATCGAAGTTGGTTCCTTCAGGTGTGTTTTTTTTAAAAAAATTTTTTCATCGAGTGACTAATCTCACGATACGTACGGGAGGCGGTGGATTCTTATGGATTCGAAAACTAATCTCACAATCTCCCAGGGCGGCGGACGTGATCGCGGGCCCGGCGCTTTTGGTGCGATTCGGGGAACGGCGGCGCCGGCGCAGCGCTCGCGTATCTCACGATCTCGGGGCGGCGGACGTGATCTCCAGGCCCGGCGCTTTTGGCGCGATTCGAGGGGAACGGCGGCGCCGGCGCAGCGCTCGCGTTCGATCACGGCGTTGTCGCGCGTTCGATCGCCGGCGCAGCGCTCGCGTTCGATCGCGTCCGTGTCGTGATCCGTCGACGTCAGGGCTTCAAGTTGGCCACGCGCGCGCGATTGCTCTCTACCGGAACCTGCCACGAATGCTGGGTTGCATTGCATTGTCAGCGCCGCAAGGAGGTAAGCGGTTCGTGTTCTCGCGGCTAGGTCCGTTGTCCGTGGCTTTACAGTTTTGGGCAGATACAGTGCTCTCGTGAGGATATTATGTCATAATGGTTTACAATTTTGTGTGACACGTAGCTCCTATAAAGGACCAGTATGATGTTTCTGTATGAGTTCTGTCATTAGCAAATCTTCTATGAAGTAGGATGTTTCTGTATGAGTTCTGTCACTAGCAAATCTTCTATGGACTGGAAAATATGTAGCAAAGTAAATGCCAATTTTTGTTGCTTAAGCTTGTTTTAAAATTGCTGAAATCTGATGTTTCATTATCTCTGTTCGAAGGGTGATTTACCTATATACTTGTCCTTCTGCTTCTTGCTTGAACCATTCAGGTCAGCAAAATTTGGAAATAGCAGAGAAAATGAAATACTAAGATTCGGGGCTTCATTTGTTTATCTGAAAATTTGCATATGCGAGGATAAAATGAAAAAAAAAAAATAACTGTACATATTCAACAAATGGTTTATCTTATCCAATTGCATTCCGTCTTGATACAGTAACACAATGTCTACGCGGAGAGATAGACACGGAGCCCTAGGCGATATCACCAACATCGCAGATATGTTTTCATAGGTATATATACCACTTTGGTTGTGTCTTATTCATTCCCGAATCATATAGATGAGGCCCGGCGGTCACGAAATCGTCGAGGTGATATGTCCGATTTAACAAAGGGAGGAGATCAGGTGGAAACAACGTGAGTACCAACGTCAATACCGAGAAAAAGGAGAAAGGCTGAATCCCAAAAGAATAGCGCTTCCTCCTCTTTGACTGCACCCGGTATAATTGATGTTTTTAAATTATTAAAATATATATATTAATCGGCATCTTTATATAGTCAAACCCACATTAGTGAGTCTGACAAAATAATGCGGGTACTAATCAATCTGAGATGGACCAAAACACATCAATTATATTGAACAAGGAAAATATCCAACCACCTGCAGATGCGGATCATATCCATGGTGGCATTGGCACTGCAACCACAATAGGCAGTGCACTATCCGTGGCCGAAGGTAACTTCATGTTTATCATATGTGGATGAATGGGTTTATTCTCTTGTTCATGGCAATTTTGGAATCGACGATTTAGTGAACCTTTTCTTTTCTTTACGAACAAGTGAACCTGTGCTGATTGCTACCCTGCTGCTGCTTTGCTACTGATTGCTACTTGGACGTAATGTTCCTCTGCTGCGTTTTTCTTTATATAGACGATCGTATCCTCAAATATATTTGATGTATCTGCAGGTTACACAAACTTGAATTTTTCCAATTGAACTTCAATCTTCGAGTAGAGATCTATTTGCTGCCCTTCCATTGTCTGGTTAGGAGCTACAGCTAATATGAAACAATCAATTGATAAATTCAGGAACATTTGTAGTAAAATACTTCTTTTAATTTTCGTTATGTTTTAGTAAAATTAAATTATGATATTCGTTATTATTTGGTTCCCAGAATTATTAACTATCAAATAATGCTTTCCTCATCTTGATACAGAAGAATGGAATCCTCTAGCCAAGAGATGCGGAACACGGACGATTCTGAAATAATAATTCCGGCATCCTCGCAAGCAGGTATCAAATCAGTGAACCTACAGACGTTTGATCATATTGATACAGAAGAAATTAAAAAGAATACAAAGAATGAGGCAAAAATGGAATCCTCTATCCAAGAGACACGTAACGCAGACGTTTCCGAAATAATAATTGCGGCATCCTCGCAAACAGGTGAAAATTAACTCGACCCGAGCCTTTTCTATCATTTAATTATAACTTTTATTCTTTTGATGACCCGCTTAAATAAAAACATGGTGACGACCTGATGCTTTTGATGATCTATTCTTTTTTAACAAATCTTAAGTTGCATCGTATCATCTTGGACCAGCCCCGGCCCTGGGGGGGGCGGGTGGGGCGACCGCCCCGGGCCCCTGATCTTTAACAGCCACAAAACAAAAAACTGTGTTGTTTGTCCGTCAATTTTATGACTGCATGCATGCTTGAACCCCCGAGGTGTGCCGTGTAGACTTTTTACAACTATATATAGGCATGCATCTATTTTTGGAATGATATATTCCCTTCGGGATGATTTACTCATTCGTTTAGGACAGCGACACATTCTCCAAAACACAACTTTAACCTCTTATTATTATAAAAATATTTATAGAGATATGATATAAATCGTAGGAGCAAACAAATACTAATCCGATAGCAACGCCTTTACGGTATATAAAAATTCAGACATCGAAGGATGCATTATGAAATTATAAATTTTAAAAGGTCATGTGTATATACTGTTAAAAAAAAAAATTCTGCTTATTTATCTAATTTTGGACCATTGATTTCGAAGTCATTCTTTTTAACACTACCACTTAAAGCATAACGTCGGAAAATTTAAGCACCGAGATTTGAACCCCACCTTAATCATCTTGGACACATGTTTATGTGTTCTAGGGGGCCTATTTTTAGTCTTGCCCTTTCAGGGCCGGCCCTGCTTGGACCTGATGTTTTTATATCTTTTACTCATTCTTAGATGATGCATTTAAAAGAAAACATGTTGACACATGATCGTATCAACTTGTACTCAATTTAAACAGTATTTGGTTGCTACCTTAACTTAAGCAAAGTTTAATTATACTATCATCGCAATTAAGTAGAATATTTAATAATGTTTTCCTCATCTATAGATAATGCCGAAATAATAGAGGGTCCGTCAACAATCGAGGCCTCTGGCCAACAAATCCAGAACAAAGACGATTCCGAAATTTTAATTCGGCCATCGTCCTCGCCCGAAGCTGAGAAATATCCGACGCCAGACAACTCAGGTGAATTCCTTAGAGTGTTTTTACTTTTAATAAATTTATAAGCTATGTTTGACTAATACTTTTTGTAAATTTATCTTACCTCATTCTATGTACGATAAATCAGTATTGCAACCTCATAGATTTGGTCTCCCAAGTTATTCATTATTATTTAATAATACTTTGCTCATCCGTAGAAATTAAAATACATTTAGAGATTGAGGGAATCGAAGCCTCCAGCCTAGAAACGTTGGATAAAGACAAGGGAGAAATAATAGTTCGGCCATCCTCGCCTGAAGGTCACAAATATCCGATCCTTTAAATAATTTCACCCACTTCCTCGTTTGCGATGAACCTCACTGATGAGTTCATAGATCTCACAGATTGGCTACACAGAAATGATGGATATGTTCCCGACTCTAGAGGCCCATGCACGATCCGTACCGATGCATTGCCTACTTCTGGTGAGCAAAAATTGCACAACATCCTCATGCTACTTTTTAATTTAATATGAAATAAAGTATTTAGATGCTAATGTACTACAGTGTTGCTATATTGATGTAGATGTTGAAATCAAAGATGATCTCGGAATAATATTCCATCAAGAAAGTAGAGAAGTCAAGAAGCGAAAGCGTGCTCATGACGATGACGTACACAACGAACTCTCAAGCAACACAAATCTCCTCTCATATTTTGTTCGTGTGGGCCATTGCATACAAAATGTACGAATATGTCATATCAAACTGATATTATATATTCAATTTGCAGATCATTATTATGGAATCCGGAAAAGTAAAGGTCAACGAAGATGCCATGCAAACGCCACGACTACAAAAGGATGAATATATGATGCGTGCTGGAGATGATGTGATGGTGTTACCTCAATATAATAAGCCTCAAGGTGAGCCATCATCAATTGAAACTGGATGATCTTTATTTTTAATCTCTACTGTTAATTACTTATTTCTAATAATGAAAAAATGATATCTCTGTAGATTATGAGCCTACGGAAGAAGATTATGAGGTCATTATATACATGAGAGGAAAAAACATAGATCACAAACTCGTCAAGTATCAATGATGCTTGGGGATGCAGGGATGACCTAGATTGCCTTTTTGTTTCGAATCAGCAAGTCAATGGCGCTATAAGCATGTTTAACACTGCTCCTGCTTTAACTAATGTTCCATACCAATTATTTGTCGATCTTGGAATGACAAATTTAAAACTTGCAGGTCGTAAGTATGTATATCGAATTGATGCAACATGAAGAATGCCTGTTTCATCAAGATGGTGGAGAGGTGTATTTGGAAAATACAATGGTTTCTCAAATCCTACGAGCTGACCGAGAGAAAGATGAGGCTGACTTGAGCTATAATAGAGATGAAGCAGTTGAAAGAAGAGTTCAAAATTATTTAAAAGCTGATATGGTAAGCTTGACCATAATATTTTACATATTCTAATTTTTTAACCCTTTTAAATCTAGAGAAATTATTTAGAAAAATCTCAAATACTGCAGGTATTCATTCCAATCAATATTGTAAAGTTTCACTGGTACCTAGGGGTGGTAAATGCTTTGAAAGGTTAGATACATGTTTTGGACTCATTTGGAGCGAATACGGAGTTTAATATGACAGACTTTTCCGATCTCTGGCTTATGGTACGGCTAAATAATTGGTGTACATATTAATTCTTTAAAAGATAAGATTCTTCAGTATTCGTTTCTTGATTAACCTTGGTGTTTTTGTCATACCAGCTATTAGGAATGGAAAGGCAAATAAAATATGCAGCGAAGCTTACACAGCTGGACCTAAATAAATGGAAACACGGTATCAATGTGTCATCTTGGGATATGAAACATAAGATCATCCAACCAATGCAAGAAGATGGGTAAAATATCTTTCCGCCTTGTGTATATGTCATTGTGCGAGAAAAAAATACCATATTATCAGGAAATAACTGGTTTTGGGACGAGATCCACGATGTTGTCCCAAGATTGACAAGGCATGTCGCGACAAACCTGAAAAAAGTACTTGAGTGCTGGCCGGGTATGCGATACAAAGCATTAAAGATTGTAGCAATGTAAGTTATGTTTTCAGTATTACTTAAAAGTCTTATTTTAATTTATTTACCACTCACGGTCTATGTTTTGTTTATAGATTCTACTACCATATTATCAAGACGGCCTGTACACTTTATTTATAGTGGACTTGCAAAACCAAACCGTGCATTTCATGGATCCACTTCAAGATCTTCCATCATGCTACGAGGGTTATGCTCAAAGAGATGCATATAAAGCTACATTGCACACTATTGCTAAAAGGTTCACTCTCGCCTTGGTCTCGACAAATCCCCAGTTGAAGAACCATATTTGGAAATGGAAGCGAAATTACCCAACATGGGTAACAAAGGTTTCAAATAATAAACACCGGTAATCACTTGTAATAAGTTTCAACTTTGATATCACAAAAAGTAGTTATTTGAACTATGTACATCAAATGATCAACTAATCTTCTCACGGAAATTGGGAGGCTTTCTTGTGTACAATTTCATGAAGTCATGGGATAGAGTAAGATTGCCACCGATCAACTATGTAAGTCTCAGTATTGTCTAACTACGTTTCAATAAAATACATGTTGGGTAATAAGTTATTTATTGCTATCGCCATGCACAGCTACCAACTTCACTAAGGAGGGAATTCATGGCGAACATTTTGACGAAAATCGCAAAAGAATGTTGCGACAACATCCCTGAAGATATCCAATTCTTGATTAAGAAGTTAGCTACAATGTAACTTACATGGTTATTTTTTACCGCAATACACAAAAAAGTACCATTGCTGTAACTTAGATGGTTCATGTATGTGAACTATGCTTTATTTCAAAAAGATTACAAAAAAACCTCCAAGTTACTAAGACACGAAATTGGAATGAGATGACTGTGTTTCAGAGCCGTTCCATTTCTCAACCGCTCAAGAAGATATGTTAGCCAGTCCACATATCCCGCAGGTATATGGTATGTTTTGGGGTGATCTTTTATGTTGGGTTCATATCTTGAATTGCTATGTTATTGTTCACTTTATCATTAACCTTTACTCGAGACGAGCAAAGATCCAAGTGTGGGGAACTTGTTGATGCTCCTTAACGCATATAATATGACCGCCAAATCAATCTAAAAAGACAATATTCCATGGCATATCATAACAAAATATTATTTATCTAACTAGTTCCACAAGTTTTCCAAGAAAATATGTTTTTACAAGGACTTAAACGCGGAATCAAGTGAAAACACACCAAACACACCAAATCGAATTAAGGAAAGGAAGAAAGCGCGGAGGCGGTCCGGGCGGACCGCGGAAAACACGCTTTCTACAAGTGCATGGGGTGGCTAAAAAAAGACCCCTTCCTTGTATAAATTGAGGGGGGAAGAATTGGACCGCTTTGGCACCATCGGGAATGAGGTCCTATGGCCAGCCCACCGTCATGTATCTCCGTCATAGATTTCTTGGGTGTAAAGGTCGGTTGGTGAGTGGGGTCATGAATTTGCCCCGGCTCCTATAACCGCCCATATCAAGCCCGATCAAACCATAGTGACAAGAAAGAACGTCATGGATTAGTGCAAAATCATCAAAATATTGGGCAAATTAGTACAAATCTCAAACATTGCTACAAACATTGGGCATTTGTTTCTGGGCAATAAAGCAATAATCAACCTACACTCAAGTTCCTACAAAACTAAGATGTTTGGGGTGCACGCTAAAATTTGTTCCTATAACTAAATCTTTATCACTAACAAAACTAGCCACCATGAAACCTTGATCCTCCCCTTCCTTAATTTGTACCTAAATTGAGACATGGGTAGAGCTCCTCCTCAATCACACATTCTACACACTACACAAAGCACTTCACTTACACATTCTACACAAAAACCTTGAGCACAATTTCCATATATCCTAGATCAGAATGAAAGAAAAGGTCTACGAGCCTAGTGTCCCTCTCCAAGGTGACTCTCACCTAGTTGTATAAGATCTAGACAAAGAGTGCTGGAAGAGAGGAGAGGGAAGCATCTGCGGCGGTGGAGAAGGGTGGGCCGGACTTGTGGCCGCTGGTGTGGGTCCTTAGAGGCCTCATCGTTTTGTAGCGGCGGCGGTGAGGAATAGATAGGGTTAGAGTTCGCATCATATATATACTCAGCGAGTTGGGCTTCATTCTAGCTAGATAATATCGGTCAGGAGAAAAGTGAGTTATCTTATGGTAATTTTGAGATTATTATTTGACTAAATTCAATCCTTACTTTATTTTATTTAATTTTTACGGATCAATCCGTTTGCATATATACATATAGGCTTTCAAATGAGTTTTATATGATGTCCACCAAAGAAAGCTAAACAAGGTTGTATCACCTTTGGAATGAATCGATAGTGTGGACGTGGTGTTTAGACTATCGGTTACTTGAGCTCCTCCTCAACACACCAACCCTATGGAATAGTTGTGGTAGCCCCTAGGTGCTCTCACCTAGGGTGACAGAGTCCGACCGGGCATCTTTTTGTAGTCCACCATGTAATACGGGTTGGTGATTTTATTTAGAGCTTTATTTTTTGGCGGCCTAGTTTTTCTCGTGAAGCCGATAGTGTGGACATGGTGTTTAGATTATCGGTTACTTGAGGTTTCCCTATGGAATAGTTGTGGTCTTTTCGAGAATCGAAAAGGTACCGTTTCCAGTCTTTTAAGAATCGAAAAGGTACCGTTGTAAGTAAAGTTTAGTAAGCCTGAACCTTGGTATCTAGTAATCTTAGGAGTACCTTAGGATCCACCTCTCTGGCTACAAAAATATAATTCTATCTTATCTCTTGGATATACTTGATCCTTCCTAGTTCACTTCTCGTTCCCCGTGGAAATCGATACCTAGGATACTCCGGGTGAAAGCTACAACTGTATTTTCGTGCGCTTGCGGAAATATCTACTTACGCTAAGAAATACCAACAATGTAACAAAAATGTTACAATGTCTTCTTATATCTGGTGGTTGCAAATTTGAGCTTCCCAAAGCAAAATCGTAGCGTTAGCACGGGCATTATACTAGTAGCAATAGTTTAGCATGGGCTCTGTTCCGCTGCAAATCATGCACTCATGGCTAACGTGACGCTACGTCAGTCAGTCAGAACCTATTAGGAAGGTAAATTTGATGTGAAGAGTCTAAAATTTGATTTTCTGATTATGTGACGCAAATCCGACTCATGCAAAATTGTGGAACGCCGGATAGACTTTTTCTAAATGATGCAGATTCTGGGCCGCCCGGCCCTTATGTGCCGGGTGGAGAACGGTGACGAAGGTAGTCTGACAGAAAGGAGAGGGACGGCCTGGGGCTGCGACACGACGCCCCGGAGTCGACGGCAGAGGCACCGCGCTTTCCCACCACACGTTGGCGCTCTCGAGGTACTCCTTGCTCACTCAGTTTATTTTTTCATATCATATTAGCGTTATTCTAAGTTAAAAAAATTTGTGTCTTTGACCATCGATTTTTTAAAAAAATATATATATATAGATTCATGACATATGATTTATATTTTTAGATTTATCATGAGAAATAATTTTATAATATATAAGTTACATATGTGAAATGATAAGATTTTTAAAGTGGATGAACAAAGATAATAATGTTTGTTTTAAGACAAAGCTATTGCACATGTAAGAGCAAACTGAGAAACTATCTCAGGGGACACACACACAGCGTAATAAGTTCAGTTCATCATCTCTTCTGCCTACCTCAGAATTTAACTAGAGGCTGTCAGTTCATCGAGCTACCCTGTTGCTTTTTTAATGTCCCCAACTTACACAGCATGGTATATCCACCATATACGTACAGCTAGAGCTAGCTCGTGTAATTCTTTTTCTTTAATGTCCCCAACTTACACGGCATGGTATATCCACCATCACACGGCCTGAACCAAGGGTAGACATCTCGTCAGCTACTAGAAATTGGCACTGACAAGCCGCGAAGAAAGACTTCTCCAAGTTCCTTCTCTGACTGCCGACCAAGACTCCAAGTTTGTTTTGTTTTATCTGCAAGACAAAAGACATTTTCAAAGTTCCTTGTCCCCTGCAGTGTAGATGAAACATTTCCACGTTGCATTTCAGTTTCTTTCCCTGCCTTTAGTTGTCACACCATGTTCATTTGATTTTTAAATATGTAACGAACTTTTTTTCGAAATGGAAAATTTTACTGATTTCAATATTGTTACATCAACGCACACAACCTTACACAGAAGAGAGAAAAAAAAAGGGGTACACTAATGTCAATCTAGGTTTTTCGTATCGGTATTTTTAAAATCTCGGGCGTCACCGATAAACAGGAATATCGGATATACCGGAAATTTATCGCGATACAAAAAACTTTCGGACCAAATTTATAAAAAAATATTTATTTTGTTCAAAAAATCATGTACATCTATTCTATATCATTTTAGATTAAAAAAACAAATATACATGCAAAAAACTACCAACTCAATGTGACGAGCATGAATAGCACCTTCAGCACACAGTTTCAAATAATATAGATGCACAGTCCACAACATAATTCAAGTCCCAATATTACAGTCCAAATATTACAAAAAAAAGATCGTCTAAAACATTAGCCACTAGTCCACAACACAGCTAGAATCAGTAGAGGTCCATGGTTCCAAACATACATAAAACTAGGACTGGAATTAGTAGAGGTCCATGGTTCCAAACATACATAAAACTAGGACTAGAATCAGCTAAAAAGGGACAGCAAGTATATATCAATTATGTCTTTAAAATTCAACTAAGTTGGGACAGCAAATATATATCAGTCATGTCTTTAGAATTCAAGTTGGGACAGGAACTATATATCAGTTTAATTCAGCTTAATTATGTCTTTACTAGCAGCTAATTATTAAGCTGCTAATTACTTTTGCTAGCAGCTAAAAGAAGCCAGCTAATTACCTTTTACCTGTTTGGATCCTCCAACTAATAATTAATGATAATTTGTAGTTAAGGGACAGCTAATACTTTTGATTAGTACTTTGCAATCCAGAGCCAATGTAACAATTTTTATTAGCTAAATATATCATTTTGAGCTATTAATAGTTGCATAACCGTTATTAGCTACTTTTGAGTATCCACCTAAAATTACTGTAGTTAGCTATACCATCTCATTGAATCCAAACAAGACCAGACCTATCAAGAGCTTGCCAGCTAAAAGAAGCCAGCTAATTACTTTTTACTAGCAGCTAAAGAAAGCCAGCTAATTACTCAATGTTTACCAGCATCAAATTGTTACTAGCTGCTGCTAAAAGAAGCCAGCTAATTACTTTTACCGGCCGCTAATTGAGAGTTGCTAGCTAAAAGAAGGCAGCTAATTACTTTGTACCATGGCTCCATATATAATTAATGGGCCCTGATAGTTTCACCCTTTTCCCTGCACAAAAAATAAGAATAAACATGCATACAAGACGATTAGAAAAATGTACATGCATGTGCATCATTTAAGTAAAAATCTAACATCGAAGCATTACCATTTGTACAGACCACCTCAGGGTTGTCTGTCGTTGTCGTGCTCTTATGTGGCCAGCAGTGTCGCCTTTGCTACTAGTGCCATCAACCAAGTCAACCACAATGCCACTGCCTGAAGCCACACTCTTGCCTTTGGCACTAGCCGAAGCACGAGCTCCATCACCGGCCATTGTACTGGTAACTAGTAGCATAACCATAGAACACAAGTCAAGAACAGTAAGCAAGAATATCTAAAGATGCACCTCCTCTCTATGAATAAATTGAACTAAAAAATCACACACTGCAGGAGAGGCAAGAATGAACACTAGTAGAGAATAGCAGATCAGCAGCCTACTAAGCTTCAAACCATGCTAGGCTGCACATCCCTCGGCCCTATTCATAGTATGGCATTGAATCAACAATAGCAGAACAAATTTACAAACAATAGCAGATCAAACCATGCTAGGAAACGTCACTATTGTTCATTCATATAGCAGATCAAAATTTACAAACAATACAGAGCAGAGCTCCATCACCTCTCACCGGTTGGAGTGCTGGGACGTGGCGTAGAATTTAACTAGAGCAGAGTCAGTTCATCGAGCCAAAGCCCGAGCAGGGGGACGGGCATGGGGGCGGCGCTGGAGCAGGCATGGTATATCCACCATATATGTACAGCTAGAGCTAGCTCGTGTAATTCTTTTTCGCCGGGACGCCCCAACTTACGGGGCGGGTATATCCACCATCACACGGCCTGAACCAAGGGTAGTGGAGAGACATCTCGTCACGCCGTTCGAAATTGGCACTGACAAGCCGCGAAGAAAGACTTCTCCAAGTTCCTTCTCTGACTGCCGACCAAGCGGGCCGGGTTTGTTTTGTTTTATCTGCAAGACCGGGGACATTTTCAAAGTTCCTTGTCCCCTGCAGTGTAGATGAAACATTTGGATGTTGCGTTTTTTTTTTTGTTAGAAGCCGGCGGCTGGTTTAGTGAGTGTAGCGGGCTCAGGGTTCAAAGAGCCTTTTTAAATATGCAACGAACTTTTTTCAACAAATGGGGCCCAAATTTTACTGGATTTCAAATTTCCGAAATTTGTTACATGGATCAAAACGGCCTCAACGTAGACGGATAGAGAGAAAAAATTTCGCCCGAAATTTTTTCAGAGATGTCAATTAACTTAGCACCCCTTGTCTAGTTCAGCACCTCCTTTATATCCTTTCTGGCTCCGCCACTCTTGAGGGACTTGCCTTACCTCTTCTTCCTTTGCAGAGACCAAATCCTCCACATTCCTTGCTATCATACTTGCCTTAGCTCTCCTCTGCTCCGCCACTGTATGATTTTTTACCCTCAATAATTCAAGATATCTGTATATACAGTTATACACAGGATATCTCTCCATATGATTCAATCAGAGGTATAGGTTCTTACAACTGCTAAGCTAATCGATCTTTGCTTGTGATTTAATGTTCATATATCTTGTCTCTCATGTATACTGTTGTATGTCCAATTTCCTGAGCAGGAAGGGATACTACAGATCCTTGAATCCTAATGGCAGAAATTGTCGGTTCAGCAGTTGTCCAAGAGACAGTTAGCCAAGTCCTGTCTAATCTTGTTCAAAAATATGAGGAGAAAGATGAATCAAATAAGGAGAGAAATTTGGAGAGGCTCGAGATGGCGCACAACAGGCTGGAGGCAGTTCTTGAGACATCTGATAGGTGGCAAATCACTAACTCCTCCTTGTTGCGTTGGCGTTCAAAGCTGAAGCGAGTAGCCCAAGAGTGCGACGAGACGCTGCACAACTGCAAGCAGAGGATCCTAGAAGAAGAAGAGACAGAAAAGGAGGTGAGAAAATCCTCATTTCCTAAACGTATAGCACGTACAACGAGGTCATTTGTTTCCTCCATCTTTAGACCCAACAAAGACGAGCTGAACAGTTCCATTGCTCGGAGATTTGAATGGTTTGCCGATGGTGCTAGCGAGTTTATAAGGTTAGTTGAGCTTGGTGGAACGCCATGTTGTCACATGCCCTTCCACCCTCTTAACCGGCACCTTCTTGCAGGCAAGAAACTAAACCACAGAATCATTCAGGAAAACAGGCGCCCTTTGTTTCTAATGTTGGTGCCGTTTACTACTTCAGAGTATGGAATAGAGGCTAGACTAGTATTGTTTCAAAAAGATGGTAATGTAGCAGAGGATGACTTTTTACTGACTTTAATACTACAGATTTCAGAGAGTACCGACATAGTTGGGATCACAATGAAGTGCGTAGATCTTTTTGCACCTCTTTTCAAGTCTACAGTTGAAACCATTAGGAAAGAACTTATGCAACTACCAACAGAAGACTTCTTGTGGGTGCCAAAGGTTGATACACACCACAAAGAACAATTGGACAATATTCTCAGCTTGGGCTCTCAATGGATTCGCCCAAACCCATTATGTTGCAAGCAGCATGATCAGCACAAGTTTGGTCATGGTAGCAAGTTAGGCATCTTGGGATTACGAGATATGACTCTAGAACCAGTTACTTCAGTAAATCTTCAGTGCCAAGTCTCAGTATCGGGGTGCAACAAACATAGGGCCTTACTCACCGAATTCAAAAATTCCCTACAAGATTCTCCTAATCTGAAAGCTGGAATCGTCTTTATGCCGCATGGATATTCAGAAGACCTCCTGCCTGTGGATGCAAGTCCAGCGATAGAGACAATCTACACTGAGGAGCAGCATTGTTTGCGTACAGACTTTACCTTTGGACAACTAGAAGAGATCTTGCTGCCCAAGGCAATTGATTACTTTTACAAGAATGGCAAAGCGACAGTCTACCAAACGGTTTGGAGGTCCAAGCATGGCACTGCATACATTCATGTTGAGAAGGCAAGCACCTCGATGCCAAGCGCACATGGGACCATGCAGCGAAAGGATGAGGAGTCCATGAATTGGTCATATGGGGTCTCTCACTTAGACAACTTATGGGTTACACATGCACCCATGCGGCTGCAGGAACCGATCAAGGACTGGATTCATAACGATATGGAAAGTCAATTAGTAAGAGCACCACCTACTACCGCTACACATGAAGTTATAAATCATGTGACATGGATCAGCCAGTGAAAAACCATAGACAAAAATTGCAAAAGGGATGTGCTTGGTGTTGAAGTATGATCAGAATTCGAACGGCTAGTTTGTAAGACTTAAACGGCTAGTTTTGTGAAAGTATGGTTTGTAATACTTCCGCACTATTTCTCTGATGTAATATATTTGTATCAACTACTGTAATGCTGCAATAATTGCCTGTAATGATCTTGGAATGGTTGTAAAAAGTGGATGATTAGACATCCCCCGAGGACACCTGATAGACTACTAAAGATGTCTGAATCCCATGCATATTAGTCAGAAGTCTATAGGGCAATGACATGTGCATGAGATCACAGCTGTTCCCCGACTAGGAACTTGTCCATAGTAAAGACAGCGAGGGCCGGTCCAGGAGAGGTCATGCAGAGACCCTCTTGCGCAAGGGAAGGTCCGTGGACTACCCATGGAGTTACCCGACTGGGAACGTGTCCCTTGCAAGGGCAACCTTAAGAGGGGGGCTCCAACAAGGACTAGTGGAAAGTGCGAGCTTTCTGATACCTCGATAAAAAGGTTCGTTGTGCAGGAGTTTGCATTCTCTAACTCATTTACATTTCCGCATTTACTTTGCTTTCCAAGGTGTGTGCTTACTTTTCTATTTTAACTTGCTATGTTAGTTGACAAAATTGTAACCTAGGGTGCAAAACTCCTTTTGCGTTAGAGAGTGCAACACTTAGAGAAATCTAGTACACATCTAGATAGATCTTGCGTAGGTTTTTATAAGTGGTTTTGGGCCTTAGTTTTTAACTGACCTAATTCACACCCACTTAGATATCATGGTCCTTTTAAACTGAAGACTCCTAAGGAAAGGTTATATCGCATTCACTCATCTATCTGCAATGTTCTTTAGAGATCATCTGCAGTGCTCAAAATGAAGTAGCAAACCTTTCCAAGATGCCATCCTACCCTATGTTCAAGTAAAAAATGATTATTGTGGCTACTATTGTTCCTGCACAACTTCATTCTTGAGTATGGGAGCGAAGACTTTGACTTCGCTTGTGATCCAATTTAATTTTGCCCCGACAACACCTGAAAGGTACAAAAAAATATATATGTAACTCCATCGAATGGGTCTACTATGGAACACAATGCTCCTACTATGGTGTGATCTTCTTCCTGGTCTCCATCATCTTTGTCAAGCTCAAGTGATGTCGTCCTAGGAGTTCCACTGCAGCTGAGAAGAGCTTATCTATTGCTTAAGTTTCTATGCATGGTGAAAGTTAGTAGGAGATCTTAGGGATGCTGGACCCCTCTGATGATGATGTCTTAAGTAACACCTAAACAATGCCCTGTATTGGCACATTTTGGATGTGGACAGTCAGTCATGATTTGCTCCACATGTCTTGTAAATGCAAATGTTAGGTTGGTGAAGCCCATGAACAATGCAGTGATCTAGGTGATGAAGTACTCAGGTCAAATGGACAATGCCTTGTGTAAGCCTATTTTGAATGTTCCCAGTTTCTGCTGCTGTGGTCAGATGTCTTGTAAATAGTTAGTCTAAGTTGGCCTGAGCTACATCTACATGAGGTTAAGGTATGGCCTGAGTTGCACTACACAAATGATGGTGTATCTAGTGGTAGTGTCTGGTACTTAGACAATGGAGCTAGCAATCACATGACAGGAGATAGGAAGAAATTCAGAAGTATTGATGCTAGTGTGTCTGGTAAAGTAACATTTGGTGATGGCTCAACTGTAGACATTCAGGGTCTAAATCACAATAAATCAAGTCGGCGAACACTGCTTCTTTGTTTGACACTATTCAATGTTGGTATTTGTTTCTTTTATTAGGATAAAGCTCTAAATCTCAATAAATCACGATTCCAGTACAACTCTTATTAGCTCCTGCTGAATGCTGTGGGATTAATGCTTGGGACTAACACAAATTACCTTACACTTCCACTACTTCTAGTGTAACTGCATGAGAAGATGTGGCAGAAGCATACGATGGGTAGTGGTGGCTCAGTTTCATATACACAGTTCTGGTCTTGACTGAGGTGAAGTTTTCAGGCATGAAAATGCCACTTCAACAAGCTAAGCAATTTCCTCCTGCTCCACCGTTGTTGGTGATGATGGGCGATGGTCCAGCATGTCCTCCACTGCAAGCTCATGATGCTCTCCAAGGAAAGCAAAGGTTTGCAGCTCCCTTGGGTATCTCCCCGTCACAATCTCCAGTGCAACCATGCCAAAGCTGTAGACATCACATTTTGTTGTCACTAGTGATGTGTATGAAAGCCCTGCATCAGAGTAAATCCTTGGGGTTAATATTACCCAATGTGTGGTAGCAAATAAACTGCAATATCGTTGTTATTTGCATGTTGAAACATGAATTTGTTTTTGTGCAAGAAGCACATGAATACATACCTGGGGATATATAACCATATGTTCCTGCTAATTCACTCCAATTAGACGAATCGGCTTTTAGAATCCTTGCGATTCCGAAATCTGAAACATAGGCCTTGAAAGCTGCATCTAGCAAGATGTTATTACTTTTATATCACGGTGGATAATTGGTGGGTTGCATTCATGGTGCAGGTAGTAGATAGCTTGAGCAACATCTGTTGCAATGGCAACTCGCTTCTGCCAGTCTAACTCCTTTGCAAGTTCCTCGTTTTCCAAGATACTATGAAGGTTTCCTCTATCAATGTAATCATATACTAGAAATTTGTACCTTGGATGAGAGCAATACCCATATAGTTTTACGATGCTTCTATGCCGAATTGTTGTCAAGACTTCAATTTCACTAAGGAATATCTTTTCATCACTAATCTCTTCTTCAGTTTGGTGAAGCTTTTTCACTGCAACCAATCTCTCCCCCTGGAGCTGTGCTTTGTAGACAGTGCCATAACCCCCTGGACCAATGATATACCTATCACTGAAATTTTCTGTTGCTCTAGTGATATCCTCAAACACTATCTTCCCGTTAAAATTCCACACTGAAAGAACATCTCTTGTATTTGTAATCACAACCACTGGTTGTTTTTTCATTTTTTGAAGAATCATAACTACAGCAAAAAAATACAAGAACGATAAAATAGAGCTGGGACTTGGGCCGTGCCATTTGAGCGTGGATCATGGAACGGTCTTTTGGCACGCCCGAAGCATGACACAACACGAAATATTTTAGATCATGCTGGCATGACACGAACACAAGGACCGTGCCCGCTGGATCTTGGCACGGCGGGCTACATGGCCCAACCCGCATTTTGGGTCTTGCTTTGACCGGTACTGCATGAAAATGACAACTAGACACATCTTCAACTCTATAGTACAAATTTCTAGCAGTTACTATACTATCTCTTGTCTAGTTCTTGAATAGATTATGGAAATCATTAAAACTTTCATGAAAATAGTTACATACAAGATATATATTTTTTATAATATGTTGTGTCATAAATATTTGTATTTTTTTCCTAAAACAAAGTGACCAAATTAATTTTAAAAATGACTTAAAACAACTCTTGAAAATTATTTATTTAGGGTTGGAAGGAGTAGATTCTGAGACCAGAGAGAGCACCTTGCCATGCTACACGCGTGTAACGGAGAGGCACGGATTCCTGGAAGGTATTTTTGTTTTTTTTTTTTTTTGACTTGTATGCATAGTTTTAATATATGGATATGCAGTAAAGTTTTTTTTTTTTTTTTTTTTTGCGTCATGCATTAAAGGTTATGTAATTAAAAAAAGAAGCTAAAATAGTTTATAGTTTGGAACGGAATGAGTAGAAAGATCAAGTAGAAGACTTCAGTAGTGCCGGTCCTGCCGGGGCAAAGCATGCTTTGCATTCGTGACAACGATAGCCTTCCAAGTCATTGATACGGTTGCTGACAAAGTCACATTATATCTCTGTCACTGTATGTATGCAGAGAATTACTGCTCAGTTGGACAAGGACGTCGTCACTGTACTGTGGACCTAATTAGAAGTCCAAAAGCAAAGTTTGAGTGCTGCATCTACTTTCTGTTTTATGGACAGCCGCTGGTGTGAACATATCAGCAGCTGTTGCTAATATATTTATTGTTGCTGTTCAGTTAGGGTGAAGCGAGGACGTGGGGCCGTTGGTTCTAGGATGGACGAGCCAGGTCCATACTTTGATTCTTTGTCCCGTCAGCATGACAACGGACCTAGTCCTGACATACGTGTGGAAGAAAAATGGGAGCGCAGAGTACAAGGCCTAGAGAAGCCTTTGTTTTTGGGATCGAAATCTCTTGATGGTCATTGGTACTGCAAGGACACTTTGGATGGAAGGCCATCAAGCTCTGAACCACAGACCAAAAAAGAAAAGAAATGTAAGTCAGAGAAAAGAGATAAGATAGAGAAAAAGAAGGAAAAGGACAAGAAGAAATCCAAACATCGCCACCACCACCATCACAGATGAGTGATGTTTGCCTGTTACCATAACAGAAAAATGTACACAAGGGGTCTGCCCTGAAACCTGTATTGTGTAGAATGGACTATGGTTCTTATTACAAATACTATGTTCTGATGTCACTTCGTTTGTTGAAGTTTTTTTTTCACTTTGAAGTAGCATGATTAACATCTTCAACAAGAGTTCTTTTTGTTTCTTTTTCCCACTAACATTGGGTATTGGAGTTGGAGGAGCCTGCTCTTCAAGAAGGGAAGTCTGTCAGTTGGGGTTTGTAGCTGAATAAACCTGTGTATGAATTAGTAGACCATCAAACCTTAGACATATTAGTGCACATTCTATGATCTTTAGGCTAAGGAGTTACCTATCAGGTTCATGGACCATTCTCTATTGAATTTGTTTAAACCCAAAAAATTCATATTGTTCATCAACATGAATCAATTACTTATAGGCTTTTTTGAAGCTTCTCCCTTTTCCAATTTCTGAATCAATCTTTCAGAATCCAGGTAAGCATCTTCTTCAGGAACAGTAAGGGGAATCCAGAGCGTATGGTTTTACTGTTACCGCTAAAAAGCCATGACATTTGGAGAATTGGAGCCAGTGTGGCGGCTTCCTGAAAAAGATGTGCACATCAGTAGAAACAGAAGCGTCGTCAGATTATTTTAAGAATAATAAAAAGTTATTAACTATGAAAAAAATCAATTTTAAAATTATTTTACAGGACTATCTCATGCTGTTTGCCTCTGAAAGTGCATCACATGATTGTTCTTGTGTGATTGCACAAACACTTTCAACATTGTTGCCAAACAACTGAAAAATTCTAGAAACAAAAGAAAGTCGTCCTCTGCTTCCGAAGGCTTAAGTCACCAATCAATCTATGGTCTCTGTACAGTGTAATGGCGTGTATGGAATCTACTGGGACGAAAAATACACTCTCTGGCTATCTGCAACAAGGGATGGATCATTATCATTAGATAAAGTTGTAAGAGGACTTAACCAGCAACACGTTGAAAGAAACATAGTGCCTTCATGTTGACTATTGACATGCAAACAGCACAGCGAAGTGAAATTTTTTGTTAAAGAATGCTTAAGCTATAATGAAGACTTCTTTTCATACAACCATGCAGACTGCTCACGAGAGTTGCAACAACCATCAAAGCACAGCCGAAAAGATGGGCTCAGCACAAATGTTGAAAACTAGTTTATATTCGCAAAAAAAAAAAAGAAGAAATTTTTTACTATGGTTAGGGGAATTTCGATGGCTCACGAAAAACATTGAAATGTCAGGATAAACAACAGAAGAGCTGTGAAAAAAACTTAGGGATTCTAGAGAGCACAAATTTGAGCAGGAAAAAGCCAAAAAAAAAAAAGAAACTAGGAAGACATGAGCTGATCACCTACCTAAAGTGCAAGAACCAGTGGATCAGCTAAGCTGGCCCAATCACTCAGCCGATAACAAATGGGCGACCTCGGAACAAAGGAGAAACAGAGGACTAACTGGCTCACTGCCTGCCTGTGTTTTATTCAAGGTTCACGTTCAGCACATACAACAATATGTTTTCACATATTTATAGACCACATGACCGGCATAAAGTCTGTTGCTTCTGTGTGCATTGGTAAATTATGATGAAAGGGAAGGAATAGAAAGAGAAAATGACACTAGGGGGAAGTTGATGCGAGCAGCTTGCAGGGAATTTCCGCGGCCATGTTGTAGTCTTGCTTTGGGGCATCATTTCATATATATATAGTTCACAACCACGACTCACCTTCTAAAACCTGATCCATCATGGGCATTATTGTGCTTAATGGGATACTGCACAAAGTTAGTGGAAGGCCACACATTTATCAAGGCTTCACGATATGCCAAAAACATCAATAATTGGATAAGTTTTATAAGGTTTACATTTCTGAGCTAAGTACAGATTGTCAACTCTTTCAAATGCAACACTATTGCACCCTCACATTTAGACGGGCGATATATATCCTCCACTTGGGGCGCTTATTCAATACCAGTGCTTCTATATCTTCCAACAGTACACACTTTGAAATGCTTGACACAACATAGATGAACTGACACTTATCCATTCATTATTTCTTCAGGTGCATGTGCAAGAGAAGGTGAGACAAAAGGTGGTTTGTGGAGAGCCAATTTCTGATGGACGTCTTGCATTTCTAGCCTGGACTGAGGAGAAGTTTGCAAACAAGCAAATGCAACTTCGACAAGCAAAGAGATTTCTTTCATCTCCACCATTGTTGGTGATGATAAGCGTCGGTCCAACATATGCTCTATTGCAAGTTCATGACGTTGTTCCATGGAACCAATGGACTGTAGCTCTTTGGGGTATCTCCCCATCACAATCTCCAACAAGAATGACACCAAAACTATAGACATCACATTTTGTTGTCACCACTGATGTGTAAGAAAGCTCTGCATCAAAATAAAGCAATTGAGAACAATCAAATATAGTGGCGAACCAAAGTGGAAGTTTCATATTTGCAAATGGTAACAAGAATATATTTGCTATATGCAAGAAAAACCTAACGGACCACATACGAGGTGCTATATAGCCATATGTTCCAGCTAGTTCGCTCCACTTGGATGAATCAGGTTTGAGCATCCTTGCTATTCCAAAATCTGAAACATAAGCCTTGAAAGCTTCATCCAAGCAAGATGTTATTGCTTGTTATATCACGGTGGATTATCGGTGGGTTGCATTCATGGTGCAAGTAGTAGATAGCTTGAGCCACATCTCTTGCAATAGCAACTCGCTTTTGCCAGTCCAACTCCGTTGCAAGATCCTCATTTTCCATGACAATATGAAGGTTTCCTCTGTCAATGTAATCATACACTAAAAATTAGTACCTTTGAATGGGAGCAAAATCCATAGAGCTTGACGATGCTTCTATGTCGTATCATTGTCAACACTTCAATTTCACTAAGGAATCTCTTTTCGTCATTCATTTCTTCTTCAGTGGGGTGAAGGTTTTTCACCGCAACTAATCTCCCGCCTTGAAGCTGTGCTTTGTAGACTGTGCCATAACCCCCTGAGCCAATGATGTACCTATCACTGAAATTTTCTGTTGCCCTGGTGTTGTCCTCAAAGACTAGTTTCCCATCAAAATTCCATACCGAGAGAACATCTCTTGTATTTGTAACTACTGTAATTTGTTTTCTTTTCCTTTTGTGAAGGATCATAACTAACACAACAATTGTGAGAATAATAACTATGCACACTGGGATAGAAGGAACTAGGACCAAGTGGTGAATTCTAGCTTCGTGATATTCCTTTATTGGAGCTGAAGAGCATTCAGGCAGGCCTGAGATATTACCACAGAGGCCTTTGTTGTGGAGGAACCATTTTGCCGAATCATTTTGGAACAGTAATCCTGCTAGAAGAGGACCTTCCAAGTCATTGTATGACACATCAAGTGTTGACAGACTAGCCATGCTATCAATGGAGGAAGGAACGCTTCCACTGGATTGATTATGCGGAAGGTTTAGGACCTCCAACATCACCAAGTTCCCGAGTTCCATGGGTAGCTTGTTCATGAGTTTGTTGTTGCTTACATCCAACAAAATCTCTAGCCCTCCCATACTACCAATAGTCGTTGGCAGAGGTCCACTCAAGTTGTTGTCGTTAATCCTTAACGATATTAGCATAGTACATCTCCCAAGCTCTTGTGGAATTGAGCCACTCAACTTATTTGCAAATATATCAAGGTATTGTAAATTTTTCATCCGACCAAATTCAGGTGGTATATTACCCGAAATTTTGTTCTGCGATAAGTTGAGCAAGTACAGGTTGGCAAGATTGCATAATTCTGGTGGTATCTTCGCTAGTTAGGTGTTGGCATGCATTGTAAGTAACTCCAGTTTTTCAAGCTTCAAAAGCTCGGGAGGCAAGCTTCCGGTTATCATGTTTTCTTCCATAGCAAAATATGTCAAATTTATGTTTAAAGCCCAGGTTTTGGACAAATACCCAAAAAAGTTGTTTCTATCCAACTTTGCTTTGACAAGTCGTGGGTATGGCCCAAAAGATGATATATCTCCTGTCATATTGTTGGAACTAAGGCCAAGAATCTTCGGGCTCCTACATGTTTCAAGGCTTCTAGGAATTGGGCCCGTGAACATGTTATTGCTAACGTCGAACCTTTGAAGATTCCCTCCTTTGCATACATCAGAGGGCAGTTCCCCTGACAGAGAGTTGTTTGCCAAAGCGATATGTGTTAAGTATGTCAAATTAGCGAATTCTCAGGGCAAAGGACCTGACAGGTTATTCCAGTGAAGGTATAAGACTCTTATGCTTGTCGTTCACGAAAGTCGCTGGGATGCAGCCTAAAAATCTTGTTTAGTGATAAAGACAACTGTTGGAGATGCACCAAAGCACCAACCTCTCGTGGGGTTGGATTCGATGAATTGGTTTTTACCAAGGCTAAGAAAATATAGCATAGTAAGGTTCCCCATGCTCGGGGGAATGGGGCCGCTTAGCAGGTTAGAATACAAATCTACCTTGCTTAGATTGGGAAGCAAACAAATCTCGTATGGAATGGGCCCTGATAAATTGTTACCAAGAAGGTGGAGGATGTTTAGTTTGGTCAAGTTGCCAAGGCTTTTAGGTATCTAGCCACTTAAAAAGTTGGCGCCTAGGTCCAAAATTTCTAGATCGGGAGGTTCCCAAGCTCCTCGTGGATTGGCCCAGTGAGCTGGTTTTCTCCGGTGGAGAGAAGAACTAGTGTTGTTAGGTTCCCAAGAGATGCAGGGATACGGCCTGTAAGGTTGTTCGAGAGGAACCCCAGCTGGCTAAGGCGTGGCATGTTGCCGAACTCAGATGGTATGCTTCCATTCAGCCAGTTGCCGGCAAGATCGAGGTAGGAGAGCTTTGGTAGGGAGGTGATGGCCAGCGGGATCTCTCCACGGAGGCTATTGTAGATGAGGTCAATGTGTGTGAGGAATGGGAGCGCTGAGAATTTGAGCTCACCAAGGTAGCCCTCGAGGCCGGCGTTTGGCAGGGAGATCTCGGTCACTGCAAGGGGCGCACGGTGGCCACGGTGCACGGCGGCGCACGCCACGCCCCTCCAGTTGCTGCTGCACGGGCTCGTCCCGTGCTGCCAGGAGTCCAGTGCAGGTGACGAGTTCCGCAGGCTGGACTTCCACTGGAGGAGGGCCGCTATCTGGGACCCGAGATGCACGCCTCCATGGTGCCCTGCTGCTGCGTCCACGTGCAGGAAGAGAAGGCACCAACAGAGCAACAAGCAGAGTATTAGCTCTATCGTGATCGCCATGTATGGTTTTCTTTCTTTCTTTCTTTTGCTAGTAACAGCTAGCTTCTTAAGGTGTCATTTGGTATTTGGATCTAGGTGTGCTGCTGCATGACACCTCAATTTAGTACATATACAACCATGCTAGAGAGTGTATATATAGGATGCATATATAGTGTTTGTCAGCTAAGCTCCGTGTAGTGGCCAGGTCAATTGGAAAAAGTAGCTAGCCCCAATCTGTTAAGCAACTCGTCCCCTACGGCCATGCAAGTCAGAAGTCACGCTGCTTACCACTACACCTTAAAATCACTTATGCTGGTATATTTTTTTATATTCACTTTAGTTAAGATTGTAATGCATATCTGAGACCTTAAATGAGTTTAAATGAAAAAAAAAAGTTGAAACTAGAAAGTTTTATATCGCTTCGAGCACTACAACTTTGCTTTAGATTGTTCTCCCATCTGAGTTTATTTGAAAATTTATAAAAATATGAATTTTGAAATATTACTCTTAAAATAGAAGGCCCTAAATGTTTCACTACCGGATTCCGGGCCTTTGCCGAGTGCTCGAGTCTTTGCCGAGGGCAGGATCTCGGGCACTCGGCAAAGAGGCGATAAGCCGAGTGCCCAGACAAAGGACACTCGGCCAAAGAAAACAGTCGGGCATATCATGTCTTTGCCGAGTGTCGTGGATTGGCACTCGACAAAGACTTCCCCTTTGCCGAGTGTCAACGGAAACACTAGGCAAAACCCCCGGGCGCCGCCCAACTTAACCGTCTCTCCGTCGAATCTTTGCCGAGTGTCGACGGAAAACACTAGGCAAAGAAAATACACTCGGTTTTTAAAAAATTTGCCTAGTCCCAAATTCAAACACTCGGCAAAGACACCCTTTGCCTAGTGTCCTATCAAGGCACTCGGCAAAGAATTTTAATTTTTTTGCCCAATTGCTATCAAACTTTTTTTCCTCAATACATACTACATTTCCTACTATCTGTAAAAATTTGGTATATTTTAAAATTTATTTGCTATATATAACTAACTAATTGCATTTCTAACAATTTTTTAAATCGGGTGAAATTTGAACTGCAGCTTACTCAACCCAGTCTAAGTCCGTACACATGATATGATTAGGGTTTTCAAACATCAATTTTTGAAACAAGCCCCAAGCGTGTGGGTGATTGGTTTTTTAATTGTATAAAATGAAAACGAAGTCAAAAAAATCATGAAATTGGACGAGTTGTCGTCATATCACAAGTGGAGGCTGTGGAAAAAAAATTGAGAAGATTTCAAAGAAGTTGTCACAGACATTGCTTAAAAGTGGAACATCTCCTAAGAAGGTTCAGAGTTGTTGAGAATGATCCCGCAATTGTTGGAGATACATCGATGGTCGATTTGTGGTTTGAATTTGAAACTTTTTCTATATGTTAAAGAGATCAAATATAGTGCCATTTTAAAATTTTAGGATTTTTCGGATCCGTTAGGTAATTATTAATTTTCTTATTGCGTTTAAATAAATGGAATGTGAGTTATAACCACATAAAAATCATGATCCAATTTCCATGAAATTATGAAATTAGCATTGTTTAATTAATTTTAAATGGTATTTTCAAAGTTGAATGAAAAAAATTAGAAAAAAATGGTTTAAGAAAAAGGAAAACGAAGATGGGTAATTTTTTTAAAAAAAATTATCTTTTTGCCGAAAGTGTATAGGAAGGATGACACTCGGCATAGATGACCTCTTTACCGAGTGTAACCCTAGAGCACTCGGCATAGAAATTTGAGCTTTTTTTATTATTTTTTTTCTCCTTTGCCGAAGTGCCGAGATACAGGCACTCAGCAAAGATTGAGGTGTTTTTTTAAAAAAAAACCGGCTGCCCACCTTATCCACCGCGAAGCTGCCCCCGACGCCCAACTCCCTCACTCGCCGCTTCCTCGCTCCCTCACTCGCACCAACTCCCCCGACACCCACCCGCCCCACCGCCGCCGGCCCGCGCCCGCCGCCGCCGCCCCGCCACACCACGCCGCCCTCCGACCGGACACGCCATGCCCCACCCGCGACGGGCCGCCGCCCGCCGTCTAATCGCCGCCGCGCGCCGCCCAGCCCCACCGCCCGGGCCGCCGCCCAGCCCCACCCGCCAAAGAACACCGCCCACCGCGCCGCCCAGCCCCCGCCGCCCCCCACCTCACCATCGCCGAAGCCGCCGGACCATTCCCAAAGACCTCTCCCGACCCTACAGAGGAGGAGGAGGAGGCCGTGAGGGAGAGAGGGAAGGGGAAGGGGAAGGAGAAGGAAGGGGAGGAGAAGGAGGAGGAGGGGGAAGGGGAAGGGAAGGGGAAGGAGAAGAAGGGGGAAGGGGGGAGGAGGAGGAGGATGAGGAGGAGAGGAGAAGGGAAAGTTGGGGGAGGCCGCCGCCGAATCGCCGCGTGTTCCTCCCCGCCCCGCCGGCCGCCGTGCTCCTCCCGCCGCTGGTCGTCCGTGGTCGTCCGTGTTTGTCCCGCCCGCCGCCGCCGTCCGTGGTCGCCCCCCGCCCTCGCGCCGTCTTCGCCCGCCCGCCGCTCAAGCAAGGTGAGCCTCCCGCCAACTTCGAAAGTGGTGTTGTAGGGGGTCTAGTGGTGGTGGTGGTGGTCGTATATGAATTTGAGCCGTCAACGAGGAGTTGAATTCGATGCATATGCCTATGTGCTCGTTGGCCATCAAGTCGTTGTTTTTTTGCAGGTTTTGGAAACCTCACCGTGTAGGGAGGTTCTCGTCGAAATTTTTAATTGAGCCCATTTTTTTTCGTAATGTACCCGCCGGTGCCGAGCCGAGTACCGACTTCACCGCCATCGCTGGTCCGCCGCACCGCTAGGTATAACCCTCTTTATGTTTGATGGTCATAGTTCACGAAACGCAAGTTAGGCGTCTCCCATTCGAAAGTGATACGGTTGGAAGTATGCGCAGATCTTTGCATATGTAAACCATATCTCTTTCGAATTGTCCACGTTTTTGACAGCCCGAGGATGCGTAGCGAGGGGTTTTTTCCATGCTCTACTCATATCCGAGACAGAATTTTTGGTAGTACCTCCCCTGTTGTTCTCCGGATACACAATCTCCCTATCGGGACGTGTATTTGGAGAACAGCGGGGAGGTGCTGCCGAAATTCTGTCTCAGATACGAGTAGTGCATGGAAACTAACCCCTTCTACGCATCCTCAGGTGGGATTAGGGCCTATCTTCACCTATTAGATAGTAGGATCCCCGTGTAGAGATGCAATGGAGTCTTATATTACTCACGTGGAGTATATGGTAAAGGATGGATGACCGTGGGTGGATGTACAATGGCTGGAATGGTTATGGACACTGGAGCGCTGAATGGCTGACGAAGACCGATGCTTTCTTGGATACAACGTTTCGGGGGGCTAATGAAGGTGCTAAAGTTTGGTGTCCCTGTAGTGAGTGTCAGAACAGGCATAAACAAGAAAAGTTTGAAATGGGTAAACATCTTGGCAAACATGGATTTATGCCAGACTATACCTGGTGGACCCACCATGGTGAAGGCCGTAGGAGAGACGAGGCCGTGAGACAACGCATTGAGGTTCTCGATGCAGATGGTGGGGTAGCAGACATGGTGGATGACTATCATGAAGCAAACTTCGGTGAAGGACGTACGGATGAGGGTGACCAGGCAGAGGCAACCGCAAAGGCGTATTACGACATGTTGTCTGCGGCACAGAAACCCCTTCACCGCCATACAAAGGTGTCTCAACTAGATGCCATTGGACGCCTTATGGCCTTGAAGTCCCAGTGCCACTTCAGGCGAGATTCCTTTGAGAGAATGCTCGTAGTTTTTGGCACTTTGCTTCCGGAAGGTCACGTCCTGCCAAAGAGCATGCATGAGTCGCGGAAACTCCTAAGTGTATTTAAGATGCCATATGAGCAGATACATGCTTGTAAGAATGGCTGCGTCTTATTTAGGAAGGAACATGAGCATGCTACGACCGCCCAGAAGGAACATGAGCATGCTACGACTGTCCAAAGTGCAAATCCTCTAGGTACCTGGAGCAGGACTTGGCAGATGGCACTAAGGGGCACATCAAAATCCCCGTAAATGTCCTACCACACCTGCCGTTCGTACCGAGGATCCAACGGCTATACATGACTGAGGAGTCCGCGAAGCAGATGACATGGCACAAAAATGGACATCGATACCGTCCAGACAAGATGGTACATCCTTCCGATGGTGAAGCATGGCAACATTTTGATAATATTCATCGTGACAAAGCTCTAGAGGCTCGTAATGTACGTGTTGCGATGGCAACAGATGGGTTCAATCCTTATGGATTGATGGCTGCCCTGTACACTTGTTGGCCTGTGTTCGTTATCCCACTCAATCTCCCCCCCGGCGTCGTCTTCCAACGGCAGAACATATTCTTGTCGTTGATAATTCTTGGGCACCCTGGGAAGAATATGGGTGTGTTCATAGAGCCCGTGATTGATGAATTGATCAAAGCTTGGGACGAGGGGGTATGGACATACGACCGAGCTACAAAGCGAAGTTTCAAGATGTATGTTTGGTACCAGTACTCCATGCATGACTTCGTGGCATATGGATTATTCTGCGGTTGGTGTGTTCACGGCAAGTTTCCATGCCCAGTATGCAAGACAGCTCTGAGGTTTCTTTGGTTGACGAAGGGTGGCAAGTATTCCTGTTTTGACCAACATCGGCAATTCCTTGATCTTGAGCATCCATTTAGAGAAGATGAGAAGAACTTTATGAAAGGCCGTGTAGTTACGGACCCTCCACCAGAGATGATGTCAGCTGCCGCGGTCCGTGCTCAGCTTGATGCTCTCGTAGACGACACGTCCGCAGATGGTTGCTTTGTGGGTTATGGCGAGGATCATGCATGGACTCACAAGTCGGGCTTAGAGAGGCTCCCCTATCATGATGATCTTCTTTGTCCACATCACATCGATACAATGCACACTGAAAAGAATCTCGGTGAGGTACTATTTGGAACAATCATGGACACAGATAAGTCAAAGGACAACGTTAAGGCTAGAGTGGATCTGGCAGCGTTATGCGACAGACCGAAGGAGCAGATGAGGCCTCCTAGAAATGGCAAGAAATGGAGTAGGCCCAAGGCCGATTTCACGTTAAGCAGGGACCAAAGGAAGGAAGTACTAGAATGGTTTCAGAAGATAATGTTCCCTGATGGGTATGCGGCAAATCTGAGGAGGGGAGTGAACTTATCTACTCTGCGAATCAATGGGCTCAAGTGTCATGACTACCATGTGTGGCTTGAGCGGCTTCTTCCGGTTATGGTTCGAGGCTATGTTCCTGATCATATATGGCAAGTGCTGGCAGAGTTGAGCTATTTCTTCCGCCAGCTATGTGCTAAGGAGTTATCTCGGGCCGTGGTTGCAGACATGGAAAAAATGGCTCCTGTGTTGGTCTATAAGCTGGAGAAAATCTTTCCACCAGGCTTCTTCACTCCAATGCCACATTTGATTATGCACCTCCCGTATGAGGCACAACGAATGGGGGCCCGCGGCAAGTACCATTGGTGCTATTCAATTGAGAGAGCCCTAAAGGTTGTTTGGGAAAAAACTGGAAATAAATGCAAGATTGAACCTTCCATCGCAGAGGCATCGCTTCTGGAGGAGGTGTCAAACTTCACAACAACATACTATGCTGACAACCTTCCTAGCGTGCATAATCCACCCCCTCGTTACAATGTGTGAAAATGAATCGAAGCTCAGCCTTTTTCAAGGGCAACTTGGAAGTGCAAGTGGTAAAACCCAGAAGACCCTGAGTCGTGTAGAGTGGCGCACTATCATGCTGTACATACTGACCAACCTTGATGAAACGGCGCCGTACATGGTGTAAGTCACTATTTTGAACAAACTTGTTCTCGATTACTCACTGTTTGGCATCCAACACCCTTGTTTCTCGTCGATACAGGGAATTTACTCATGAATTTTGGAGGAGGAGGGCGCCGCCTGAACGGCATGAATTAGACACCCTCCTTAAACAGGGTGCGGGCAATGGAAAACCCGATTTCATTTCGTGGTTCAAACGCAAGGTACATTCCATTTCTTGTGCGTACTTAGTTTGACATTTCTATCCTTCTTTAAACGGCTTTGCGAATGATATAACATTTCGGGGGCAAGATGATGCGAATATGGACCCCGAGTTGAGACGGGTTTCCGTGGTCGTGAGTTTAGGGTCCGATCATTTACCGGTTATGACATGAATGGATATCGATTTCACACAATAAGACACGAGGAGAGTCGGCCCAATCGAAGAACGACAAACACCGGAGTTTTCACGCCCAGCCTTGATGGGGACTAATTTATGGAAGAATTGAAGAAATATACAAACTCATATTTCAGGATCCTACTGGAACTCCAACGACTATGAGTTTCTACAACTTAAACTCATAATGTGCATGTAAATATATATGAATGTGAATCCAAATGAAACTTTGGACTTGAATGCACGATGGTGTGTGCATATGGATATATGTGTTGTCGGCCATCGAGCCGTTGTTTTGTTGCAGGGTTTGGAAACCTCACCGTGCAGGGGAGGCGCTGCCGAAATTTCTAACTAACAGCATTATCTTCCTCTTTTTCCAAGTTTTCATAACCTATCTTAATTCTTGTCTCACACATTGTATTCTTCTTTGTGCAGCACCAATCGGCGGCGTCAAATAACCAAAGATCCAAAAAGTACATCAATCTGCGCCAGCGCAAGAATCTCCGCTCATCAATATCTAGCTTTCGGTTGGGGAGAAAGGCAGCCTGGATCTGCGCCGTGAGTTGTCATAGACATTAGTGGACTTCTGTGTGCTTTAGTGACATTAGTGGATGCTTTGTGATGGACTACGTGAACTTTGGATGGTTGTGATGAACTATGTGACATGTGATGAACTATGTGACATGTTGTGATGAACTATGTGAATTATGGTTGCTTTAGTGACATATATTTGTGATCTATGTGGACCTATGAGATATGTCTATTTATGCATGTGATAATGTGAAACTGATCTGAAAAAAAATAAATTATTTGCCTAGTGTTATGGTCATAACACTGCCGAAAGTGTTATGACCATAACACTCGGCAAAGTATCCTCCTTTTCCTAGTGTCTTCGCCGGCAGCACTCGGCAAAGAAAATGAAAAAAAAATAAAGGCCTTTGCCTAGTGCCTAAATGGGCAGCACTCGGCAAAGAAAAAAAAAAAAAAAAAATAAAAGGCCTTTTGCCTAGTGCCTACATGGGCAGCACTCGGCAAAAAAAGGCCTTTGCCTAGTGTCTACACTGGAAGCACTTCGGCAAAGAAAATAAATAAATAAAATTTCAACTTCTTTGCCGAGTGTAGTAGTTTGACACTTTCGGCAAAAAGAACGCAAATCAAAACTGCCCAATCGTTAGCTTAACTTTTCTACGTCGTGTGCACGTGGGACACTCGGTAAAGAGCGCTAGACACTCGGGCGTAGGCTAAGCCGAGTGCCCGATATTTGACACTCGGCGAAGGCTTCCTATACCGAGTAAACGCGTTGCCGTGTGCGCGTTGCCAAGTGTAACACTTCGGCTTATTCTTTGCCGAGTGTAAACTAGTCTTTTGCCGAGTGCCTACGGCACTAGGCAAAGCCCCTGAATCCGGTAGTGTTTTTAAATGATAAGGTCATCGATGACAAAGTTGCATATCAGTTTGAGTACTATAACTTTAGTTTAGGTCATTTCTCTACCCGAGGTACCCTGAAAGTTTCAAAAAGAGTAAATTTTAAAATATAACAAATTTAAGACCAAAAATTTGGGCCTAAATGATTTCAAATAAATAAGTATACGTAGTCAAGTACAAAGGTAAAGATTCATTTGACTGTTACAACTTAATTTACATTATTTCGCCATCCAAGTTCATTTAAAAAATATTAAAATTTTAAATTATGAAAACATAAAACATAATTTTTGGGGCCATAAATTATTTTAAATTAAAAGGTTATCAACTACAAAGTTATAGTTTGATTAGAGTACTACTACTTTGATATAAAGTTTATCTTAATCTGACTTTATTTAGAAAAGTTATGAATTTTACAATGTTGTACCTATTTCTAGGGACAGGTCAAATTGCCAACTACGTCTAGAAATCAATTTTTAGAGGTGTCTGAATTCATAGCCTCCTCAAAAAATGCCTTCATTTCTATCGGTAGTTGGAAATTCTAGTCTCCTTTGCTAACCGCTTCTAAAAATAGAGGGCATTCTAGAGGTGGCCTGAAAGCCCAGTCGCCTATAAAAACAATTTACAAAGGAGGACCGGCTCAAAAACCATTTAGAAAAGCAGATTTTGATAGAGCTGTTTCTACTTAATTAAAAAGGGAGTCATCTCTAAAAATAGTTTTGCATAATGCTTGTTGGTATGAATCTAAAAACCTTTTGTTTGTTTTATGGGAGTGGGAGATTTGGTGGGAGTTTAAAGGGTCAAATTCCACTAATCACTTTGCTGAGAGGGATGGGAATTGGATATGGATTATGCTTTAATATAAGATAATGCATCGTCCACTCCATCATGACTTGTACAGTAATTCCTAACTCAAAACTCCTCCGAACGGGGGATATTACTTCTCCTTTTAACTGCCCCTCTTATTTCTCTCCACCAACCAAACATGTACTCAAAGTAGAAGTCAATTTCTTACTTTAATTCCCCCGTTCAACTCTTACCACTAATTCTCATGTCTCTTTTCATGTAATTGCTAAACACATCATATTCCTTTAGACCATACGCACACACTATCATGACCTAACATAGACCTTGTGGAATAGCACGCCGCGCAAGAGGGAGAGAGCCAATCGATGGACGCTTCCAAGAAAAAATACGACACCGGCGCCGGCGCCGTCATCGGGTCCAGTGGACACGGGCTTTTAAGCCGCCATGTGCGCGGCGGGCAAGGCAAGGTCCCATCTGCTGCGCTTAGTCGCCGCCCTCCCCTCGCCGGCCATCGCCGGCCCAAAGCGCACCTCAGACGCTGGACGCCGCCGCCGCGTCGTCGCTTTCACCGGTTGCTCGTGATGCCACCGGGAGCAACAGAGAGGCCCCGCCGCTGCCTTCCTCGCAGTCATGCGGGCCTCCCAAAGAAACTACTCGGGCGGCGACGAAACCGGGGGCACAGGGTAGGGTGCGGCGGGCGGGTGGTGGTTTCCCCCGCAGGTGGAGCGACGCTGGGCTGGCGTGTGGTAAAACTTGTATGCTATCATTGTTACAAATTTGAATGGATTATATAACAAAACTCAAGCAACCAAGAAACATTTTTTAGCAAAGCAACGAAGAAACATTCATATCTATATCTATATCTATACCTACTAATAAAAGAGAGAAAATTTCAGTCCCACCTTTTTTTCACGGGCTTTTCACCGGGCTTTTTCACCGGCTTTTTTCCACCACGTTGGTACGACTAAAAGCCCATGAACGATATAGCACGAGGCGAGCCCCAGCACCATGTCACAACAAGTCGTCATGATCGGTGCAGGAGATCGGAGTCTGTTTAGTCTCACCTCGAAAAAGGAAAGTAGAGAGGCAGGTGGAGGCGAGTACAAGATGGGGGGTGGCTACGTACCAGAACCATCTTTGCGCCGGCCATTGACGTAGCTTTTGAGGTTCGAGGCACGCCACCTATTTTTCATCCGCCGATGTTCTTTTCGTTCGTATAGAGTCCGTAGTAAAAGAGTCCATGAAGAGATATTTGCATGCCCCCGTGGAAAGCTTTCCGAGACCGAACCAAGGTCGCACCGAACCAAGGTCGTTGCATGCCTATACGTGCATAGCGTCGGTGCAGTCCTAAACTAAGCGGAAACCGAGGCCACAAATACGGATCCCATCGGTCTTCAAACAAATACGTACTTTTTTGCCTTTTTTGTTGGCTATAAAAACAATCGTTTACCAATGACTTCAGAGGTCTTTGGAACGACATATCTCTCGGGCTCTTTTTTCCTTTCGTAGATGTAGAAGATTTAAAAAAAAAAAAAAAGATTCAACATTTACAAGTTTTCACCAACAAAAAAAAATCCAGATCCAACATTTATATCAGTTTTGATTGATTACTCCCTCCTATAATTTTTATAGCCACAACCTCTACTAATGGACGTAAGAAACCAAACTAGCAAAGGTAAATACTCACATAGATAGATAAATAAAAAAAAAGACAACACAATATATAGGCTTTGAACTTCTTATACCTTTGACTCGATGACAAATAAATATTTCTACCATAAATTTATTAATGTATTAAAATCAAAACTCATATTATTATAGTCTAAACCATTGTCCAAAAATTTTTAGTATGAAAAGCGCAAAGTATGGAAAACGAAGAACCATGTCATAATCATCACACATATCTCTTGATATCAATATAAAATTCCATGATAATTGAGTTACAAATCTTTACATGTCTAAAAAAAAAGAATTTATGAAATTTAATATTGATTTTACCTATTTTCATTAATTTTATTTATGAGCACAACTTTTTGTGCTTAGCAATGCAAGAAAAATTTTATGATGCCCTTATTCTAATTGAGTCCATTTTTTTCTCCGTTTGCAACGCGAAAATTTTGAGGAAATTCCATCCACCCAATTTTTTTTTCCATAATTTTTTTTTTTTCTTCCACCTCTTCCTCCGGTACTAATATCAAGTCCGACACTTTTTTCTGCGTCCAAATCCCTCCCCGCATCCGCTCGGCCACAGGAGTGGACTCGCGCGACGGGACTCCGCGACGCGCGACGGAAGTCCCGACGGCGAGCGCCGAGCCGTCTCCCTACCGGCGTGCCTCATCCGGCCCTCCCGGCGGCGGGCGGCGCCCTGCTCTCCGCCCTGGCTCCTCGTCTCCCGGCGGCCGGCCCCTGCTCCGCCCCGGCTCCTCGGAGGTTGCGTCCCTGCCGCCACCACACGGAGCACGGCCAGCCTCGCCTCCTCGGCCGAAGGCACCACGGGCGACTAGAGCGCGCGCACCACGTCCGGACGGCCGCCCGGAGCGCGTCGTTGGGTATAGTGGCGGCAACACCACCGCCGCCCGGTGTGTCCCCGTCGGCGCCCGCCACTACCACTCCGTCTGGGCCGAGCTCCCCGCAGGGCCAAGACGCACGCGCGCTCGTACGTCCACCCCGACGGTAGGATGACTGGGTTGGCCATCGGCGTGCGGACGATGGGACAGCACAGGAAGTCCGTCGGCACCAGCTCCTCCTCCACCTCTCCCTTCTGCTTCGTCATCGCCGTGGATGGAGGAACAGTGACAGTGACGTCTGTCGGCCTGTTCTTGGGCTTGACGCTGCCAGCGGTGGCAGGGATAGCGACCGGAAAGGCAGGAGCTTCCGGCGCCGCGCACGCTCGGCACCCATCTGGCCACGTTGCCGCCCGGCGCCGGAGCTTTTCAACAGTAGCTCGCGCCACGCTGCTGGCGTCAGGGACGGCCCCCGTGGCCGTGGGGTTCGGCGCTGTGGTCGTTGGCGTGGTTCTCGCGGCGCAGTGGCCGGAAGGACCAGCACAGCGAAACTCTGCCTTGCTAGCTTGATGACCTCATCGTGAAGTCATGCTCACACCATATACAACCCTTTTCCTTTAGAAAAATAAATGTTGAAATACTTTAGAAATACACTTATACTGACAATGAACCTCCACTGTTCATCTCTAGATCTGTGGCCAAGATTAAAATAAGCGAGGAAGGAAAGAAAAGGAGAAAATAAATCCTTAGGGGCATTTTGGACTTTTTGCACCTTGGTTTGACACCGTTAGGACTGAAAGTGGACGGAATGGTATGGAAGACAAAAAAAAAGTTTAGGTGAATGGTACACAGGTACGGCCCAACTTTTTAGTGGTATGTAGGAAACGACCATCTTTTATAATGGTACACAGCTAAAAGTCTCTTCTTCTTTCCTTTTGCTCGAGCGAGGCGCAGGGGATCGTGGCCAGTCGTGCTCGGGCAGCGGTCCCGTTCTGCGGAGACGCTACAAGCAGGGGAGCCGTGCGGGGTGATTAGCACGGGCAAGGCCAAAACTGCCGGGCGGTCCGATTAGTGTAGTAAGTGTAATCTAAGTAGGACTATATACATGGAAGGATTACAAGACAAGGAAGACTAGAGTTAGAGTTGTACCCAAGATCACTCGGATAGAGTTGTAATACGAAAAGAATAGTAAGTGTAATCCAAGTAGGACTATATACATGGAAGGATTACAAGACAAGGAAGACTAGAGTTAGAGTTGTACCGAGATCACTCGGATAGAGTTGTAATTGGAAAAGAATAGTAAGTGTAATCCAAATAAGACTCTACCATATAACTCTATCCTCCGGACTATATAAGCGGGGTAGGGGTCCCCAAAGTCGGGACAGACCAACACAATCAATACAATAAAGCTAGAAATACGTTTGATTTAGAGATAAATTTGCAATGAGTTTCATTCCAAGACCAAAAGTAACACATGATGAAATCATTGAATAATCGAACCTTACAAGTTATCTAAGGATCGTGCAACCAGCTATATATTATAATGCAATTATTGAATAAATCCCAAGTTGGATGTCGTCCAGGCGATCGAACTATAAAATTATATATCTCGTGGCAACGCACGGGCATTTTTGCTAGTAATAATAAATATAGAAAAAAGAGAAATGAGCCCACTGGTCTATTATTGTCGCGCTCGCGGCCCCACCGCGGTCTAATGTCAAGACGGAGGACCAACTGTTTACTCCCCAGATGGTGCGTGGTGGGCCCGCCTGGAAGACTTGGACTCGTTCAACATTTCATTCCATCCGTTCGTACTACACACCGCACTGTCACGATCCTAACTCAAGTTTTTGTTTCATATATCTAATCTATTTGTTTATTTCCTTACGACGTTATTGCTCCAGTCAGTTTAGTCAGATATAATGTGCTCCCTGGTCAATTGGTCATGCGATCCACAATCATACCGCACGACGTTATTGTGTGGTAGCATTCTGGTTTGGCCGTCCACATCGTCTCTAGTGCGTGCTTCTCGTCACGAGTCATGACGCATGCATGCGACAACAGCATTGTCAGCAGAACGTTGTCAGACTCTGAGCACGTACTACTGACTGCAAATGTGGTCCATCACTCTGATCGCAACTCCGCGAGCCGGCAAGCAATGCAAAGCACTCCGGTCCCATGTGCTGTTTATTTTTGTTTGGGCTGCATGCGTAGTTGCTGCTGAACTGCCCAGACTTAACTTGGGCCTAGCCCATTTGTCTATTGGATCTGCTCGTTGCTGGCCCAAGTCGTGGTTGCCGAGACCGAGTCCCGTGTTGTGCTCGCTCCCTCTCTCCCGGCGATGGCTTTGGCAGGGGGCGGGCGGGCCCCAAATCCTAGCGGTCGGCGCAAGATGACGGCGACCTGCGACTGCCGGCAGGCTCCCGTGGATCTGCAAGATGGTGACTGCATCTTGCCTCATGTGCCCATGGAGGAAGGAGAAGAGCGAGGGGCGGTAGGGATGAGAGTTGGAGGAGCGCTGCTGCCGGCGCCGTCGGCCACGGATGGAGCAAGAGCAACAGCGACGGCCCGAGATCGTGGCGTACCTCTCGGTGACAAGGCAAAAACTAGAGGTAAAAATTGGTTCAATATCAGTTTCAAATTTTCATCAACTGAATCATGTTCTGTAGTGTACAGAGCTGCTAAATGCATTGATTGTAGATTTGGAGCAATGAGGTGATGATTCAGATTTCCTTTTTCTTCTAGATCTGAAGATCTATTTTGCATGTTCGAGTTTTAATCAAGGAAGGGGCATACGCACAATCAAAGGAGGTCCTACATTGAGAAGGGGATCTTTAGTGGGTTTGATTGTGACAAAGTCAAGAAGAGGTTCCAAATAAAGCCATGAAGATGGCATAATTCACTCACTCGCCCAGGCCAACTCAGGTACATAGTCGATGTACACGTGGATAGCTCTTTAGTAGTGGTATATGGATTCGCATAATACTCTATTTCGTGAGATAACTGATCACTCATTATTTAGTTACTAAAATTCTTTTGTTTTTTTTAATTGACCAGGTTGGTCTTTTATTCTATTGATGAAAATCTGATAGTGATATATGCTGAATTTTGGGGCTTGTTTACTCTTCTTTGAGAGGTACCACCTTCACCTATGACATTTAAAATACTGTCCTTTGTTCTAATTATTATTGTTTAGTTTGTCTTCTCTCTCTGGCCCACCTATATTTTCAACTGGGTTTGGCATTGGTTGCCCCTAGATGTCCGAGTTTGGATGCTTGGGGCATGATTGATGCTTGGTAGGTAGCTCACCTATGAGGGCAAGAACCTAAACAAGCCCTCCATGCCACACTGATGTCATGCAAGCATAGAGTGGCTGAGACGTGCATTGTAGACCTACAGACTAAAAGAACACTGGTGTACAATGTAGTTTGAAAGTTAATAAAATCTAAATAGCATGATGAGGTTTAAGCATGGCACCTGTATTTCACTTAAAAATATTTTTTGTATCCTCTACGAGTGTACACAGCCAAATTTTTATAAAGTTATTCAGCTAAACAGTTGATAATAAAAATAGAGAAAAATGAGCCTAAGCAGAGCCAACTTTGCTCTTCTATATGTGAGTTCACCTGGGGGGCTGCGGCCTTAAGTAGCAAGCCTAGGCCAAGCAGTAATACAAGAACGATGAGCTTTCAAGCGATTTTACAGTTGGTTCCAACCTGAACAAATCTGCCATTCACTGGAAAAGAACCAGTTGTTCTTCTGTAACATCCTAGATGTTAAGAAGCAATTAAAATTTTGATTATGATCATCATGAAGCATAATCATCAAGCATTGTGATAGTAATGCACTCCATGTTTCAATTATAGCATGTCCATGTTGCATATGTGGTGCTTAATATGTTCCATGAAATGCTAGCAATAATTGTGATTAAGGTTCTATGTGATTTTATATATGTGAATTTGCTTAAACAATTAAATTTTTGTTAAAATAAACTTTGTTTTGTAAAGTATGCTCTTGATTACATAAGCAAAAAATGGTGAAATGTTTTCAAGTCAAATATTTGTATTTTTCTAAAAAAGTGACCAAATTAATTTTAAAAATGACTTAAAGCAACTCTTGAAAATTATTTATTTAGGGTTGGAAGGAGTAGATTCTGAGACCAGAGAGAGCACCTTGCCATGCTACACGCGTGTGACGGAGAGGCACGGATTCCTGGAAGGTATTTCTGTAATTTTTTTGACTTGCATACATAGTTTTAATATATGGATATATGCAGTAAAGTTTTTTTTTCGTCATGCAGTAAAAGTTATGTAATTAAAGAAAAGAAGCTAAAATAGTTTAGAGTTTGGAACAGAATGAGTAGAAAGATGATCAATTAAGTAGAAGACTTCAGTAGTGCCGGTCCTGCCGGGGCAAGCATGCTTGCATTCGTGACAACGATAGCCTTCCCAAGTCATTGATGCAGAGAATTATTGCTCAATTGGACAAGGACCTCGTCACTGTACTGTGGACCTAATTAGAAGTCCAAAAGCAAAGTTTGAGTGCTGCCGCTACTTTATGGATAGCCGCTGGTGTGAACATATCAGCAGCTGTTGCTAATATATTTATTGTTGCTGTTCTGTTAGGGTGAAGCGAGGACGTGGGGCCTTTGGTTCTAGGATGGATGAGCCAGGTCCATACCTTGATTCTTTGTCCCGTCATCACGACAACGGACCTAGTCCTGACATACGTGTGGAAGAAAAATGGGAGCGCAGAGTACAAGGCCCAGAGAAGCCTTTGTTTTGGGGATCGAAATCTCTTGATGGTCATTGGTGCAAGGACACTTTGGGATGGAAGGCCATCAAGCTCTGAACCACAGACCAAAAAAAGAAAAACAAATGTAAGTCAGACAAAAGAGATGAGATAGAGAAAAAGAAGGAAAAGGACAAGAAGAAATCCAAACATCGCCACAACCACCATCACAGATATTGCTGTAACTTGAAACCTGTATTGTATGGAAAACTCGATATTGTGTAGAATGGACTATGGTTCTTATTATAAATACTATGTTTTGATGTCACATCATTTGTTGAAGTTTTTTTTTTTTTTACTTTTAAGTAGATAATTAACATCTGCAACAAGAGTTCTTTTTGTTTCTTTTTTCCTACTAACATTGGATATTGGAGTTGGAGGAGCCAGCTGTTCAAGCAGGGCAATCTGTCAGTTGGGGTTTGTAGCTGAATAAACCTGTGTATGAATTAGTAGACCATCAAACCTTAGACATATTAGTGCACATTCTATGATCCTTAGGCTAAGGAGTTACCTATAAGGTTCATGGACCATTCTCTATTGAATTTGTTTAAACCCAAAAATTCATATTGTTCATCAACATGAATCAAATACTTATAGGCCTTTTGAAGCTTCTGCCTTCAATCTTTCAGAATCCAGGTAAGCAAGTATATTCTTCTGGAACAGTTGGAGGAATCCAGAGCGTATGGTTTTACTGTTACCGCTAAAAAGCCATGACATTTGGAGAATTGGAGCCAGTGTGGCGGCTTCCTGAAAAAGATGTGCACATCAGTAGAAACGGAAGCATCGTCAGATTATTTTAAGAATAATAAAAAATTATTAACTATGAAAAAATTCAATTTTAAAATTATTTTACAGGACTATCTCATGCTGTTTGCCTCTGAAAGTACATCACATGATTGTTCTTGTGTGATTGCACAAACACTTTCAACATTGTTGCCACACAACTGAAAAAAATTCTAGAAACAAAAGAAAGTCGTGTCCTCTGCTTCCGAAGGCTTAAGTTACCAATCAATCTATGGTCTCTGTACAGTGTAATGGCGTGTATGGAATGTAATGGGATGAAAAATACACTCTCTGGCTATCTGCAACAAGGGATGGATCATTATCATTAGATAAAGTTGTAAGAGGACTTAACCATCAACCTTCATGTTGACTATTGACATGCAAACAGCTCAGTGAAATGAAATTTGCTGTTAAAGAATGCTCAAGCTATAATGAAAACTTCTTTTCATACAACCATACAGATTGCTCTGGAAAGTTGAAAAAACCATCAAAGCACAACCGATGCTGTATGAAATATAAAGATGGGCTAATGCTCAAGCTATAATGAAAACTTCTTTTCATACATACAGATTGCTCTGGAAAGTTGAAAAAACCATCAAAAGAACAACCGATGCTGTATGAAATATAACGATGGGCTCAGCACAAATGTTGAAAACTAGTTTATATTCATGAGTAGTTATTTCAGCTTCTTCCACTGAAAGTCAGAGAAAGTAAGTGTTCATTCAGGTCAATCAGGATTCAAGAGACATTAAATTGAAAATGTATTTTTTCAGGGAACAAAAAATTATATTGTTTAGCCACGGAAGCTTAGTTCAGCTGAACCTAAACATTAAATTATATTTTCTTCTTCTTTTTTTGGCAATGGAATTTATGACCTCTAGTTCAGCTGAACCTAAACAGAGATGCAACATTTTCCCATAGATGTTTCTCAAAAAAAAAAAAACATTTTCCCATAGATATTTGCTTCCCCCTAATTTTTTTTCAGTACTACTCCCTCCGTTCCAAATTATAAGTCGCTTTAACTTTTCTGGTTCATCCATTTTTTGTTATGTATCGAGACATAATATTATATCTAGATGCATAGTAAAATGGATGTACCAAAAAATCAAAGCAACATATAATTTGGAATAGAGGGAGTATATGATAATACCAACTAATTAACGAAAACATTTGAAATGTCAAGATAAACAACAGAAGAGCTGTGAAAAAAAAATAACGGATTCCTAGAGAGCACAAATTTGTGCAAGAAAAGGGGAAAACAAAAGAGACTAGGAAGACATGAGCTGATCACCTACCTAAACTGCAGAATAGCTCAGCCGACAACGAACGGGCCGACCCGACCTCGCCGCTGCGCACGCCGTGGGTGATCTCATTGGCGATGTCCAGGCAGGTGGACACCCAGCCGGCGAGCACCGCTGACACCATGTCCAGGATGCAGGCCGCAATCCCCACGGCATCGTCATCTGTATCTGTGGTCCCTCTCCACAGGCGCCTCCAAGGAGGCAATTCCACAAACGCAGTCCCTGCAATCCGGAAACACCAGCAAAACAACCATGGTTGAGTTGAGCCTAGGATGAGATCGATTGAAATTGCGGAGAACCCACCCTTTATCTTGCCGACACAGAAAATTCCTCCGATTGGCGCCCGTCCTTGAACTTCAAGTTTAATCAACCATGGCCAGGACAGGGGATTATAGCTAGGAACTTACGCACCAGCAACTGGCAAGAAAGATTCGTCCGCAAGACGTTGATTGACAGGAGATTTGGATGGATTTTAGTACCTCCTTTGCTAAGTAACCCCTATTCCCACTTCCCCTCCTGTTTCACGGGCCACCAAACCTGGAGGAGAATCTTCAACAGGATCAGGATACGGACAGAGATGGACTTCGTGCTAAAAACTAACACAACTCCGCCACTTAATGATCAACAGTTCCACCTCCACCATGGATTCTTTGATCAGGATACGCAGACAGTTAAATAGAGTTGAGGCTTGAAGAGTCATCTTCCACTATAAAGTACGTACTCACATTGAAATGATCGACACAACATTGATGAACTTACACTTAGCCATCGATTATTTCTTCTGGTGTATGTGCATGAGAAGATGAGACGGAAGGTGGTTTGTGGAGAGCCAAATTCTGATAGACGTCCTGCGTTTCTGGCCTGAACTGAGGAGAAGTTTGCAGGCAAGCAAATGCAACTACGACAAGCAAAGAGATTTCTTTCTTCTCATCCATTGTTGGTGACGATAAGCGTTGGTCCAACATATCCTCTATTGCAAGTTCATGATGCTGTTGCATGGAAGCAATGGACTATAGCTCTCTTGGGTATCTCCCTATCACAATCTCCAATGCAACGACACGAAAACTATGGACATCACATTTTGTTGCCACCACTGATGTGTAAGAAAGCTCTGCATCAAAAATAAAGCAACTGACTACAATCAAACATAGTGATTGTAACACCCTCGGTGTTACGCTCTCAATCAACTTGCTAAAACATGTCATGAGCATCATGTTTATGTATTATTGCAAGTGGCAAAATGAGAAATTAAATTTTGTTGCATTAATTCTCAATTTGAGCTCTAATTATTCATTGTCAAAATATTCTCTACCGTAACCCAAGTCACTTTTGTTCACCCTGATCCAACTCCAGCTCTCACTATTCTTCTCCCTCATTTTTTCCCCCGAGCTCGCGCACTCGGCACTCGCAGTGCAAACCCGTGGAACCCGCTTGCAGTACCTTTCGCTGGCAAGTTTCACCGTAGAGCCATTATTTCACCATAGAAATTTAGGCAGCAACATCCTCTGCTTAGCCCACGCAGCACGTCTGTTGGTATTTCTTAGCGCAACCACCAAGAGTAGACTTTAGATCCACTCAAGATGATTACTCTAGAAATACTCAGATAGAATCAATGGTTACAGAGGTGAATCCGTAAGCGCACGGATCTATCATTGTAACATTTCACCTGGAGTATTCAGGGTATCGTTATTTATATTTTCCCAAAGGAAGGCAGGTTTGTGTAAAGTCTAGCATAATGATGATCATAGCCCACAATGTATACATGGATAACCATTAGTCTAGTACAGGGGTAAGAATGATAATCAAGGATAGCGAGAACACACTTCGAGCTACTAAAATGATAAAGACAAAAGAAAGAATAAAAGAATGTTCCTACGATGAGCAGGCAATTCTAATAAAGCACATGCATAGAACATTAGTAATCATATGAAGTAAATGAATAGGCATAGAACTAAGTCAAGATGATAGGGAGATCCTCGCAGCCGGTCTGCCAGCCGATAGAGACTTTTAGAACTCCAACTCAACACCCGAACGTGGAGGAGTGCAAAGGACGGACAGGGCTGTCACCACCTGCCGCCTACCTCACTACCGTGGGATGCCGACATCTCTGATGGTGCCTATATACCTGGGCACCAGGCCCATGTTTATAAAAAACTACCTATATCCCCCGGGACTCCGGCCCTACGGATCGACAAGCAAGGATAAAGGCAAACCCGAAGGTACACCGTACCAAACCATCACCCTAAGCATAATTATACAACTCTCCAAGAACAACATATGAACAATTAGCATAAAGTTAGTCATGTTAATATTATAGCATATCAACTATAGTCTAGTTCATATCCTACGAACATAACATGAAGATAACTATACTCTAGTTCATATGCATTGCAATATGAATATAAGAACTTGAACTTGAAAGAGAACTCTATAGTATATTACCAAGAAGATCCTTCCAAGGAGACAAGCCCTCCTTGAAGCTCAACCTTGCTCACAAACAAAATCTAGAACTAATGAAATTACAAGTGGAGAGGTAGTAGCTCAAGGTATGTGTTCTACTTTGAGGTGGAGCTCTACCCTCTTATTTATACTAAGGAGAGGTCGGTTTCGGCGCTATTTTAGGTAAGCACCCCATGCAACCGCCTCTAGGGGCATTAATGGCACCGCCTGAGAAAGGTCGGCACGAGGCGGCACCGTGGGTCCGCGGACTGTCGGTTCGGCGAACCCGGCCGACCCCGTTTGTGACCGCCTTTCGCAAGTCGGTTGTGTGTTGGCCTGGGCCTAGGCCTTGAGGGTGCTTCGGTCCGTTCTGCTCGAAGTGTCTTTGCTTGTAGCACATTTGTAAAAGGCGTGTTTCAGTAGTGTGCTTTCTTCCTCGTTTGGCGTCTTTTCACCTGATTCCGTGGATTAGTCCTGCAAAACATATTTCTCGGAATACAGGTGGAACTAGGTCAATAGTAAAGGTACATGTGTCATAGGTTTGCAAGTTTTCCTTAAAAAGACATAAGTTGGCGGTATAAAATGGTCGATAACGACCGCCAACAACGTCCACGGCGATGACCAACCGCAGTGGCTCGTAGATTTCGCGTGCCATCCATTTTTCACCATGCGCCCATGACCGACCAGCAGCAACATCGCTACGCAGTAATTACACTCAAACTCAGCCAGCTGAGCACGTCGCTCGCTCATCGCTTAAATGCCCTGCAAACGCTGCTCAAGCACCCATCCCACACGTCGAGAACTTCAGTGTGCAGAAGCTAGGTAGCATGCAGAAAAGCACTGTAGCGCAGAGGGCACTGTAGCTGAGCCTGTTCAGTGTATAAGTCACTTTTCACCGCACAGAGCACGTTTTAGCCAACCACATATTATTACCCTTAATCAAGGTAATTAGCCATAAACCTTGCAACGAAACTGTCTTCGCCTGTTAATTGCTCTGCAAAAAATAATTAGCGCGTCGCGCTGCCTATGCCATGTGTGTCGCGTACGCTGGGCGTCCTTCCTAGTGCGAGTTCTGCTTTCATCTCTGCGTTTCCTGCCTATAAAAGGATACACCGATCAGCCCTCCATCGTAGTCGCGAGGTCACCTAGCCACCCCACTTCGTTACCGACCTTCTTCCTCCTTGAGTCAAGCTTTCTCCGTTCTCCAGTAGAACTCGGCCGTTTGGCCAACCCCCTCCCCGAAGCACCAGTCGACTGCAGTGAGTATCCCGTGAGTCCCTCCAGTACTTCCTCTATCTCTCCCTAGCAGTGCCACCCTTTCTCCTTGTCTGTATCGCACTTACTCTGAGCTCCAGGAGCTAGCCATGGCGGACAAGCACGAACATGTGCTTTCTGCGTTCATGGTTCTGTGCTTGCTTCTCCTTGATAATTTATTCCACCAGCCCAAGCACCAAAACACCACTAGCACCAGTCAATGGCCGCTGAGCCAATCACGTGTAGGGCCATGTACGTCAAATAGTGGATGTGTAGCATGTCTCCCTTAATCACCTTTCATGAGATTAATTAGCGGCCACCTTGCAAAATCAATATCTCTTTTATTCAAGCTCCGATTCCATTATTTCTTCCTCCTAAATTCATTTAAAATCAAGACATATCCATCCATACTACTTTCTTTATTTCTAGAGCTCATTTGAATTTATTTAATTATTATGTGCTCTCTGTAGTTTTTATAGCCCTAAGTTTGACCGTTAGATATGGTAGATAAATATCTATTAAAATTAATATGAATAAGAGCGTAACATTGATTTAATAAAACTAAACACTTATTAGATGAGCTTGACATTTTGCTTGATGAAGATGATAGTTAGTTCAGTATCTTAGTCATTAGAGCTAGCTTAATAGCTTAATGTGTATGTCATTATTTTAAGAGTTGATGTTTCCTAAATACTAAATTGTTGCATCATCATCATTGCATGCATATAGTGAACGAGTTGGCGGAGACCGTGACCATTGGCGATCAGAAGTACGAGGAGTACGAGGAGGAGATTCTCGCACGGAGGTGGTCCGGAGCTACCACTGACTGACTTTGCTGATGCGCCTGTCCAAGGTAAGCCCCGGTGCATAACCCTTATTTTTTATAATCACCATATATATATATATATGTTGTGCATTTACGTTGCAGGAATTTTATGAAACCCACATGCATATATATATCTATCCTATGAATCTTACTAGTGCAGGATCGAGTAGCTGCTATGCTTAGGTTTATCGGTAGTGTGGGTAACCTGCCGTTACTCACAAGTAGGTGGATATTATTATTACACTCATGATATAATGATGGAAAGGAAATGGTGACCGGGCGGGGAAGTGGTATGGGTTTGGTGGGTGTAACAAGTTATGTCCTGCTGACCCACCGTGCTTAGCTTGGTTGCACTATTTTCCCCTGTCCGTATCGATTAAGGACCGTCTATTCTTTGTGGATGGTTGTCAAGTCACGAGACATTATCCCGAGCACATACTTTCTTATGAGACCGCGAAGGCTCGTTACTCTCTTGTCGTAGGTTTCGGCTCTTTTCGGACCGGTGATTAGAGGCGGTAAAGGTGGAGGTCCTTGCACCGCACTGAGACTGGGCCTCATTTGTGGGGGCTTGGAGTCCAAGATTGGATGGGACCTGGACCCCTCGACAGGAGTTGAATGGGTTGGTTTTTTTTGTGCCTAGGGTACGAACGAGGCTTGTATTTCGGGGGTACCCAACTGGGCTACATTGATTCACGAATCGCCATTTCTACGTGACGGTATGGCTTGACTAGTATCGGCACCGCAGATAAGAAGTGGAGTATGGAAGATGGTAAAAATGATTACGATTGCTTAGCTCTTGCTAGAAAATAGAACAGGTGCTTACATAGAATGGTTAGTTAATAAACATAATCATGACCGCTAATAAAACCTGATTCTAAGGATGAAATGCTAGTAATGCTTTCCACAAAACAAAGAAACACGCAAGCCAAAGCAGGACTATCATATTCCTTGAGAGTCGAAATATATATTCCCTGTCGGGTAAGTCTTGCGAGTACATTGTGTACTTAGGGTTTATTTACCCTTGTTGCAGATGCACCTTAAGGAGTAGCTTATGTGTGGAGGATTCTTCTGGTGGGCACAGACAGATCCTTGTATCATTTCTGACTAGATGTTTATTCAATTTCCATTTGTTTAATTTTTCGCACTCTGAACTCTGGTATTGTAATAAATAATTTTTAAGACTCTATATTGTATGAAATGGACTAAGTATTGCAAGCTTGTACTCATTATTGGATCACGGGAGTAAAATTTGTGGATTATTTCGAGTTCTTCCTTGGGGTGTGCTCTTTAAACTGCGTAACTTGCTTCACTTTTGGGGTGCTTAGTGTCAGTGGAAGACAAACGCCTCTGAAAGTGTGTTATTTAAGGCGGTTCTGCCACAGTGATGAACCAAAGTTAAATTTTTGTATTTGCAAATGGTAACATGAATATATTTGCTATGTGCAAGAAAAGGCTATCGACAACATACCGGGTACTATATAGCCATATGTTACAACTAGTTCGCTCTAATTGGATGAATCGGGTTTGAGCATCCTTGCTATTCCAAAATATGAAACATAAGCCTTGGAAGCTGCATCTAGCAAGATGTTGTTGCTTGTTATATCACGATGGACTATCGGTAGGTTGCATTCATGGTGCGGGTAGTAGACGGCTTGAGCCACATCTCTTGCAATGGCAACTCGCTTTTGCCGGTCCAACTCCTTTGCAAGATCCTCGGTTTCAAGACAATATGAAGGCTTCCTCTCTCAATGTAATCATACACTAAAAATTTGAACATTGGATGAGAAAAATCCATAGAGCTTGACGATGCTTCTCGCCGTACCTTTGTCAACACTTCAATTTCACTAAGGAATCACTTTTCGTCATTCATTTCTTCTTGGTCGGGTTAAACCTTTTCACCGCAATTAATCTTCCACCTTGAAGTTGTGCTTTGTAGAGAGTGCCATAACCCCTGAGCCAATGATGTACCTTTCTTTGAGGGAAATTTTCTGTTACCCTAGTGATGTCCTCAAACACTAGTTTCCCATCAAAATTCCATATTGAGAGAACATCTCTTGTATTTGTAACTGCTGCAACAATTGACGAGGATTATAGCGTACTGCTTTGGGATACAAGCAACAAGCAACAATTGGAGAATTCTCGCTTTGTGATATTCCTTTATTGCGGTTGAAGAGCATGCGAGGTAGGCCCGAGATATTACCACGAGAGATGTTTGTTGTGGAGGAACCATTTTCTTGATGCATTTTCGAACAAACGTCCGGTTGGAAGAGGCCCTTCCAAGTTGCTCTATGACATATCAAGTGTTGATAGACTAATCTTGCTACCAATGGAGGAAGGAATGCTTCTAGTGAACTAATTATGGGAAAGGTTTAGGATCTCCAACATCACCAAGGTCCCAAGTGAGTTTATTGTTACTTAGATCCAACAACATTTGTAGCCCGACCATATTACCAACAGTCATTGGTAGATGCCCACTCAAATTATTGTTGTTAATCCTTAAGGATATTAGTTTAGTACAACTCCCGAGCTCTTATGGTATTGAGCCGCTCAACTAATTTGAAGATATATCAAGGTATTGCAAATTCCTCATATGAACAAATTCAGGTGGTATGTGACCTAAAATTTTGTTTTGCGACCGAGCGAAAGTACAGGTTGGCAAGGCTGCTTAATTTTTTTGGTATACTACGAGTTAGGCTATTGGCATGTATTGCGATTCTCTCTAGATTTTCAAGGTTTGAAAGCTCGGGAGGCAAGCTTCGGGTTATCATGTTTTCTACCATAGATAAAATTGTCAAATTGATGCTTGAAGCCCAAGTTTTTGACAAATACCTAGAAAAGTTGTTTTACGTCCAATCCTGCTTTGACAAGCCGTGGGTAGGGCCGAAAAGATGATATATCTCCTCTCATATTGTTGGAACTAAGGACAAGAATCTCTAGGCTCCTACATGTTTCAAGGCTTCTAGGAATTACGCCGGTGAACATGTTGTAGCTAATGTCGAACCTTTGAAGATTCCCTCCTTTGCATACATCAGAGGCGGTTCCCCGATAGAGAGTTGTTTGCCAAATTGATATCAATTAAGTATGTCAAATTAGCAAATTCTCGTGTCAAAGGACCGACAGCTTGTTGTCAAAAAGTTGAAGCACTCCTATGCTTGTGAGGTTTGTGAAAGTTCTTTGGAATGGAGCTTGAAATCTTGTTTAATTAATTGTAAAGATAAGGTGTGGAGATCCACCAAAGCACCAAGCTCTGCAGGATGGATCCAAATGAACTGGTTTTTGTCGAGGTCAAGTAAGTTTAGCATAGTAAGGTTCCCCATGCTCGGAGGAATGGAGCCGCTTAGTAGGTTAGAATGCAAAGCTTGGCTGCTTAGATTGGAAAGTGTTGACACCCAAAAATGGCGTAGGCTAAACCACCATAAAATTCCGGACTTAGCCATATTTTGGAGGTCCAAGTCACCGCCAAATTTCCAGACTTAGCCAAATTCTCGAGGAGGATCGAAAACGGCTTTACGGAAGGTGACCGGACTCACCGGCCGGACTCATCGGGCGTCCGTCCCGTCCGTCGGTGCGTCCGGTCGGGTCGCGCCGCAGTAAAGCCGGCCGGGGGCACCGGCCGGACGCGCCGATGCGTCCGGTCCGGCGTCCCGGTCAGCGCGTCCGGTCGGGTCGCTACCGCAGACCTCTACGCCAGACGACCGACCGGTGCGTCCGGTGCTATCATGTAAAGATCCGGTCGCCCGATTTCAGGTGATCCGAATCGTATCCAAATCGGTTGGTTTCCAAACTTGTTTGGTGCGATTTTTGGTGATTGAAACGCCCTAGGGACGCCTTCCTAAAAAGGATAAGACCACCCTCCCCTATATAATGAAGGGGTTCATGGCCGATTTGATCCCATCTACATCCAATCGTCATATACAACATATCTCTCAACTTTTATCTCTTCCAAACCCTAAACTTGTTGTTCGACGACGAACTCCAGCGTTCTCGCCGGGCGTTCTAGGCGCATCCGCTGCTCCTAGGACAACCCTTGGTGCGCGTCTCCCGACGGGTCTTCCGGAGGTGCGTTCAAGGTCTTCCGGCCCGTCACCGAAGCTCTACGTTGCCCTTACCGAACCCTAGATCGGTTTGGGTGATCACGCTTGCGGTGCTCGCATTTGCTACTAGGTTGTTTAGCAACCTTCGTGGGCGTCCAAGGCCCTCTCGGTGTGTTGGTGCGAAGCCCTAACTTTTGCGTCAACACACTTTTTGGCGACTACATTTGGGGAAGAAGACTAGACGTCAACTCGGTTTGAAGCTAAGCGTCATGGCTCCAGGTGATGAAGCTAGCAAGAATAAGGATAAGAACACATCGGCGAAATTTCCACCGATAACATACGGCGTCCCAAGTCCATTGATGATCTTCCCGAAGATCTAAAAGAAGAAGCTCATGGACAAGGTGAATTCCGTGCACGAGGCCTTCTTCAAGAGTTCTTTGCGTGGATAGGCAAGACCGTGTAACCCAATACACGGATCCCGTCTCACGGTGAACCTCCGGCACCTGCTTTCGCACCACAAGAGGTAATCCTCTTGAACAACGACCTATTTATGATGATCTTCCTATTACGCATGATGGTATTGCTAAGATGATAGTAGACCAAAATTCTGGTTTAGCTGGTCTTGTTAGTAAATTAGAAAAGCGCTTGCAAATTATAGAAGGGACTTCAACCGATAACACACAATCGGGAGACGTACCTCAATCGATTTAGTGTCACCATCGGTTGTTGCGCCCCAAACAACAACTCAAGTATCAATATGGTATGCCTTTGGATTTAGTTCCACATGTTCCTCAAACACAATCGGCTCCTATGGTGTTGCTGTAGGGGAACTGATGCTAGTGGAGCTAGCACATCTACAGAGGAAATCGAGGATCGGCTCAATTAAGAACCGATCATGAGGCATCCGAGAAATTCGAGGGGTGCATAATACTATGCTCAATTCGGGGGCAACTTCCATTACCGAATCGCAACCCCAATCACGCACACAATTCGGGATGAATGTTCCTCTACCGGGGGCGATCAATGTCGCAATCAACACCGAATAGTGTGCATAATCAAAATATAAATGCAGGAAATACAGGAGTTCCGACAATATAGATGCTATGTTAGCTAAAATTAGAGAGGATCTCTCTAAATCAATGGAAAAAGTCAAGAATTCGTCTTGATTCTATCAATACCTCTTATCGAGAAAAGCGTACCCTTCAAAGCATTTGATTATATGAATGCACCAGTTGGTTGGAAGGTACCCGATTTTCGAGAAATTTAGTGGTAATGATAGTAAAACTACTATGGAACATGTCAGCATGTATCTTGCTCAACTAGGAACAGCTAGTACCTTAGAACATATGAAAATTCGCAATTTTCCTTTATCTCTTCGGGAATTGTTTTTCATGGTTTTCATCTTTACCGCTTGTTCCATTATGTCTTGGGCTGATTTAGAAGAAAAATTTCATGCTCACTTTTATTGTGGAGTCCAAGAAACTAGATTGTCCCATCTTGCATGCATTAAACAAGGGCGTGATGAGTTAGTCCTAGATTTCTTTAAGAGATATAGGGAAACTAGAAGTCGTTGTTTTAATGTTCAAATATCTGAAAGGGATCTAGTTGATTTCGCTTTTCTTTGGTTTTGCGCTCTAATATTAGAGAGAAACTTGAGTTCCAGCAATTTAATACTTTGAATCAATTGATTGAGAGGGCCGTTTACGTTGAATCGCGCCTTAAAGATTCTCGTGATAGCAACTATCGTTCTCATCGTGCTAATATGCACACACTTTCGATGGTTATTCTACATCGGATGATGAGAGCAAAGAGGTTTTGGCTGCTGAAATTAAGTGGCCGGATGTGAATAAACAAGTAACTTGCCCCTCCCTCAAACCGATTAGTAAGAATCGGGGTGAGGAGATTAAGTTTACTTTTGATGTGTCTAAATGTGACCGTATTTTTGATGAATTGTTAAAAATCGGTATCATTAAGATCAATTATACTATGCCTTCTCGCAGATGTCTTGAGACAAAGGGCTTTTGCAAACATCATAATTCTTTCTCTCATGCCACTAATGATTGCAATTACTTCCGTCGGCAGGTACAATCGGCGCTTAATGAGGGCCGATTAACTCTTCGATATGCACCGGACAAGAATCCCTTCCCGGCTCATGTGAAAGTGGTTGAAGCAGGCAAGCCCCAAGACAAGACATCTGAAGTTGAAAAGCTTGAAGCCAAGGCTCCCACTATCTTGATCCGTCCGAGCAAAGCTCTTGCGAAAAGGGAAGAACGTGATCATTGGTGAGCCACGCCCCGCACCGATTATTCCTAATAATTGGGGACGGCAAGTATTGGCTAACAAGAATGAGGAAGGCAAGACCAAGATCACTATTGTGGCAAGCTCGGCGCAAGCTCTAAGGCGTCAAGCTTGGTTGGATGGTCATCTTTGCCGCGGGGGAAGACCGGCTAGGCGGTTAGCCCAATCGACACGGGAGATCAAGACATGGTAACTACTAAACCGGTTGAACCGACTAATCAAATCGGGTCAACCGGTGATGTGGGAACTAATTCCCTTACTTCGATGTGCGGTACTAAGGTCATTCATTCCACGTAAAACCGAAGTGGGAGTGTGGAAGACCAATGAGCCTAAGGAGAAGAAGCACATCAAGCCCCAAGTGCACATTTGATAGGCTCATAGCAAAGTACAAAAAAAGACAAGGCCGATTCAAGAAATCGGCCGATAAAAAAGAGAGGGTCTACGCCTCCTAAGCGTGATGAAGCAAGAAACAAGCAAATGACTACATCTTCAAATGGCGCATCTTCATCGCAAGTCACTCAACCAAGATTCTCTCGTTGGGGACCACCGGTGGCGCCTCTACCCTCTGCGCCAATTGTCCCTCAATGGGGACCGAAGGGAGTGTTCATTCCTTATCCTTCGGCTCCTATGAAAAGGGGGAAGATGCTACAAGTATGGCCAAGCCTACCGTCTTTAACCGATTGGGTGCGCAATCGAGCTCTAGCGGTACAAAAAAGAAGGAGTTACTCACTTCCGGGGAGCTTACTAACTCGGGGAAAGCACCAATGCAACAAGTGTATATCCCGAAGAAGAAGCCAGAAATGATTGTGCAGCCTGCCTCAGTTGCTACTCCTCCACCTTCCATCACTATCGGATCAATGTCAGCTCCTATCACTAATGACAATGAGCCGATTGAGATTGGGGGGCAAGAGTCTCCTAAAGAAGATCAAGTCATGGAGGAAGTTCTTTGAATCTCAAGACAAGAGGAAGAAGCCCGTTGATCCTCGCTCACCGCAGCCCAAGTGGTGTCCCTGTGAATCTTGACAAGACTCAAAAAGAGGAAGCTTCAACGGGCAAGACAAAAGATGCTCAAGCGCATGGCTCTTGCTCAAGGGCAAGGACCTATCTTACCGAGAACTTGTCCAAGAGATCAAGAAGAAGGAAGCCGAGCTGGTTCTTCGCTTGCTAAAAGATGACAAAACCGGTTGATAAATCGGTCAAGTCAATTATAGTTCAAGAGCAGCCGCCCAAGCACGTGGAGGAGGCACCTAAGCCGAATATTGACCTTCTTGCACTCCTAGCGGGCAAGCCCGGCTAAGCAAGATGCTAACTTCGGCTATGATAGTTGATGGGATCGATAATGTCCAACCCTCGGATTTACCGATTCTTTGAATCGGTCGAACCGAAGAAGCGTTTCGCGGTCCTCTAGGTGACAATGAGGATTTTGCTCTTGTTGTTGCTGCCTTGGTTGGCATTAAACCTCCCATGAAGATGATGAGGAGATGGTGGACTATGAGCCTTCACCAAAGCATGAGCATGGAGAAATCAACACTATATTCCTTTCTGCCGATTATTATGTAATCGAGCAAGGAGGAGATGATGAAGTAGCAGCAGCAGAGATGGCTTTTGGGGTTCAAGATGCTATATTCAAGAAACCCGTGGTGCCTGTGAGGCATCTCAAGCCATTGCATGTGAGTGGACACATTAATGGAAAACCAGTCCGCAACATGCTAGTGGATAGTGGTGCAGTTGTCAATCTTATGCCCTATTCACTATATAAGAAGCTTGGTGGCAAGGACGAGGAACTAATTCAGACCAACATGATCCTTTCGGTGTGGGGGCACCTGCGCCTATTCCTGCTAAGGGGATTGCCAACTTGGAGTTGACCGTTGGGAGCAAGACGTTGCCTACTGCATTCTTCATTGCTGATGTGGAAGGTAGCTATGATCTCATACTCGGTCGAGATTGGATACATGCCAACCCCTGTGTTCCTTCGAGCTTGCACCAGTTCCTCATCCAATGGGTGGGAGATGCCATAGAGATCGTTCATGCGGATAATTCGGTTGAAGTTGCTACAACCGATGTTTCGTCTGAGGGATCTGGATTTGCTTGTCTTTCCGGGAGAGACTTATCCAGCTATCAGTATGTCAGCTATGATGAGCGTGGATTTATACCCGTGTCATTGAAGCCGGTTAATAATCGGCTCAATATTATTATATAGTTTCCCAATGGAAGACAAGCTACAATGGTTGAAGAAGAGGCTAGAGCATTATCGGGCTGAAAAGACCGATTCTTGTGAAGCAATTGATGACTTTGATGAGCTCAATAAGTTGGGCCAAGGTTTCACGTCGGCCGATCCTTTAGAACAAGTTGATATTGGAGATGGTTCTGTACCACGGCCGACCTATGTGAATGCTAACTTGGATGCCGATTATAAAGCTAGATTAATCGCGCTTCTCAAGGAATATGCTGATTGCTTTGCATGGGATTACACGGAGATGCCTGGGTTAAGCCGAGATCTTGTTGAGCATCGGCTTCCTATTAAACAGGGTTTTTAGACCATTCAAGCAACCGCGAAGAAACTTCAATTCGGCCATTAATGACCGAATCAAGGAGGAGATCAATCGGTTGCTCCGGGCAAATTTCATTCGCCCATGCGGTATGCGGAGTGGGTTTCTAATATTGTTCGGTTGAGAAAAAGACAAGGGAAGATCAGAATTTGCATTGACTTCAGAGATTTAAATAGAGCCACTCCCAAAGATGAATATCCTATGCCTATCGCCGACATGTTGATCAATGATGCTTCAGGACATAAGGTTATTAGCTTTCTTGATGGTATCTTTGGGTATAATCAAATCTTTATGGTGAAGAGGATACCTCCAAGACTGCTTTTATTTGTCCCTTGGATTTGTCGGTTTGTTTGAGTGGGTTGTCATGACTTTTGGCCTCAAGAATGCAGGCGCCACCTATCAAAGAGCTATGAACCTCATCTTTCATGATCTCATTGGTGTAATCATGGAAGTATATATTGATGATGTGGTAATTAAATCGGCTTCTCATGATCCTCATTTAGCCGATTTGCGTCTTGCTTTTTGAGAGGATGCGCTATTATGGTTTGAAGATGAATCCACTCAAGTGTGCTTTTGGAGTATCATTGGGGAAGTTTCTCGGATTTATTATTCATGAGAAAGGCATAGAGATTGATCCTAAAAGGATAGAAAAGATCAAAGGCAGTTCAAGCACCTCAATGCAAGAAGGATTTGCAAAAGTTCTTAGGCAAAGTGAACTACTTGAGAAGATTCATTGCCAACTTGTCCGGGAAGATTATTCCTTTCACCCCTATCCTCAAATTAAAGTATGAAGCTGATTTTACGGGGGCAAGCCAACAAGATGCATTTGACAAATTGAAGGAATATCTATCTTCACCACCTGTTCTTGGCGCACCTAGAAGGGGAGTACCTTTCCGGTGTACATATTGCCGAAGATAAGGTGATTGGAGCCGTTGTTACTCAAGAAGACGAAAGGAAAGGAGTGTGTTGTTGCCTATCTTAGTCGCCGTCTTCTTGATCCCGAGACAAGATATGCCCATATTGAGAAGTTGTGTCTATCACTCTATTTTGCTTGTTCCAAAATGAGACATTATCTTTGTCAAGCACATGTGTGGTAGCTTGCCGGGCCGATGTAATCAAACATATGTTGTTTCGGCCAATCCTTCGAAGGAAGGGTGGGCAAATGGGCATACTCTTTAATTGAATATGACTTGACTTTTGAGCCATTGAGAATATTAAAAGGTCAAGTTCTTGCTGATTTTATTGTTGAGCATAGCATAAATCTTGATCATGAAGTAGAATATATTACTATTACCCCATGGCGTTTGTATTTTGATGGATCGGGTTTGCAAAGATGGTGCCGGTCTTGGTATTGTTCTTGTTAATCCTCTTGGTGCTGAAATTCCTATGTCAAGCCGATTGAGTTTAAATGTACTAACAACCAAACCGAATATGAAGCTCTCTTATTCGGGTTGATCATGTTAGATGCTTTGGGGGTTGATCATGTTGAAGTATTTGGTGATTCATTACTTGTAATCCGGCAAGTATCCGGTGAATGTCAATGTTTAGATGGATCACTACGTGCTCGCCTTAATGCTTGTATTGATTTAATTGGTAAATTTTCCGAATTCAAGATTCGCATATTCCAAGAGAAGAAAATCATACAAACAAATTTGCTAGCTCAACGAGCTTGGGCTACATAAAAGAAGGAGATCATGTGCATAAGAGATAAATATTTTCATTTGCAACATTTACCGATGCATGAAAGTTTGTTTGTCTCAAATTTTAGTGAAAATTCGGTTCAACCAAAGCCAATTGGACAAACCGATGTCACTTACAATTTTGGACAGCAAAGTAAAGTTCTTTTAAATCGGTCTATTTCTGTTTTGGACAATGGTAGTACCGATTTAGAAGATTGGAGAACTCCTCTCATAAAATTCTTGCAGGAGCCTAGCACTAAGGTTGACAAGAATGTTCTACGGCTTGCTTTTAAGTACACATTGCATAATGGAGAGCTTTATAGGAGGATCGGGCCAAGATTTGTTGCTAAAGTGTCTAGGAACCGATCAAGCAAGAGTGGCAATGGGAGAAGTACATGAAGGCATTTGTGGTAATGATCAATCGGCTCCAAAGATGAAGTGGTTGCTAAGAAGGGCTGGTTTCTATTGGCCTACTATGATGGTGATTGTTTTCGCTACTACAAAGGATGTGAAGAGTGTCAACGGTTTGGGAATATTCAGCTAGTGCCGGCCGCTATGCTTCATCCTATTATCAAGCCGTGGCCTTTCCGTGGTTGGGGATTGGATTTCATTGGGCAGATTCATCCACCATCTTCGAAGGGGCATAAGTTCGTCTTGGTTGCTACCGACTACTTTACTAAATGGTGAAGCAGTTCCATTGAAGAACATGACACACAAGGAGGTAATTGAGTTCATCATCGAGCATATCATTCATAGATTCGCATACCACAAACTTTAACTACGGATCAAGGTACGTCATTTATGGCTTAAAGAAGTAAAAGCGTTTGCCGAATCATATAAGATCAAGATGCTCAAATCATCTCCATATTATGCTCAAGCCAATGGACAATTTGAATCCACTAATAAGACTTTAATCAAGCTTATTCAAAAGAAGATAGAAGATAATCCAAGGAAGTGGCATGAGGTCTTGTCGAGGAAGCTTTATGGGCTCACCGCATATCTAGGCATGGTGCTACAAAGGTCACTCCTTATGAGCTGGTTTATGGTCAAGAGTCGGTGTTACTGTTGAAGTAAATTTGGATGCATATAGATTTGCTAAGCGAGAATGATCTATCTCTGTTATGTATCATGATATGATGATGGACAACATTGATGAGGTAACCGACAAAAGACTACTAGCATTAAAGGAGATTGAGAAGGATAAAGCCCGGGTTGCAAGAGCTTACAACAAGAAGGTTAAGAGCAAATCGTTCCAAATCGGTGACTTAGTGTGGCAAACTATATTACCGATAGGTTCAAGAGCAATGAGTTTGGCAAGTGGTCACCAAATTGGGAAGGTCCATTCAAAGTGATCAAAGTGACATCAGGAAATTCCTATGAGCTTGAGTATATACAAGATGGAAAACGCAAAGGCAATGCGGTAAACGGGAGATACTTGAAAAAAAATATTTCCCTAGTGTTTGGCAAGAGGCCTAGTGCTCTCCAAACAATGGCCGATGCATGCACGCCCTTAGAACAAAAATGGCCGATACATAGTATCGCCCTTAGTTCTTGGACAACCGATACGATGGGCATTCGTGTTGTTTGGTTTTTCTTGTTTTGTTTTCAGGTTCGTGCACTTCTCACGAAAGCGAGGGGGGGCATATGTTGACACCCAAAAATGGCGTGAAGCTAAACCACCGCAAAATTCCGGACTTAGCCATATTTTGGAGGTCCAAGTCACCGCAAATTTCGGACTTAGCCAAATTCTCGAGGAGGATCGAAAGCGGCTTTACGGAAGGTGGCCGGACTCAGCGGCCCGGACTCCGGCGGCGTCGGTCCGGCGTCGATCGATCGCGTCGGTCGGGTCGCGCGCTGCGAAGCAAGCGGCCGGGGCACCGGCCGGACAGCGCCCGTCGCGTCCGGTCAGCGTCGATCAGCGGCGTCCGGTCGGGTCGGCGCTGCGAACCTCTACGCGAGCCTTAGCCCGGTGCGTCGGTGCCTTCTTTATAGCGGCATCCGGTCGGCCCGATTTCAGGCTGATCGAATCGTATCCAAATCGGTTGGTTTCCAAACTTGTTTGGTGCGATTTTTGGTGATTGGAAACGTCCTAGGACGCTTTCCTAAAAGGATAAGACCACCCTCCCCTATATAATGAAGGGGTTCATGGCGATTTGATCCCATCTACATCCAATCGTCATATACAACATATCTCTCAACTTTTTATCTCTTCCAAACCCTAAACTTGCTGTTCGACGACGAACTCCGCGTTCTCCGCCCGGCGTTCTAGGCGCATCCGCTGCTCCTAGGACAACCCTTGGTGCGCGTCTCCGGCAGGTCTTCCGAGGTGTGCGTTGAAAAGGTCTTCCGGCCGTCACCGAAGCTCTACGTTGCCCTTACCGAACCCTAGATCGGTTTGGGTGATCACGCTTGCGGTGCTCGCTGCTACTAGGTTGTTTAGCAACCTTCGTGGGCGTCAAGGCCCTCTCGGTGTGTTGGTGCGAAGCCCTAACTTTGCGTCAACGAAAGCAAAACGAATCTCATGTGGAATGGGCCCTGATAGAATGAAAAAGGTAGAGGATGTTTAGTTTGGTCAAGTTGCCAAGGCTTTTAGGTATGTGACCACTTAAAAGTTGCAGGCTAGGACCAAAGCTTCTAGATCGATGGATTAACCGTGGCAGTTTTGGACCCACCAAAAATCGCCACGGTAAATCTGAAAAAAACAAAAAAGAAAGCCCGGATCCGAGGCCGGTTGGGCTGCATCTGGAACTTTTGTGTCATAGGGTTTTTGGTGGTGGGGTCGCCATCCCAGCTCGGTGGTGGAGGTCGCCGTGCCCGCTGCTTCGCCTTGGATGCGCTTTCGGGAAGGAGCGCCGCCGCCCATTCGCGTGTCGTGGATCCACTCGGGGGAGGAGAGGCGCCGCCCGACGTGCCGTGGATCTGTCTGCCGCGCCATGGGCGCTGGCACCGCCACGCTTTGCTGGCCGCTCGCCCTCGCCGCCGCGCCGTCGGACGCCTCGCCATGCCACGCCATGGATGCCTCGCGGTCGCGGGCCCCGCCCGCCAAGTCCTTCTTGTTTGCCCGTCCGCCGTCGCGTGGGCCTTGGGAGCGCCCGGATCTGCAAAGCGAAGAAAGGGAGGAGGAAGGCGCGGCTGGATCGCCGCCTCCCACCGCCACATCTCCCGTCCCCACCGCCGCATAGCCCCACGACGGCCCGGATCCACCGCAAGGCTCGAAAGTGCTAGATGGAGGAGCATCGGGAGGGAGGGGAAGGGAGAGGGTGCCGCCCGGGGAGGGGGCGCCCCGGTAGGGAGGGGTGGGGCGTTGAGATGAGGAAGGGAGGAGGAAGGTAGAGTTGGTCTTTGTCGGAGGAGCATCGGGATGAAGGAGCGTTGGTCTTCTATCGAAGGAAGAGAGGAGTGGTGGGAGGCGGGCGGGTGAGAGTGGTGAGAGGGAGCGGCTAGGGTTTCCCAATTATTATATAGTATGAGTAGTTATCGGGCCTCGCCTGGGCCTATTGGGCCTTGAAGATATTAACCGTGGCGGGTCTTATAAGCAGACCGCCCACGGTTATAATAGACCTATTTCTGGTGGCGGGCTTTTTATAAAAACCGCCACGGTTAATGGAATTTACATGGCGGTTTTTTTAACCGCCACGGTTAATCGAGGCATTAACCGTGGCACCGCCACGGTTAAAAAAAAACGGAAACGTCATGTAAAAGATTTTATGTAGTAGTGTATATAGCCATGCTGGAGAGTATATATAGGATGTATATATAGTGTTTGTCAGCTAAGCTACGTGTAGTGGCCAGGTCATCAATTGGAAAAAGTAGCTTGTCTCAGTCTGTTACGATTACGTGAAGATGGCCAAACTCGATCTATCTAGAAAGTAATTGACAAGCTGTACTATACAAATCAGTCAAATCTTCATCACGACCGGTTAGTAACCTCCTATCGCAGTGTCAAAAAAAAAAAAAAAAAAAAACCTCCTATCGCCGTAGATTTTTGCTCCTCGATGATGAAAATGGGCAGTGATAATCATAGTCATCATCATCGGTTGGTGTTACCAACCAGCGGTGATATCGACTTCCACAAATCCTAGATTCGAGTCAAATATAGCCAAAAAAATAATAATAATAATTCTGGAAAGCGCCCACCAGGCAGTCTCACTGTCATGTGATTTTTCGTTGGCGCGCTTGCCAAAAATCAAACTCATAATCTCAGGCCTAGCACGTTACTCCTCAAGCCTTTTGCGTTATTTCCTTTACCACTACTCATGCTGTGATTGAATAGCAAATACTTTCCTTTTGTATTCACTCTAGTGAATATTGTCAAAAAATATTTGAAGCGCTAAACGGATTCAATTGAAAAACAATTTATACTAGAAAGTTTTAGATCTCGTCAAGATCTACGACTTTGCTTCTGGTAGTTTTTCCATCCATGGTCATTTCAGAAATTTAAATTTTAAAATATGAGAACTTTAAATAGAATTTTGAAGTCATAAATTATTTTTAGTGAAAAAGTTATTAACTATAAAGTTGTAGATCTTATCAGGATGTATAACTTTGCTTCTGGCTATTTCTTCATCTGACTTTGTTTCGATAATTCAACAATTTGAATTTCAAAGTATGAGAACTTCAAACAGAATTTTAGGACCGTATATAATTTCAAATGAAAACAAAGCCCAACTACAAAGTTTATAATGTTTGTCTTTTTCAACTTGATTTGTAAAAAATATTAATTGTACTGTGTTGTACCATGGATATTATTGCTGGTTTGTAGTATAAACCATTAGTGAAAATAATTTTCATGTAATATAAATCGGTTGTAAAAATATGGAGATTATCATGGTTAGTTCGTGATACAAATCAATGATGATAATTGCTAAGGGTGAGGGAAAATACTAAGACTGAAGAGTGAGACCAAAAAGACCAAGATCAAAATACCCGAATTTTCGATCCTTGGGTACTTGTTCGGTTCCAGATCGCCAAGAGAACCGAAATGTTGTTGATGTATTCGGTCTGTATTGTCAGGTACTTGAAGACACCGAACAACCCGATATTTGGTCCAACCTCAAGTCTGCACAAGCATGACTGCATGAGCGAAGTAGGTACTCACTGCGTCCCATAAAAAGAGTTATTCTCGCTTCCCAATAAATCAACTATCTTTAAATTTGACCAAATATATATAACAAAATATTTGTATTTATGGTACTTAATTAGTATAATTGGATAGATCTTTGAAAATATTTTCATAATAAACTTATATGGAGATACAGATATTGCTAATATTTTTATAGGACGGAGGGAGTATTGAAGTGTGAACTCTAAAGGTTAAGTAGACCATTCATCTCGAAGTCCTATAGCGACTCTTTTTACAGGATGGAGGGAGTACTGAAGTGTTGTGGCAAAGCCACCCAAATTATATGGCCCACATGCACCTGCATTGTCGTAAAGACCTCGACTACTTGTGCATGCAAACCACATAATTCCGGTGTCGGGTGTCATCGGGTGTCAATAGTTTTCAAGATAGGATTTTTATTTTTGAATTTGAAATCCAAATTAGGGTTATGCAAAGCATAACTTAATAACTTTAGTAATTTAATTTGTGATTAGGTAGTATTCAAACATATCAACCATTAGCACATTATCCTAGCTCAAACATTAGTCCAATCCATAGAATCAAAGTTTGGCAAATTTTTATTTATAAAAATTCATTTAATGATTCCCCAAATTTGAATTTAAAACTTGAATTCCAATTATTAATTAACATTGACTAAATAATGGAATTCAAATTCAAATCCACACTTGGAGTTCAAATTTGAACATGTTTAACTTGAAAACTCTAACAAATTTTTGTTATATATCATAGAGCATACTTTAAACAACAAAGTTTATATTAACAAAATTTTAATTGTTTAAGCGAATTGACACATATAAATTCACAAAGAATCTTAATTGATACCAATGACAACATTTCATGCAACTTATTTAACATAACATATGTAACATGGCCATGCTATATATGAAACATGAAATGCATTTATACCATGATGTTTGATAATTACACATGATGATTATCATGTCTAGGGTTCTATTAATTTTGTGGTGTTACAAGTGTGAACTCTAAAAGTTAAGTTGACCATTCATCTCAATTCGTCGATACGTGCTAGTGCCCTTATAGTGGTAGGTTGTTGTCTAATGCCTATATTGCCGCTTGCCGCCATTAATTCATGCGTGATTTGTTTTCTTGGGAACAAGTATGATGCACTTCTTGTCGAGCACCACGCCGCGGCGCGCGCGACCGAGAAGGAAGGAAGAGCAAAGGGAAAAGTGGGTAGGTAGGAGACCCGTCCCGCCGATGGCCGCCATCGCTACAATTCAAGTAATAGAGTTTGGATACAATTTTTGTTAACCTTCTCTTCTCACCCCTCACTACTTATACTTGAGTACATGGTTCACGGAAAGGCGACCTGAGGCCCACTCGGCCCGCCCAAGCGGACGTTAGGGACGCTTGGACCTTCTCTTCTTCGTCTTGGCACGGCATCGGGATCTCTGGATGGGGGTCGCCGACATCCCCCCTCCTTGAGTGCCGGCTTGACCCCCAAGCCGGAGCGGCCGGAAACGCCGCTTGAGGGCTTCAAAGATCTTCCCGGTGTGGCCAATTCCTCGTCGAGGCCGGACCATTGGATCGGCCAATTTGGCTGGACTGATCGAAAGTGCCGCGGTGATGTAGTCGGCGTTGCGAGAATCTTCTCGGGGACTCGGAGTGAATCCTCGCAAGATCGGGCAACTCGGTAATAGGAGAAGCAGTTGGTGGAGCAGGTTTGAGGAGTGACACGTGGAAAACTGGGTGAATAGAAGATGTAGGCGGAAGCTCAAGCTTATAGGCAACTGTACCAATCTTGTCAATGATCTTGAAGGGGCCGAAGTACTTGAAGCAAAGCTTCGATGAGCTCGAGGTGCTAGTGAGGACTGCACATAAGGCTGAAGGCGAAGAAGCACAAAATCCCCAATGTTGAACTGCCTGTCAGTCCTATTTTTATCTGCCTGGTGCTTCATACGCTGTTGGGCACGGATTAGATGCTGGCGGACAGCCATTTGCATAGTAGCACGCTCAGACAGTTTGTCAGCAACACTTGGCACAGGAGAAACAACCTCATCAGAAATTCCAAAGTGTCGAGGAGGGTGGCCATATAATACCTGGAATGGAGATGTGCCCAGAGATGAATGAGGACTGCTATTGTACCAGAATTCTGCCAACGAAAGCCAACTAGACCACTTGCGAGGACAGGAATGCACAAAGCAGCGCAGATAAGTCTCAAGACATTGGTTCACACGTTCCGTTTGCCCATCGGACTCCGGATGATAAGCGGCACTCAGGCACAGCTCAACCTTAGCCAGACGGAACAGTTCATCCCAGAAGTTGCTTGTAAAGATTGGATCCCGATCAGACACAATGTACTTAGGAAGGCCATGCAACTTGTATACTGTGTCCATGAAAGCCTGGGCCACCTTCTCGGCTGTGTAAGGATGGTGAAGGGGAATGAAGTGGGCGTACTTACTGTATTTATCAACTATCACCATAATGGAATTGGCATAGCCCGAAGTAGGGAGACCCTCAATAAAGTCCATGGTAAGAACTTCCCAGGCACCAGTAGGGACTGGAAGAGGGATAACAGACCGGGGTATTTGATCCTCTCTGGTTTTGCCTGTGCACAGATAAGGCAGGAAGACACAAACTCTTTGATGTGCACCTTCATGTGTTGCCAGGCAAAGAGCTTTTTGATCTTGCTGTATGTAACCGGGAAGCCGGAGTGGCCGCCAAGGGCGCTGTTATGAAGTGCAGACATCACCTTGGACTGCATTGCTTTGTTGGAACCAAGCCAGATGCGGCCCTTGTATCTGATGAGTCCTCCAGACAGAGTATAGTGGAGGTGAGAATCTGGACTGAGGGATAGCTGTTGAAGCAATTGTACTGCAGCAGGATCTGAGTTGTAACCTGACACTACATCAGCAACCCAAGTTGGAGTTACCGAGAGACACACCAGCGGCGGCCGAGGCGGAGACGGGTGCCGAGAAAGAGCATCGGCAGCTTGGTTAGAATTGCCCGGCTTGTAGACCACTTTGTACTGCAGACCAGCTAACTTCGTGTACATCTTCAACTGCCACGGAGTGTGGAGCCGCTGGTCTGTAATATGAGCAAGACTGCGTTGATCGGTAAAGATGGTAAATTCAGAATGCTGAATGTAGGCGCGCCATTGATCAATCGCCACCAGAATTGCCAAGTACTCCTTGTCGTACGTGGACAACCCACGGGTGCGGGTGCCCAACGCTCTGCTGACAAAAGCGACTGGGTGGCCCTCTTGAAGCAGGACTGCCCCCACTCCAGCGTCGCGCGCGTCTGTCTGAATCTGGAATGGTTTGTTGTGGTTGGGCAGAGCGAGGACAGGGGCCGAGATGAGTGCCTCGCCGAGGCGAAGAAGGCGAGAATCATGAGCCGTGGTCCGCACGAACGAGACCCTTTTTGGCAAGTCATAGAGAGGTCTGGCGATAACGGAAAAATTCCGGACAAATTTGCGGTAGTAGCCCGCAAGCCCCAAGAAGCTTCGTAATTCTTTGACATCAACAGGAATTGGCCACTCTTTGATTGCATCCACTTTAGAAGGATCGTCTTACGACACCATCGGCGCTGACGACATGGCCCAAGTAAGCTATGGACTGTTGGGCAAATTTGCATTTAGATAACTTGATCAACCAAGAGTCATTAGCCAGCAACTGGAACACCTGCCTGAGATCCACAAGGTGCTGCTCCGGGGTAGGGTCAGAGACTAGTATGTCGTCGAAGAAAACAATTACACAGACCCGGAGCAAGGGATGTAAGGTGCAATTCATGGCCCCCTGAAAGGAGTTAGGAGCTCCTGTCAGCCCAAATGACATGAACTGTATATTCAAACTGCCCCCAATGAGTTTGGAATGCGGTCTTGTATTCCTCGCCGGGTGCCAGCCTAATTTGATTGAACCCTGCTCTGAGGTCGAGACATGAAAACCAGCGTGCTCCAGAAAGCTCATCCAGCAACTCATCTATGACTGGAATTGGAAATTTGCTCTTGATGGTCAAGGCATTGAGCATGCGATAATCCACGCACATTCGCCAGGATGCATCTTTCTTCTTGACTAGTAGCACAGGGGAGGAAAACGGACTGCGGCTGGGGCGAATCATTCCGGTCTTCAACAAGTCAGATACCTGGGCCTCAATCTCAGACTTGAGCTTGGGTGAGTAGCGATACTGACGAATAGCCACAGGTTGTGCACCTGGCACCAGAGGAATAGTGTGGTCGCAGTTGCGGCGGGGTGGCAAAGCTGTAGGTTCCTGGAAGAGAATCTTGAACTCATCAATCAAGCTCGGGTTGGTGGAATAATTTTCTGGGATACCGGCTCTGTGACCACAGAAGAAATACTGAATATCTGGAGCATGGAGACTTCTGTATCGGGCGGAAGAATACCCCCGCCAGCTCGACCGAACGACCCATATGGGATGAGCATAGTCTTGGATCTCCAATTGACTCGCATAGGAGAGAAAACTGCCAGCCAATCCATACCGAGGATGACATCATAAGAGCTGAGAGGCAAGATGCGCAGGGTGGAGTGGAACCTGTGGCCTTGCGCGTGCCATTCAATATCGGCAACTCGGCGATGCATTGTAGAAGAGAGCCATCAGCTAAACGAACTGACATAGCATTCTGCAGAGCCCTTTGGCCAGTGAACTGAGCTGCAATAGCTGAACTGATGAAAGAGTGACTGCTTCCAGAGTCAATGAGCACAAGCACTGGACGGCCAACCATAGTACCATAGAACTGGAATGTGTGACTGTCGGAAGCTGAAAACACTGGAGGAGAGGATGCAGAGAAAACCTGAGCAGCGGGCTCTGCATCTTGATGCTCCTCGCGGCCCGGTTCCTCCTCAGCTGCGGGGGGAATGTATCTTCACACAATGCCCACAGATTCATGCGAGCATGCGGTGTGGGTTGAGGGGCACACTTGTGCGAGCACCCACTTGTCGCCGCACCGAATACATAATCCAGCGGCACGCGAAAGTTACGAAGGCGGTGAGCTTGTCGTCCACGGTAGGCTTCCTGAAACTTGACGGCTTCTCTTCAGCAGGAAATTTGTCTGCACCCACGCTCGAGGAGGCGTTGTGTGGGCGGGAATGCTCGACGACCTGCCCAAGGCTTGGACTGGCGGGTCGGGCTTGCGGCCATCCTTGCGCCCTAGTGGAGTCCGACGCCTCTTCGCAACAAGGCAAGAGTGTAGGCAGTATCGAGGGAAGTGGGGCGAGCAACCATCAGGACAGCGCGTATATCATCACGAAGCCCGTCAACAAAGCGCTGGATGAATGAAACAATGTCTGGGTTTGGATTATAGGATTTGAGTTGGTCGACTAGCTCGGTGAATCGATTGACGTAATCGGTGACCGAGCACTCGTCATACGGATGTGGAAGAGTTTACGAAGGAGGAGTTCATGCTGATCTCTACTGAATCGCTCATGAATGAGAGCACAGAAGGAAGGCCAATCTGTGGTGGCTAAGGAAGATTCTATGGACTGAAGCCAACGCTTGGCAGCTCCAGTGAAGTGCATGGTAGCAACTCGGATCCACATGGATGGTTCTACTGTGTACATGTCGAAGTAGTTTCTAGCACAGGTTATCCAAAATTGGGCGTCGTCCCCATCGAATTTGGGAAAATCAAGTTTAGGGAGACGGCCGAGATGATGTGGAGTGTGGTAGTTTGTATTGTATAGGTAATTCGATGGGGATGGGTCGATTGGTGGGTGGTTGTGGGTTGGGAATTGCTTTGTGGAAGTGGAGGCATGGGGTAGGCAATTTGATTTGGTGGGTATAGTGGCTGGGATTGGTACCGATAGGGCTGGTGATCATATGGAACGATGTGTTGGTAGGTGGGCTGAATGTTTGGATTGGAAGGGCGGAGAGGTTGGGGAATTGGATTGAGACGGGGATGGACATGAGTAGAGGAATGATGCATACCGGGATGAAGTGGTGGGGAGAGGGTCGTCACCGACCCGCACCCTGCTCGCGGTGCCCATTGGGCGGTTCGGCAGCTCCTCCGGCGGCGATGTGGGCGGTGGGCGCCGTGGGAGCGCCGCGGACCGGGCCCGGTGTGTAGACGGTCGGCGGCACCATGGTGGATCTACGGCGTCGAGAGAAGCAGCGTGGCTCGCGGCGTCGAAGGCCCAATGTCGCGCCCGAGCGTCGAGATGGACGCCTCAACCCATGGCCGCCAATCGTCGAGCACCTTGTGTGCGTTTTCGAGCAGTCGTCGATGCGGTGGTCGCGTTAAAATCGCATCTCGCCGGTCGCCACGAGTTCAGTCGTCGACCTTGAGCTCGGTAGCGGCGTTCGTCGATGTTGGCGCCCGGAGATGGTTGGCCTCGGCCGCCTCGAGTGTGTCGCGGTGCCGTAGTCCTCAAGCCCAGCGCGCCCGGCGGCCTCCATCGGCGACAGCTCTGCGCTCGGGCGGCGAGGCGCGAAGATGCCGGAGTTGGCGCAGCCACCCCTTCCGGTGCGAGATGCGCGCGGTCCGCGCCCTCCCGAGCTCCGGCGACTCCAGTGCGGCGGCGGTCGAGGAGGCTGGGGGAAAACGTGCTGTCCTCCAAGGCCGTGACGCCGGCCCGGCGAATCCTGTGGCGCCGCGCCCGCGCCGCCATCTCCTCGTCGAACCGAGTGTGGTCCAACCGGACTCGATCCGGTCGAATCGGCGTAGAAGCTCGCCGAACTTGGTATCCAGGGAATCGATCGAGGCCTTGACGTTCGGCTCCATCACGCCGTGCGCCTTACGCCACCGGTGAAGTGCGGGTGGCGATCCAGCGGAGACCGTCGGAGCTGATACCACTGTCGAGCACCACGCCGGCGGCGGCGATCTGAGAAGGAAGGAAGAGCAAAGGGGAAAAGTGGGTAGGTAGGAGACCCGTCCGGCCGATGGCCGCTTACTGCTACAATTCAAGTAATAGAGTTTGGATACAATTTTTGTTAACCTTCTCTTCTCACCCCTCACTACTTATACTTGAGTACATGGTTCACGGAACAGGCAGCACAGGCCCACTCTGGCCCAGCCAAGCGGACGTTAGGACGCTTGGACCTTCTCTTCTTCTGTCTTGGCACGGCATCAGGATCTCCTGGATGGGGGTCGCTGACACTTCTACTGTGATATATGCTGTCTGCCACTTACTACTGTCAAGTTTTTTTTTTTACGCCTCTCATCGAGAACTATCTGTTGGTATAAATAAACAGATCCAACATTGGGGAGTGGGGACAAACCCGAGTGAGAGATGCGAGTGGGATTCCGAGAATCGAATCCACGCTGGCTGCGTGCGCACCTGGCTCCGCTTCCGCTAGCCACCCGAGCACGCGCTTGGTTCTCTACTACTATCAAGTTTTGTGTGTTTATGTTGCCAGACGCCTAGATATGCGTGTATGGTACACGCTGTAATTTAGAACAGTCCTACAGACCATTGAAAGACATCTCGATCAGAACCAAAAAATCAACCCAATACACCAGGTACCCTATCTTTGGGGACCCTGAGGTTCTCTGTTAAACTTCGGGTAAGAAATCTTGAAGATCGAATATTTTAAAAGACCGATAAGACCGGACCGAACAGTTGGTCTGGACCAAACACACCTGGACCTAATAATCGCCCTATATTCACCGATAGTTCATATTACAAACTAACAGTGAAAAATATCACCAATATGGTTTTATTCAAACCGATGGAAAAAAAGTGCTTTTTTGTGCAATAGTGGTGCTAGCATTAGGCTTCAGAGAAATTTGTCGAACACTGGCACACAGCACATGTATATTATGCATAAAGCGCAAGAAAGATGGCATTTAATTATATATCTAAGTTTGAAAACAAACAGAACAATAGATCTCATTCCACCATTTTATATACCCATATTTAAGATGGCATTTAATGAATGCAAACGGGACGACGTGATGTATCTGTTTTTGTGGAATCCTATTACAGGATATACCCATATTTATCATGTATTTATGAAAGAGCTGTTTTACAATACTTGGATTTTCCTCTCATTTCCTCTCATTTCTTCCCTATTTTTTTAGTTTTTGTTAAAAGGGTACGTTCGTCATTGCACCTTCCCCACTGCCTCACCCCGCACCGCGTGCCCCGACCCCCCCCACGGTCTCCCGTCTCCCTCAGCAGTCCGGCTCTCGATCCCTCTTCGGGGGCCGCCGCCCCTGAACCCGCCGGAGCACGCCCCCGAAGCCTCCTCGGGGCTAAGCCGCCCCGCACCCCCCTCCCGGTACACGCCCTCGGAATCGCCGCCGCCGCCCCTCGTCATCCCCATCGCGCCCCTCGCCGGAGATGAATCTGGGCACCGGCGGGGCGGCTTCAGGTCCGGCGCCCACGCCTCTGGGGCGGAAGAGGCGGGCGGGAGGCGCGACCCGGTGGGAGGAGATCCGGCGGGTGGCTGGCGCCGACGCCGTTTACTGGCCACGCTCCAAGAAATCCAAGGGCGGCGAGCCCGGGCGTTAAAGAGCGGCGCCTTCGTTGTCTTCGCTTGCGGGGGCACATCGTTGAGGCTGCTCTCCCGACGGCGTCCGGCACGGATGAACTGACGCGGCCACACCGTCTCCATCAACCATCTCTGGCGCTTGATGAAGGTGCGGCTTCAGGTTTTGGTGCCTAACTACCCTTGCGGCGGCACTTCACGTTCTTCTCTCTCCATTTCCTCAATTCCTACTTCATGGCCAGCTTGCCTTGATTCGCCCTGCCCACCCTCGGTTCGGCAAGTGGGCTGCCTACGTTCTTCCAAGGCGGCGTGCTCACATAGTGACAACGGCGGCTGGACCTTGTAGATGTTATTGTTCATGGAGTCTACCACGAGGGGTTGCCGGTGGAGGTAGTCTCGGGCGTGTGGCTGGATCCCGAAGCTTGTTGCCGGTGGGGCTTGATGCTCCAGTACAAGACCATCGTGTGCAACGGCTGGATGCGGAGCTCCACGCCGGCGATAGACCGGACCAGCTTGCTCGCCCACGCGCCCACCATCACGGCATCACCACGCACTTGGCGCCGGCGCTCGTCGTCACCACGGCGCCTCCTCCCTCCTCACGGGATCCCTAAGCGGCGCCAGCGACCTCCGTCTGTCACGACCCGACACTCTTCTTGGCGGCGGGCGCTGGAACATGGCCACGGCCTTGTCACGTTCAGGATGCCGCGCGTCGCCACCGCGACCCACCGACCCGTCGCCGTCGGGGACCGAACGCGACGCCCCACCACCCGTTGCCACAGCGCCAGTCAGCGTCCTCCTCGGACCGGGCGCTCCTAATGACGGGCGGCGGCAGCGGCGTTGCTTCGGGCCCATGGACAGCTGGCGCGCCAAGTGATGCGGTGTAGCCCGACTCGGCCTCCCACGTCGAAGTCGGCGTTGGCGTCGTCGACAAACACGTCCCCCGGTGGCGGCGGGGTCCGGGTTACTGCGCTCATCGTCGCCTCCCTTTCGGTAGACGCCCGTGGCGAAGTTGTCGCCATCGCCGCCGCCGACGTGGTCACGCGCGCCGCCCGCATGCTCCGCTGGCGCGTGCAACTCGCCGCCCGCACCCTACCGATAGCATTTGGGAGGGCCTCCGCCTCGGACGGGAGCGCGGACTCGCCACCCTGCACGACGAACCGCGGCGGCAACTTGGATGCGGCGAACCCTAGGAACACTAGTACTAATTCTTTTAAAAAAATAAGAAGAAGATATTCATCTAACTATACTACTCAAAAAAACATTATGTTTGCATTTATAGAGTTACTGTTTTACCCTTAATCAAAAAAAGAACTACGAGAATGCAATTACGCCCTGGTCTTAATCCCCACACTTGCAGAGGAAACGGGAGGAATTTTTTTCCTCATGGCCCACCCGACCATAGACACATCATTTTCCTCCCGTTTCCTCTACCCCATTTCCTCCCCTGTTTCCTCATGCCTTCGTTTGTAAATTCGGATCTATCGCTCTCGGTCGATGTGAGCCATAATTTTTCCCCAATTATTGTAAAAAATTTCTTTATGAAATCCTGGATAAACCTTCAAATTATGTTCTAAAAACCTTTCTAGAATGAACAATTATTTTTTTAGGGCAAATATCTTTTTAAGATTTGGGAGGAGGCGAGAAGCTCTAGTTTATATAAAATAGATAACATAGAGTTTTACAAGTCCAGAACCAAAACTAGAAACCTTGAAACAATACTGAAGCACTACTCTAGCAACGCTCTAGCTGCTAGTCCTAGCGTACTGTATTTACACGTTTAGTTGGGTGTACGAGTCTAAAAACTAGGAGGATACCGCGCGTTGCGGCGGGTCGGCTGGGGTTTTTTAAATTTATCGCAATTATCCATTGATCAGGATTACTTTGTGCATGTTGAAAATACATTTAGTAACAACAAATTTGAATGTATGAAATAGAGTATATACCCATTGGCATAACGATTATTTAACCTTATGTTTGAACTCCAAGATGAACAAACTTCGAATAGTAATATTTAGACATGTTGTTGTCAACGTATAGTAGTGTATAAATTCGGATACAAATCTCATTTATAGCAACAAAAAGTTCAGAGCACACCTAAACTTCGCTTCCATTGCTATTGCTTGTCCTCTATCTTCTTGCTAGTGGACAAAGAAGTTGCCTTATACTACAAAGACAGTGAAAGCATGAACACACAATGCAGTTAAGAAAAAGTTTGCATTAATGTTACTTAAACTATAAGAAACACATATTAAATTAGCAACAGTGGTGAGAGCAAAAGGGCATATCCAATATTTGTGGTAAAGTCATCATTCTTGAAATTGGACTAAATTTAGTGCAAGCAGAAGCTTTAAGTAGCAGGAAACTTGGAGGAAAAAGAATGAACTTGAATTTCAAATTAATGCCCACCTTACATGGCTAAGAAGCTGTTGGAGGTGTACTGTGGTGTGCTGCAGTCAAATAGCACATACATTAGCAATACCATAATCCGTGGAGAATCACATCCATTGTTAATCCGTGGAGAATCACATCCATTGTGCTGCAGTCAAATAACACATACATTAGCAATACCATAATCCGTGGAGAATCACATCTATCCTAGATGTGTAAATAAGAACATAAACTGGAATGCCCGTTAACTCCACTTTAGAAATCTATTAGAAACTGTCGGATTTCTGCAATCAGAGAGTTCTTCTAGCAGTAATCTAACTTCAGAGCCTAATCTTACCAACAATGCAAAGCAAATAGCAATAACCTGTTATGTAGCTATCCGGACCTCTAAAAACATGTGGAGGAAATGATTTTAAGTTAAAACATTCCTGTACTGAAAAATACGTACAGATCATGTCATGAACAACTATCTAATCACCTTATAAGATGTCAGTTGCAGACTACAGACCATGGAACAACACAGGAACTGTAGATTCGAAGAAATTTGAGAGTAGATGTCACTGATGTGCAGCTGTGCTGATTCTCAAAATCGTAATAACTGTCAACGAAATTTGAGGCTCTGAACTGTCGTCTGCATATGACCTGGGAGAAAAATGAGGAAAAGGAGAGCATACATGTTGCTGACGGTCGGGGATGGCGCTGATGCAGCTGCCGGCGAAAGGGCGGGGCGTGGCGGCGCCCCGCTGGGGAGTCTCCCTGTTGAGGGTTTGAGGCTCGAAGGGTCGCGTACCGCTGAAGGTGTGGGCACGGGCGGGGTGTCGGCGGCGAGGTGGCCGTGGGCGGGCGTCGTAGTGGCGGCCACGCTGCTGCGGCGTCGCGTCGGCGCCGCCGCACCGCCCGTGGAGGATTCAGATCGCCCCACCTTAGCAGCGCTGGTGGGCGTGATGTCCGCCGGTGAAGAGCACGAGCAGGAACACGGGTGGTCCGAAGAAGCGGAGGATCCTCTTCTCCCTCGGCGCGTGGTCCGGCTTCCCGTTCTGGCCAAGATGCGCCCGGTGGCCGCACCACCCGGGCTTGGTGGTCTTGGGAGCACGGCGGCATGCCTTGCGGGAGGCGCGGGGCGGCGACACCGATCTGGCCGCCTGGTGCGTTCCGCTGCGGCGAGGATGGCCTGCGCGCAACGGCGAGGAGGGCGGACTCTGGAGGGTGGTGATGCGGGGCGGCGCCGGGAGCGTGGGGGGAGGAGGCGGCTGAGGGCGAAGATGAATCGGCGGCCCCGGGGAAATCGGCGGTAGGGGAAAAGCTGCCGCGGCGTCTTGCGGGGAAAGCGGGGCCGGGCGGGACACGGCCTATTTGGATGACGGGCGGGAGGATTGCGGGACTTCTGAAGGGAGTTTCGGTTGGCGTGGCTTCACCACGAGCGAAGAGAACTCCCTAGTGGGGGTTCTTTTTACACGGGGTTATAGATACTTTGTTTTATGGGAGTGGGAGATTTGAAGGGAAGGAAATGGGAGTTTAGAGTGCTAGCTTCCACTAAGGTCTTGTTTGGATGTAGTCGGATTCGTATCAATCCACCTGTGTTGTTGATCTGGATTGAGTCGAACTTAAACTAAATTCCATCCCAATCCACCCCAACACATGTGAATTGAAAGGAATCCAATAACATCAAACAAGGCCTAATTGATCTATGGGTAAGGGTGAAATTTGGAAAGGGGGTTTGTGTTTTTAATAAAAGATAAATATATCTTCACAATCCATTACGACTTGTCCTCGCAATCCATTATGACTTGTACAGGAGTTTCTCTCTAAAAACCGCCAAACCAAATAGAGCATTTTGATTCTACGTTCAACTACTACTCTTCTCCCCCACCACCCCCATGTCGTCTCCCCTGCGGGATGACTTGGGGGCAACACCGCCTGATGCGAAGGAAGGCCCCTTGCGAGCTCCCATTTGCCGTTCTTTGCTTTCGTCCGCGAGTGGCGGAGCGGCCGTGGTCAAGGGATCAAAAGGCTGCTCCCACAAATACCACTCCTCCTCCTCACTTCCACTCCACTTCCCCAACCTACGGCTTTGTTCGCTTGCTCTAATAGCGGACGGAGAGCGAAGACAAGCCGGATGCATGACCTCACGGCCTAGATCCGGTGCCTCTCCCCACCTAGATCTGCTGGTCAGCGCTCTCTCTCTATGGCCATGGCGTCGCGCCCTCCTCGGCTTCTTCACCCAGTGGCCACAACACTAGGCTCTGCGAGGAGCATGGAAGGCGGTGACGGCGTGAAGCATTGGATCCGGGTACCGCGGGCCCAGATCTGGCTCACGGCAACCATCCGCCTCAGCTAGGCGGTGGATGTCGAGCTACACCATCTGTCGACAAGGGCGGTGGCGTGGCCGGGGTCTCGATGGAGCGGGGCACACACGGGCGGTGCGGGCGTTACCTAGGCCCACTAGGCCTGCCGCCACGGGCCAACATCACCAATGCCCACAGCGGCGAGTGGGTGGGGGGGTGGTGCTCGCGCGCCCGATCACGCGACCGTGGACCTCGTCGAGGTTCCATGTGGCCCGTGCGTGCCGTGTGAGCTGCTGCGCTCGGTTTGGCGCTTCGGCTCACGAGATACACGGTGGCGAGGGCAGACGCTACGTTTGCTTGCAGGCCATACCTGGGGTTTCGTCCCTGCAAGTTTGGCTTGCCATGGTGCAACCAGGTCACCAAGGCTTGCCTCCACAGGCATACGATGCGGGTGAAAACCACGCACGGGTTGTGCTCGGGCCGAGACAATGGCACAATCAACGTCATATACCTCCTTGGAGGCATCATTGTAGACTTTAGTTCCTGCCATCACATAAGCCCCCCTCGAACTTCTTTTCTTGAGCAAGTCTTGGGGCAAAAGCCCTTCGAGGTGGTGCCGCGAGGTTATCGATGGTGGTATCCATGGACATCACTCCCCTTCTTGAAAGCATTGATACTAGCACACATGCTTCCATCTATGCTTGGCATGTCCTTGAGGTCTCCCGCCTACTCTCCCCCATCTTGTTTTGGTTTGTCTACCCTCCTACCCCGGGCTTTTTGCGCACACTTCTCTTGTCGGGTGTTCACCCTCAACGGCTTGCTTTGCCATCATCTAGATCGCTTGAGTGCTTCGCCTCATCATATGCTAGGTTATGGGGACCTTGATCTCCTTATCTGGATCTCCTCATCCTCCTCCTAATGGTCCCCCCCCCTTGAGGTTTTCTTCCCTCAAATGGCATAGGTGGGCATCGGTTGGAGCCCAGATGCGCTCATAGCGATGCTACTCATGGCTGCCGCCTGTTGGCTTCGACTCAATGCCTCATAGCTTCTTGGCTGTCGTCTGTCGGATCCCACTCAATACCTAACAACTGCATGTGGTTTAGAGCTCTTCACTGATCTGTCATTGGTGGTGGCACAAGTTAGGAAGTAATGCATGCACTCGCTCTGGTTGGTAGGCTGAATTCGTAGCCGAACCATGTTGCTTTTGTTGTTGTTGTTGTTGTTGCTGTTGTTGTGTTAGTGTTGTAAACCTTTTCTCTCTCTCCCACTTATGTGCCTCTCTTACCTATATTAGGTGTTGGGCACCCTCTATATCAGTGGAAAATTATTCAGGTGGGGACTTTTCGTCAGCCCCCATTGACGTCTTAAAAAAAACTACTACTCTTCTTATTTTTCTCCACAAACCAAAGACAAGAGACTAAGACTAAAACTCAAATTGTCACCTTAATTCTCTTCATTAACTTTCACCACTAATTTCCATGTCTTTTTTTCGCATATAACTACCAAATGCATCCTCCAGATACACAATCGTGGTCCAAAGAGCATCTCCAAGAGTACCCAAAACAATCTCCCCAATCCAGGAATTTTGGCAAGATTGAAAAAACTCATCTGCAACAATTCCTAAAACCACCTCCCAATCTTTGCACTTGGAAAAAAACCACCCCCACACGCAGCGTAAAGTTACGCAGCGTATCGTCGTGCCAATCTGAAGGTAGAAGGGCACGAGGAAGAAAAAAAAAAGTAGGGACGGAGTTCCTGATGCAAATGTACAGTGAGAAATAAAAGTATAAAAAGTGGTTAGTGTGATTTACAAATAGTTTAGGAATCCTGATACATATTTCACATATTACCTCCTAGGAGTTAATAGGTGATCGTAACCGTTCGATGAAAATAAATGAAGCGGCTCACAGTGATTTGGGTGTACCGTAGCAAAGCCTTTCTTGATATAAAATTACCTTGTATCTTTTAGGCGTGAGATTTTGGAAACTGTTAGAGTTGTTGCTTTTTATGTCTCCCAATATATTTTGCAAAGGTTGAAAAATCTGTTTTTAGGGAGTATTTTTGGAGATGCCCTGTAAGTTCGGGTTCCTCTACTATTTGTTTATTTCCGTTCCCTCCGCTTTAGACCCGACATCACCCAATCAGTGATGATAATGGGCTGGCTGACGTCGGCTGCCCAATTCGTTAGTGGGCTCCCGCCCGATCAAGTCCACAACCATAGGACGTTAATGGGTAGCATTCTGATTTGGCCGTCCACATCGTCGTCGTGACTCGTGAGTGCTCCTCATCACCAGTCATGACGCATGCATGCACAACAGCCCCGGGTGGTTCGGCAGTCATCGGAGACTGAGTCGTCCAAAAATTGTAGACAGACTCTGAGCACTGACCGACGATTCAAATGGGGAGAGCTTTACCTTTACCCACTGGATTACACATGATTGGTCAGTCAACAGGATATGATATTGCTCGCAAAAAAAAAAAAACAGGATATGATATATTTAAAGTCCAGATGATAAACGACTTGACCATCTTGCATGAAGTCTTGAGAACATGGATTTCACCCAATTTCGGTCCTACTACACATCCTTCTGGACACAAAACATGTCCTTAACAAGCTAAGGAAAACATTTTGCCAAATCTTAAAAATACTAATATCTTTTTTGCGAATTACACAAGTACAGATACAGACGCTTACAACACGCATCCATACTCATTTCCTATGAACACACGCATGCAAACCCTACCCTTTTGAGCACTTACACCATTTAATTTGAAACACATGTAAATTGTGTGTGTAGATTTGTATTCAAAGTACTTACAAAATCTCTTTAAACTGGATGATTTAAAGAATGTATACTCTTAAAGAAATTAGTGGCCAAGGTAGCAAAATCAAATGTGTTAAGTATTTAGCTCTCAATACATATAATACAGTCGGGGATCCATTTTGCGTAAAAAGCATCTAAGCAAACTAGAGTTGGCCTGAGCTACTCCTACTTGGCTCTTCCATAATCGTAAAAGAGGAAGAGTGCGCTAGCGGGCCAGGCTACAACTAGCAGACTGAGACCTAGCAGGATGCAGGAATACACGAGTTATGAACTTTCAAGTGATATATCTTGCGTTTCGTTAAATATATATGGTTGGGAGATTAGCCAATGATATATCAATAACTGTCCATATATAACACATTAACACTGTTCGCGAGAAATTACTTACTGTTTGTTTCAGCAAAAAGCATTAGTATGAAATAAATTACTAGGCTGGCAGCAACCAATTGCAGAACATTGCATTGTCAATATAAATATGCCAATTGGATGCTGTCAACCAATTGGCAGCAACCAATTACTAGACTTCCCTTTTCCTTAAAATCATATATAGGAGATTGGGAAAACTGAGTTTGTGGCTTTAGGGCAGCAGCAGATGGAGGACACTCACGGACTCACCCCTTTTATACACGGACCGTGTGTTTTGTAGTGAATTGCGAAACATTGCATATCGTGAGTACAAATTTATTACTGGGACAACTAAGAATAAAATTTGGCATATATGACAATATATATAAAGATTATAATATGCATGTATTTAGAAAAGGAGTTATTGTCACAAAGGACAATCGTAGAGAACCGAATTGGAATGGAAGTAAAAGTTGTTGTTTTCTTTGTCGAAGTTGTGCTCCTTACCATCTGCTGCGTGGAGCTTGCGGTGGTTGCATCATCTCCATCATCCTCTGTTTTAGCTACCTCACCACAGAATTTGTCATGACGTGCAATTGTTGCTTTGATGTCCATCGGCATAATCTGCCATGCGCTGTCTGCGTGAGCCGTGAGGCTCAGGCACCGGCCGCTGAGCGTGTGCGCCCGTCCCTCTGCCTCTGCTCTCCATCTCCTGCTTGTGGAGGCCAGACCGGCGAGGACATGGTCGTCAGAGCGCCCGCGAGCCGTCAGGCATTCCGGGTCTGTCGTCGGCAAACTCATGTGGCACAGTAGTTGGCTCCGGCCTCCGGTGGTTAGGGCGGCTGGCCCGGTACCAGCGCGAGTACTCCCTTCACCCAAGCGCTCAGATTGCAGCCATGGCCGATCCACAGACTACGACGATCGGAAGCAGCCCCGAGACGCCACACAGGAGGCTTTCTGTTGTGTGCGCGATGTAAATGTTATTTTTTGGGGGCTGCCTAATGTCAAGCTGCTGAAATGTTTTTTTTTTGGGGGATCCGCTGGGTGCTGGCCCAAGTTGTGATTCGCCCAATAGGCCGAATGCTCGCTCCCTCTCTCGCAGCTCAGAGCTCGGTCGCTCAGCGATCACATTGGCAGGGTCCCCAAATCCTAGCGGCCGGTGCAAGATGACGGCGACCTGCGCTAGCCGGCAGGCTCCTGTGCATGTGCATGTGCAAGATGGTGACTGCAGGTTGCCTCATGCGGCCATGGAGGAAGGAGAGGTGCGAGGGGCGGGAGGGACTGGAGTTGGAGGAGCGCTGCTGCCGGCGCTGGCGGCCAGGGATGGACGAAAAGCAACAGGGAGTGGCCCGAGATCGTGGTGTACCTCTCGGCAACAAGACAATAACAACTACTCCTACCACCAGGGCGCCAACTGTGGGATTCTGCCTGCTGTTGTTGAAACTTTATCCAGTGATAAGTGGCTAGATTGCAGAGTTAGTCAGAAGGATTTGAACAAAGTCTTGGCGTTCTTAGCCAACAAGAACAGCTCCGGATTGGCAGGTCCCTCAACTTCTGTCACCCGCTGCACAGGAACAGGGCAAACAACGGCTGCCTGAGCTGATAACGGGGCCAAGTGCTGCAGCTTTTCTTTACCTCCAAAGCTTGGGCTTGGATCAAACCAAGAGAAACAAAGCATTTTACTCTTCAGAACAATGGAGAAACAGAGGACGACCAAGCTCACTGGCTGTCTGCATTTATTCAAGGCTCAGCACATACAACAATGTGTTTTCACATATTTATGGTCTTCATGACTGGCATCATGTCTATTGCTTCTGTGCGCATTGGGAATAATACTGAAAAGGAAAGAACAGAAAGAAAAAATGACACTGGGGCTCGCCCTTCTTCCCCTCCTCCGTCGGCGGGACCAAAGGAGGGAGGCGCTGGGTCGATGTCCCCATGTCCGACCGCTCCGGCGACAAGTTCGAGCAGCCAGTCACCGCCGCCGCTTCCGCGCATCCTCCACCGCCAGCTGGCCACGGGGCACGGTCCTCCTCCACGAGGCCATCTGCTTCCCCGTTCCGTCGTCTCAGCGCTGCAGGGGCGGGCGTCGCGCCGCCGCCGGGTGCTCCCGAGGGGAGGACCACCACGCGGGAGGGCAGATCCGTCGCGAGGCCACCGGGTGTGGCTTCGGGTCCGGCAATGGCGTTCCGGCGGTGGTACCGCCGTCCCCGCCATGAAGAAGAAGCGCAGCGGCCGCCCCGCCGCGGCAAGAAGAAGATGACCTCCGGCGAGCCACGCGGTACACCCGTGGCTCCCCATATAGCTGGCGTCCCCGCTTCGCCGCCGCCAACCAGACGCGACAAAAGGCGTTGCGTCCGTGGCCGCCCCGGCCCCGATCAGCAGCGTCCCGTCCTGCGCCTTGGCCCTTGGCGCAACACGGTCGCAAAGGTGGCGGGACACGCCCCGTCCACCTGCGTCAGGACCCCCACCGTCGCGCCTCCCCTCCGCATCGTCACGGTGGCGGGGAGGTCCTCCCTCGGCGGCGGCCCGGGCGCCCGCCCACCGTCGCCAACACCGCCCGCGGCCCGTTTCGCCGGGGCTAGTCGAGCGCTGCTTCAGCGCCTCCAACGACCATGTCCACGCGCTCTGCACCTTCCCGTCGCGCTGCTTGGCCGCCGCCGCGAGGGCATCGGGCGCGTCGTCGCCGGCCGAAGGTCTTTGGAGCGGGGGGCCAGGAACGCGCAGTGGTGCATGTCTCCACCTCACGGGCCCCTCTGCCGGCCACGGATCGGCGACCCACGGTTCTCCTGGCCCCATCCGCGTCACCTACACTGCCACCACCGCCACGGGGGAGCCTACACCCGGCACCATCGGCCGGTGATGCGCTGGGGTGGGCCCCGGCCCGGTGGCTTCGTGCCCCCCTCACGCCGGTCTTGAGGCCGGCTGCGGTGTCCCCCCGGTTCGAGTGGACCCCATGCTAGATGAGCTCGCGGCCTCCCTCATCGCGCGCCCGCCTCTAAGCTTTGCGGATGTTGTTGCATCGGAGGTGCCGATGAGGTCGCTGCGGCCGGTTGGTGATACGCCGTCCGTCGCGACCGGTTCGTTGAGGTGGTTGTGTCAGGGTGTCGGCCGACGCCGATCGACCAGCCTCCATGGTCGGAACCCGGTATGTCGTGCTGGCGGTGGTGGCTTTCGGGCTGTGCGGCGGCTAGCGTCGCATGAGCTACCGCTACCGAGCCCGGTCAAGGTGGGGGCCTCGGATGTGGGTGTGGGAGAGGGAGGCGGTCTCGTGCTCCACGGCAAATGCAGCGAGCCGGCAACCGTGCCGTCGGTCGAGGACCGTGGCCACTTTCAAGAAGCGGCTCGAGCCCTCCATTCTCTCCACGCCCGGTCTTGAGGAAGCGCGCCCAGCGCCAAGGCGCCCCGAAGCTAATGCCCAAACGCGATTGCACGCCTCGGCTGCAAAGAGTGGGTCCGGACTCCATAGGCGGAGGACCGGGCAAGGAGAGTAATGCTCAAGAAGATGGGGATTGAGGTCGAGGCCGAGCATGAAGATGCGGTCTCCTTTGATGAGCTGCAGGCTGCCTTAACGGGCCCTCTCCGACGTGAACATGGAGGCCATGGAGGTCTTCCTTCGTGGGGAAGAAGCGGCGCATCGGTGCAGACGGTATGGCCTGAGAGTGCTTGCGGTCTGGTCGCGTCATCTGGCTATCATGTAATCACCTTAGGGGGTGCATTCAGTGGTTAGGTTGCTTGCTTGTGCTGTGTGTGTGTGTGTGTTGGTGTTTTCTGTTTCTCTCTTTCGTAGCCTGATGTCCGCTTCGGCATCCCGGCTTATTTTGTATTTGGATTTGGTTTTCCTCCTCTTAATGAAACACGGGTGAATGGCCCGATCGAAAAAAAAAAATGACACTGGGTGGAAGTTGATGTGAGCATCTTGTAGGGTCATATAGCTCCCAAGTCACAACAACGACTCACCTTCTGAAACCTGATCCATCATGGGAATTTTTGTGCTTAATGGGATATTCCACGAAGTTTGGTGGAAGGAGACACGTTTACCAAGGCTTCACGATATGCCAAAAACATCAATAATTGGATATGATTTACTAGTTTTACATTTCTAAGCTGCGTACCGGTTATCAACTCTTTCAAATGCAACACTATTGAGATACTATATACTGATATATCCTCCTTTTGAGGCTATTATTCAATACAAGTGCTTTTTATCTTGCACTGTACAGTACACACATTGAAATGCTTGACACAACAGGTGCAGTGGTAGAGGAGGGTGAGGAAGCACGGAACAGTGTTGACATCGCGGCGCCTGGAATTGCTCCCGCCCACCCACCTAGACACACACCTTGGAGAGCGACGTGGGGGCCTGAGTCTAGCAGTGTGGAGAAATTCACATGAATTCGGTCAAAGAAGTTCAGACGAATAGTTGAACTAGACGTGCTTGGAGATTTTCCTATCCAAAGGGATAGGTGGCCCATGGCCATTTCTATGTTACAATGTCATTATTCGGCTCGTCGTCTTCGGTACCGTAGCAACATTGGCCCCACTCTGACTGTGCACTCTGTGCTCATCTCAATCTCATATTATATATAGAGAAACGAGGAGCTTGCAAGTATCGACCGAACAGGCGAGCAGTCAGGGTCAGAGTCAGAGAGATACAGCAGAAGAATGGAGGCCAACGGGGCTCAAGAACAACTGCCTCCCCGTAACCTCAGCGTCGTCGATCACGAGTCCCTCCAGCAGCCAAGTGATGCCAAGAACACCAAGGGGGGCTGGATCACTTTCCCTTTCATCGCAGGTCTGTCCGCCTCTAATCTCATGCATCTCATGTGTTGATAGTGATTAATTTGAGTACATATGCGTCTGATTTGGGGCAGTGGCGATGCTCGGGCTTGGGGTGGCGAGGGGCGGCGCGACCAGCAACTTGGTTGTCTACCTCGTGAAGAAGTACAACGTGCCGCGCGTCGACGCCGCGCAGATCTCCAGCATCGCCCTCGGATGCCTCAGCCTGGCCCCAGTCGGCGGAGCCATCATCGCCGACGCCTTCTTTGGCTGCTACCCTGTCGTCGCGGTCGCCATGGTCGTCTCTGTGCTGGTCAGTAGATCAGTGCCCTTACTTTCTTCCTCATCGACGCAGCATGCATGCGGATCGTACATATATGAACTTTCCGCAACAACTGCAGGCGTTGGTCATGTTCACTCTCACGGCGAGCCTGAACGTCCTGCGGCCGGCTGCGTGCCAGCCAGGCGCTGCTGGCCCATGCGAACAAGCCTCGACGGGGCAGATGGCGGCGCTCTACGCCGCGGTCTTCATGCTGTGCGTCAGCGCGGGGGCGCGCGGTTCAACCAGGCCACGCTGGGCGCCAGCCAGTTCGACGCCGCGGCCGACCGCGACGTGCTCTTCAACTGGTACTTCATCTTCTTCTACGCGTCCTCGGTGATCGGCTCCACGGTCATCGTCTACGTGCAGGACAACGTGTCATGGGGCTCGGCTATGCCATCTCCGGCGCCGCCAGCTTGGCGGGGGCTTGTCATGCTGCTCGTCGGCATGCCATACTACCGCCGGCCAGGCGCTCGGGGCAGCCCATTCATGGGGCTCGCCAGGGTGGCTGTTGCTGCGGCCAGGAAATGGAAAGTCGACTTGGACACGTCAGTGGAGTTGGGGTTCTACCACGGAACACGCAGCACTGACGACAGGGACGCCAGCGACACTACTAGCCTAGCTACTCCAAGCGACAGTTTCAGGTAAGAAAACGATGCCTTTGAATATGCCCTAGTTAGCATAGCTTCAGGACTCCACCTAAAACAGTAAGCGACACAAATAGCATTTTTTTTTTTTCTTCAACTTAATACAGCTACTCCCTCTGTCCCCATTAAATCGATTCCTAGAATCCTTGCAAGTCAAACTATCTAGGTTTGACTACTTTTATAGAAAAAAATTAACGGCCGAAAATGAGCATAATTATAAAAATATTTCATGGCATATCTAATGATACTAATTTGATGTCACAAATTTTGATAGATTTTTCTTGAAATTCGGTTAAAGTTTAAAAAATTTAACTTTAGATAACTCTAGAAATCTATTTACTTCCCGTCCAGTCTGGTTTGCTTATCAAGTTCAAACTTTATAGCCTTTGTTTAAAAATTTGGCCAATCATTATAACCGTTGTAATACAAATTTGATAGGGTCCTTCTTCTTAATGGCATACTCCTTAGAGAACAGCAAACAAAAAGAGTCAATGAGTAATATATTATTGAAAGAGTACTCTCATTGAAACTTCACCACCTCTAGCTCATGCACCAAAAGGACGCTAAAGCTCCAGCAAGCCGTCATGGTTTCTCTCTCTTCAGAGAATAAGTCAACTTTCACGAACAGAGGAAAATATAAAAATGAAAACCTTTGTGACAACAACGTTTGCATTAATATACGACATCAAAAAATATTCTTAGTGCGGTTAGCCCCTGATAGCTACGACTACAGATTATAAAGGTTATTGGAATGTTAATGACATGAACATTATTATATCATTGATTCATGAAAGATACTTTTAAGGACGTGTTTGACTGGGCTTTTTGTGGCTTCGGCTCCTCCTACACCTTGTACTGTAGAAGCACTATTCATAGGAGCCATTTTCCTCTCTCTCCTGCTAAAATGAACTACTCCCTCTCTGTCCCATGGAGTTTGGCGTTTTTTTTTGACTTTTTGAACTTCATGTTTGACCATCCGTCTTATTCAAAATATTTATGTAAATAATAAAATAAATTAATCAATATTTAAGTATCTTTATTGATAAAATAAGTCATAATAAAATAAATTATATTTATGCAAAAAAATTTAAATAAGGCGAATCATCGAACAAGATGGCACGGAATCGGGGTGACAAACTCAATGGGGACGGAGGGAGTAGGAGTTAGGAGGAGCCACGGTCGTGGGCTTCTCGGCTCCGGCTCCTCTGGTACTGTAGCGAAGAGCTAGAGCCCCAAGGAGCCCCTACCATACATGCCCTAAATATTAGGAAAAGTCCATCTTTGCCATTCAATTATCACCGAGATTTCTATTATATTTATCATGCCAGTCCAAAACTAGGAATCTTTGACCACAGAATTAGCAATACAAGGCCATCTAGCGTGTTTCAAATATGATTTTATTTTTTCTAAAAATGATTAAGAAAAACTGGTCTATTTTCTAAAAAAAAACATATAATTAGCACAATTTGATGAATCAGAAAATTATGATTCCACTATCAATTATTTTTTAGAAACATACTCCCTCCGTATAGGAAAAAGAAGTCATTTTGGACAAGGTTTGGGTCAAACATTGGGAATATAAATCATGAATAACTTTTAAGTCATTGAGTTTGGAAATATGAAAATCATATCAATAGATTTGTCTTGAAAATTACTTTCATAAAAATATACATATATAACTTTCTAATAAATATTTTTATAGAAGAGAGAAGTCAAAGTTGTGCTTTGTAGACCCGTGTCATTTGTTCTAAGCGACTTCCTTTTCTTATACGGAGGGAGTAGTGTGTATATTGCTGCTAGTGAAGAGTTATTTGGATCTTATTTGCACTTATTTCTAGTGTTTTGTTGCTTGTAGTCATGGCCATTGTTAATTTAAGTTGTCACGTTCGCGCTATATTGAACCTAAAGATAGACCAAGAGAATTCTACTCCCTCCATCCCAAATTGTAAGTCATTCCAAAAATCTTGGAGAGTCAAAACATCTAAAAGTTTGACCAAATTTATATGATAAGACAATAACATTTAGGATGCCAACTAAGATCATTGGATTCTTCGTTAATTATATTTTCATAGTATTACCTATTTCATGTCAAAAAAATCTGTAATTCTTTGTATATTTTTGGTCAAACTTGAGATGTTTTGACTCTCCAAGATTCTTGGAATGACTTACAATTTGGAATGGAGGGTGTAGATAACTAGCCGTGTGATGCAAGTTCAAATATCTAAATATGATGATCTATATATGGTGAACCATGGCACATGCGAAGTTGCTGTCGTCCTACAAAAACTTCTCTTCGCTATTAGTATGCTATGGATGCTTGGCCAATTTTGAGTATAATATGGGACAAAATGATTACTTGAATAAATAACAGACCACCATTAAAATACTATGAATAGGAACAAATAAAATAAAAGTTATTCTAAATAGAGCATTCCACAGATAGATTATATGTTGAGAAAAGAATGGTTATCGTGTTTATATTTTTCTAAAACAAACTGAATTAGCTATATCTTTTTTAGGAAATAAACTAGTAGTATTTTTTTTTTTTGTTTTTAGAAAATACAAGATCACTTTTAAAACCAGATAGAATGGCTATGGCCTGTTCAACTTAGTTAATTGTTGCGGACTGTTTACTATAGCTGCCACATTTTTACTTGCTGTGACGAGAGGGTAGCTGCTGCTAAACAGGCAGATGCAAATTTATCGGGTACTGATTGGTCATCTAATTTTTGTGTTGCCTGGCTAAAATTAAACTTGGACAAAAGATGAGTGACCAAAAATAGACTGCTCTCTTGTATTTTGAATAGAGGAAATAAAAAAATAGAGTTGGATAAAAGAATTCATCCATATATATAACCTCAAGACAGGACTTGATACTACAAGTCTTTCACGCTAACCACTACTAATTAGGGCATCCGCAATGGTGCTACCTACGTAGTGAGCTGACACGGAGGTAAGAGACAAAAACAAATATTATTTTATGCATTCTTGTACTATTGAATCCACATGCTCTTCTCTTAGATTCTTGTACTATTATTTGTTCCTTGCTAGTGACTGTTCTCTCTCTCTTTACTTTTTTTCTCGTACATCATAATTGCTAGCCAAATAGCTAGTTCTTGGGACGCCCTTACTGCAGCTATATTACGGTGGTGGCACCTTATTTGTCTATGTATGTACTAGTCATCAGTGATGTCAAGAAGGGAGGCTACAAGCTAACACCGTCTTCAGTTGACGCTACAACCACCTATTCATATATAATATTTGACGAGTCACCTTTCATGTTATCCCGTTATGTTTTTTATTATATAACGGAAACGTCACTGTGTTTGAAATGTCAGCGGATCGGAATTAATCAGGCCCCACCAGAACGAATTATATAGAAAAAAGTTGTCCCTGTGGTCAAAATAATCATGTTGTAGGTACGTACGTGTTCAAGTCCACACTCAGGGAGGCCCGGCCCACGCATACTCGCGTTCTTAAAATAAAAACGGAATAATACTTTGATATTATTGAAGTACTGATGTATCGGTATATAAAGATATGGATAGCAAAAGTATCATATGTATGCTTGATTGTGTATGTAAATGTTAAAAAAAAATGCAACTGTTTTTTTATTTAACTTGAAGTAGCCATGCATTTAGAACATTTTCAGACGGAAGCACGCATCGATTTCTTTGTTAATTGCCACGAAATTAAAATGATATTATAGGAGTGGCATTAAACAGTACCAGTCCGAAGAAATTCATTGCATAGGAGTGGCACACTAGTACTAGACAGTGATTTTTTTTTTTTTTTTTTTGCGAGACAGTACACTACTGGAAACTTAAATTCCCTGATGGTTTCGTATTTTTTGATGGTTAAAACCGACAGAGGTAATTGCAAGTTGGCAACAGACAGGGTAATTTTCCTTATATCATGTTAGTTTTTACACCGACAAAGAAATTACTTACCCTGTCATGCAAACAAAACTAATTTTTTAGTTTCCCTGCCGAGCTAGCTTTGACGGTTATTCCCTGAGGGGAATTGATTTTATAATTTATTGACGGTATTTTTAATTTCCCTGCCCGTAAATGCACGGTTAGGGAATTTCAGCTTCCTACCACTCTGAATCTCTGATGATTACAGATCAAGGGATCAAGGAGACTGTCGGCACACCCAAACATGTATAAGGTTTGACTATATACTGACAATGGCATCCGTTTCCACATGCACCCGATCGCAGGTTCTAAACCGCGCTGCACTGATCACCGCCGGCGATGTCGCCACACCGGATGGGTCAGTGATCCAGCCGTGGCGCATATGTACGGTGCAGCAGGTGGAGGACTTCAAGGCGGTGCTCCGCATCCTACCGCTCTGGAGCGCGTCCATTGTCCTCAGCGTCGCGTTCGGCGCGCAGATCAACTTCACCGTCCTGCAGGCCCTCGCCATGGACCGCGCCTTGGGTCGCTTCACCGTGCCGGCGGGCTCCATGAGCGTCGTCATCCTCATCTCCATTGTCGTATCCCTTGTCCTCCTCGACCGTGTTCTCCTCCCGCTCTGGCGGCGCCTCACTCGACACACACCAACGCCGCTGCAGCGCATCGGCGCAGGCCACGTCCTCGCCATCCTCAGCCTCGCTGCGTCCGCCACCGTTGAGCGTCATCGCATGGCGACCGTGCGCGCGCATGGCGAGGAGGGCCACCCGGCGTGGGTCTCACCACTGTCGGCGATGTGGCTAGTCCTGCCGCTTGTTTTAGCTGGCGCTGGCGAGGCACTGTACTTCCCCGGGGGCGTAACGCTGTACTACGAAGAGTTCCCACCGTCGCTCAAGAACACATCGACAGGCATGGTCGCTGTGATTGTCGCTCTCGGATTCTACTTGAGCACCGCTCTCGTCGACGTAGTCCGGAGCACCACAGCGTGGCTGCCAAACAACATGAATGTGTCCAGGCTTGAAAACCTCTACTGGTTGCTCACCGTGATGGCGGCCGTCAACTTTGGGTACTACCTGTTTTGTGCCAAGTTGTACAAATACCAAAACGTTGGTAAGTAGCAGCTTGGCTGCCTGGCTCCATCATGTGTCCATATTATATGTAACGATATTGAATCTCCATATTGTTATGTGTTAATACGGGGGTAACCTCTTAGTTGACTATTTAGTGAATCTCGATGAAACTATTGGCTTGTCACGAGTAGCGCCCAAACACTATTCAGCGTGCGTGCACCAGTTGCGCTAGCGATGCACCGTTTTTGTTGACGTTTCCTCTTACGTCCAGAACCGGTATGTACACACTTTGTGTTTCTAGGACCGTTTCCTTTTTCATGGGACCTGAGTGTGGATGGTGAACGCGGAGAGGGGAGGGAGGCGCATGCCTGTGTCAGATCTATGTCAGATCCTGTTTTTTCCGGAATATGCATGTGGTACGCAAAACTTAAAATGTCAGATCCGATTTTTAGTTTGGTTTGCACCATTACGTTCATTATGACGAGATCTATAAAAGTGATCATGCATGTTAGGTATGTTTCGAAACAATCTGCTACTGGCTTTCTATGTAAGGAACCCCCTAGGGGAGTTCCTCTGGTGAACCACGTCATTGCCAATTTCAGTTACCGGAACGGATCCCACCTGCATCGCCAGCGCCGAACGGATGCGCCGCCCTTGCCTCCGCGTCAAGGCCGCCTCCTGGACGCCCCAAACGGGAGTCCAAGCAACTTTACCAGCCACCACCGTGCGCAGAGCTCTAATTGCACCCACCACCCAGCGATTGAAGATTAGAGGCCGATTGCAATTATTCTCCACCCGCATTTACTTTCAGCTAGCTAGCGTATATATGATGGGAGCAGAGGATGGGAGCGGAGCACGGGAGCACCTCCAGGCCCGCCGTGGTCGAGCTCGACGCCGCCTGGGTACTAGACGTCAGCCTCGCACGAACGGCTGCTCTCGGACGACGTCGTTGGGGAAGGAGAAGCCACGGACGATGCCGACGATGGGGAGGACGACGATGTCGCGCTTCCACCGCTCTCTTCATCCACGCGCGTCCTTCTCCCCGCCGCCCCCGCCGCCGCGGTCGGCGCAGGCGGAGCCCGACGAGGTGGTCGGGTACGACCAGCTCCCCGACGCACGCTGAGGCCGGCGCTGCGCGCACGCATGCCGTTGCACGCAGATGGCTGGCCTCCATCCAGTCCACCAGCTCGTCGAACCGCGACGCGAGGTCGGGTCGGAGAGGAGCTCGCCCGGGAGGTGGCGACGCGCGGCATCTGGACGACGACACCGCGAGCGCCGCCGCCAGCGCCACGACCGCCGTCAGGCCACCGCGCACGAACAGGAGGAGCCCGCCGCCGCTCGCCGTTCACCGCCGCCTCCTCCTTCTCCTCCCACTGCGCCGGGGATGGCCCGTCCGCCGCACGGCCAGGAGGAGCCGGTCGCCGCTGGGCTGTTCTGCCGCCGCGGTGGGTGAGTGAGAAGGACGGAGATTGTGCGGTTGCGTGCGGCAGAGATGTGCGGTGAAATGGATAAGGAAGAGATGGGAAAAAGAAAAGGGAAGAGAAAAAGGGGGAAAAGAAAAAAAGGAAAAAAAGAATAGAAAAAAGGAAAAAACGGGGAAAGGGGAAAAAAAGAAATATAGAGAATAAGAAACGGAAAAGATAAAAAGGAAAAATAAAATAGAAAAATAGAGAAGAGGACATTCATCTTCTAATCCTTAGTGGTTAACATTTTAGATTATTTATGTTTCTCCGGCATACCCACGGCAACGCGGGGAATCCTTCTAGTTTTTTGTGATGATAAAGTTTTGCATCTAGGACTATAAAGTTTCAAATGTTGTAGTACAAAGTTTCAAAACTTCGGAGTGCAAAGTTTCAAAGTAGAAAGCTCCATTTAGGTGTATAAAGTTCATAGCATGTGAGTACACGTTTGAAATGAACTAGTACAAAGTTCCTGAATTTAGGTATAGAGTTTTCAAATACTAAAGTTTTAAACTAGTAGTTCAAAGTTTTTTATAATGTGATAGTTCAAAGTTTTGAACCTACCGTATAAAGTTTGTATATATGATAGTTCAATGTTTATAAATTTCAAGTATAAAGTTTTTTATTCTATTAGGACAAAGTTTGTAATATGATCTTGTAGCGTGACAGTTCAAAGTTTATAAATTATGAGTATGAAGTTTTTAAACTACTAAGTTTTAGATTTAAGAGTATAATAATGTTGGATATGTATAGAAAGATTCTAAGTACTCCCTCCTTTTTTGTGCTTTTTAGCATGTTTTATTTACTACAAGTTACGTAGTCATATTGATAATGTTACCTAGACTTGTGGAATCTTAGAAACATATTTATGTTCATTGAATCTCATATTTTTTCCATGTTTTTGCATCAACTGCTGGTGTTTTCCATATTTTTATAAAAAAACACTCTCTGTCATAGTGCCGCTATAGTTTCATAGCTGCTAAAAAAAAAAGGTTGCCGCTATTTTCTATACTCGCTATTTTAAACTATGCTACCTTCTACCTATATATGTAAGGGAAACCATCCCCGTATGTGCAATATCCACACATCTGCTATCTCGAGAAAAAAAAAAAATGAGTCGTAATAAAAAAAAAGTGGCTTGAGAAAAACTAGACATGAGAATAGAAAAATAGCCCAACACAAAATTGGCTAAAGGTCATAGGACAAAAAGATAACTAGACTCCGAGAAGCTAAGGGGAACCGGACTCCAGATACTAGATACTGTGGGCCAAAATTAACGAAGGTGGTAGCCGAGCACGCGCGCGTCACTACTCCTGGCGCGCGTGTGCCCAAAAGCACGTCACAAACAGTGTCACAGCGAGCCAAAACAAGGTTGCATAGCTTGTCTCTAGGAAAAAAAAAGTTGCCGCTATTTTCTATGCTCGCTATTTTAAACTATGCTACTTCTACCTTTTATATATATATATATATATATAGTATTTATATTTTTTTTTTTTTTTTGAGAGCGACACGATTACAACGCATGAGACACTCACAACAACACGCACGCACACTCACCCCCTATGAACACACGCATAAACCCTACCCCTATGAAGCACCTCAGAAGGGAGGCGCCGGCCAAGCAGATCTGGAGATTACCGAAGTCAGAGGCGCGCGTCGTCGTCGGCGGAACGTCGCTACCATTTAATGCATAACGCCAGGAAAATCGCGGGAAAATCCCAAGAAAGGTGCGAGCAGGGATTTGAACCCCGCGGTGGGTAGCCCCATTTGGGCCGTCCTACCATTTGAATTTCTGCCGGTCGCATATAGTATTTATATTTGGAACCCGGGTACCGAATGAATTTGGTACCCAGCCTCCTCTCCTCCACGCAAACCAGCCAGCCTCCTCCGCTTGGGCCTTGGCCCACCGCCCGCCCGCACTCAGGTTCCCAGGCCGGGCCCAGTTTTCAATGTTACGGCCCGAGCACCGTCAGCTCCCCCCGCCACCCACGATGGCACGATCTTTTCGGTTACCTCGAGCTCATCCTCTCGCCTCCTCCGTACCACCCCGCCTCCGCCCCCGGCGCCGCTCCTGAACCCTCCCGCTGGTGCCGCTCCTCAGCCCACCTCCTTTGCCGGCGCCAGTGGCCTCGCCAGCCTCGCCGGAGCCGGATCCCGCGCAGCCAAGGGCCATCACTGCGGATGTAGCGCAACACGGTCCACACGGAGGGTGTCATTCCGGTTGCGGATCCCGTCCACCGGCGGAGCACGAACTGATTCGTCGGCACCTCGTCCTCATCCATGCTACCAGCGTACTGCTCCCTCCTTAGTCCCGATGGAAGCTGTGGAGATTGAGATCCACGGGGACTTCCATCCACGGAGGCTGGAGGTTTTCCCGTCTGCTTTTTCATTCTTTTTTTTATTACTTTCTCGGTGAAATGTGCAGACTTGGTGATTGTTAATTTGTTTTGATGATCATTCTTGCTGCCACTAGACGTGGATCTTGCAGTTGCTGGCTGATTTTGCACCTACCCTCACCGGCCTAGTGATGGATCAGGCGTAGTAGGCCTAGGGAGCAGCTGATCCCCATGGTCTGGCTGTATCAACGCCTTCTCCTACAACCAAAGATGGCATCCAGTCCCCCAGGTTGTCTTCCCCTTTTGTTTTCTTTGCTTCTCCTGCCTGGACATGGTGTTGACTAGCAGGAGCTGCGCGGGCTAGCAAGTATTGCATTGTACAATGTTTTTTATTACAAAATATAATTGTGTTTGTTTCAGTCAAAAAAATGAAAGCTCTTTGAGTTGTTGCTTGTGGTTTGCCAATTTGTGATATATATAGGCATGTAGAACAGTAGAAGAATCTTGCATCTCAAACCCGAAGTTGTATGAAGTAGGGAGCTTGGTATGAAAATCCATATTCATGCTACATGGTTCAGGCTAGGGAATTTGTTATGAAAATCCATAATCATGCTACATGAATCATGGTGTTTTGTTTGGAAATTTTGGAGTTGAGTGTTCAACTGTTGGATGCACAATTTTAGATTATAATTCACATACACCAATTTTGTGCGGCCTGTCATAGCGCTGCATAAGAACATCACCAGTCAGCTGCAAATAATTGTAAACAGTTAACCTGGACTATTTTACAGAGGACGATCACAATCAGACAATTTGTTCGAGAGAGATTAGTTGCAGACTGACAGTACTAAGAACATATGAATACCTGCGCTGTTATTTGTTTTACTGAACCTTTGGCACATTTTTTTTCTCCATGATTGCACAAAGTTACATTCAGTAGCTATAGCTGAATCTCAGTTCAGCTGTTCAAACCAAAGGTCTGCACATAGCATGGAATTAATTTAGAAGTTGCTTTATAGAGCTCTAAAAGCTATTCATTCCTGCTAGATTAATTTGCACAGTACAAGGAAAAAATAATTGGCCTGCTTTTGACTTATGCATTCCATCTAATAAGAAGTTCTTTCACCTGTGTCGCCTTCGACTATTCCCATATGTTCTCCTTCCCCTCTGTATTAGTGGGTTTTCATGGATGCATATAGGCCCGGGCCTAGCTGTAGGATTCCAAAGTTTCCAATTGTCTTGTCAGACATCACTGGATCTGATGAATTGATTGCAACCATGAACATGGCGGTAGGTGCATCGTCCTGATCTTTTTGTTTGCAGTGCTCTTCTTCTTTATTTAACTTCTTAGTATTAATTCAGATAAAAATTATGGTATGCGTATTTCAGTTTCAGCGAAATAATTGTCGAAAAGTATGAAAGAGGTTTATCAAATTTCGTGTTTTCTTTCTAATTTTAGTTTCTGATTGAAACTCAATTGCTTTTTCCTATGACAGTAAGAAAAACATCTAACTCTGCAATGGCAGATGTGTGCTATTCATTGATTCCTCAATAAAAAGTAGAAAACCTTAGATTTTAGATTGGTTATTACACCGCCAAATTTGAGTAGTGTAGTGTTTACTGATAATATAACGCATATATCATTCCCTGCATATGCTGGAAAATAGCTTCAACGCGAAATCATCTTCCTTCATACTGGCATCATCAATTGGGAATGTTTGCATGGTTATTTTTTTTTTAAATCATAAATGCCATTATTTTTCAGAATGATACTATATAATTGACTCCACAAATTTAAGTTTTTTCCGTTCAAACATGGGTGCTAGATGTCACCATTTACACAGTACGATAAACTGCCTTTTTTTTCTTGAGTCACATTGAACATACCAATATTTTGACGATAGCTAGAATTTTACATGTAAATTTGAGATTATACTTGTTAATGTCTTCAGACAAAGATTATTCGTTCCTTGCACATTAGATGTATTTTAGATATGTTATACAAAATGGTTTGAGATCCATCGTCAGGTACGAACATTCTAAGGCACTAAATCCGTTGAGCATTCTGGCCTCCGAAGTTTGAGTGCTAGGAGGATTCATCTCTGCAGTTGAGTGCATTGATGAAGTTCTTTTTAGTTCCTTCCAATTATTCATCAAATATGGGAAGATCCACAAGCTGATTTGTTTTGCATTGTTGCCTCTTAGTTCCCATTTTTCTGTTCACTATCTGATCCCATTGTCATGGATTTGGCCAAATAGGACATATATAGAGGCTATTATGTTGTTCATTCATCATCCATCTACTTGTCCCAAGTTCAAGTGCATTATTTATTAATTTATTTTTTACTTGTCAATCCTTTTTTGAACCATTTATTTGCATGCCACCATCTCCTGTGGAATGTTGTTATGTTATATCAATCATTACTCTCTAAACCATTTGTTGTGCCCATTGATTTGCACAGATGTTGTACTTTGCAAACAGAAAATATGAGGGGAAAAAAAAAAAGAAACACATGCCATGTTCTCTCATAGTGGCAAATGTTTTAAGGCTTGTGAGCACCTATCACTATTTTGTGCATTACGAAAATTATTTGCTTTCAGAACTGAAGCCTTTTGTCAACACAGGTCATTATTTGCAACCAGGGAACTACCTTGAGATGGATGGTTAGCCCACTGGAACTTAGCTACAGCTCTGATGATCGTGATACTCGTCATGATGAAACTCGTGTCAGCTATGACCTATATGACTTTATTCAGGTCTACTTTTGCATCAATTATGTCTGGCTGTTGTGCTTTCTTTTCTTTTATTGCATCAATTCCATGTGCTGTGTGATCACACCATAGAAATTTGGTCAGTTCATTTTTTAAGTGTAGTTAAGGTCAGAAGGAAAAACTAAGATATATACATTTTCTCAAATACAGAAGGGGCTCTGCTCTTAACCATTTCAGGAAAGATTGACCACACACGGATTTTTTTAGAACCTTTTTTCACTAATATAACAAGCTGTATTCCACAAGATTTACATCTTTGACCATTTTTAGCCATGGTGGCCTTCTCGTGGTGTCTAAATTAGCTGCTCAACAAAGGATTTGGCCACACCACCAGCCATGGCTAGCTAAATGTATCAAATTGAAAATTTAGTGTTTAGTCTCAACAAAATGTTATGATATGTGAAGGTCTCAGAAATCATACACGGTGATAAGGCACCAGCAAGGGAGGCATATATGTGTCTAAGCTTTTTATTCTCTTCAGAAAATCCATTGTGTCGTGCCTTTTTTTTGCATAAAAGTATAAATGATTTAGGCAAATTTGGCTAGATAACATCATTAGAGGTATAGATCATGAATAACATTTGCTATTGTGATCTAAATACCAAAGGGAAAGGAAGGGTTCTTGTATCAGAATAATATATTAGGCTGTTGCTATTTGGTTTTATATTGGATCAAATTGCCAAAATAACCATGGCCTCATGGGTGTTATTTATAATTGCTCTAAAATGCTATTTCAGGTGTTCTTTAAGAAGCACACAGAATTTGCAAAGAATGACTTCTATTAGTTCTATATAACTGGAGAATCTTATGCTGGGCACTACATTCCACCATTTGCAAGCATAGTTCACCAAGGAAACAAAACAAACGAGGGCATTCATATAAACTTGAAGGTATGGGTATTAGCCTCTTTGCATCAATTTTTTACCCCTCTTCGATTCTCAGTTTCCCTTTCTAACTTTTGCTATTCTTAACTAATCTTATTCTAGGGATTTGCTATAAGTAATGGTCTTACGGATGGTGTCACACAACAAAGGTTATGTGGTGCTATAAACTTAATAATATATGCCACCAGTACTGCGTTTTTGCAGCCAATACACGGGTACGACAGCATTGGGGTCGGCATTTGTTTCACGCTGTCGAATGCTATTGCTGCCGTGAGGGGGCAACATGCATCTGTGGGATACTACTGCAACCAAGCAGGCCATGGAGCTCTAGGATGGATGTTGGATTAGTCAGTGGCATTTTTTAGTTTCATATATGATGATATGGAATGATCACAAATTCTGAATTCCAAGTTCTATATATTTGAGGTTTTCTATTCTCACGTCTCAAGTAGTATTTTTTATGTATGATCAGTTTACCAAGGTAGGAAAAGATGAGTGTTTTAATAACCTGGACTATTTTTTGTGACAAAAGAAAAATAAATTCTACCAAATGGTTAAATCGCTGTCGTCAGTAAAGGTGTATCTCTGTTTTATAACCACAAAATCATATAACCAAATTTGTTTCCAACTAAAACTACTGTGTTTTTACTAGTCCTGTTTCCAAAACTGAACGTGTTCATAAGCAATTGAACCGGACTGGAGGGCCTTCCCCATCCCACCAGCCACTACGTCTACGTAACAGTTGGTCACAGCGGAAAAAAAAAATCGGCATCATCGGTCAATCACACAGCGAAGAAAAATCGGCAGCTGGAAAAAAAACACAAAAAAGTCGGCACCATCGGTCAATCACACAGCCCAACAAAAATTGGCATGGTGGACTGACGCGGAATGGGCCTGGAGGATTGCGGAAGGCGAGACGTGGGAGGCTGCTGCATGCCGGTGCGGTGGGAGTGGGCACCGGGGTCTCGAATGCATTTGGACCCCGGGGTCCAAATAGTCTTTGGCGTATATATATATATATATATATATATATAGGTATTCTATATATTACGCAGGCGGTGATTAATAATCATTACCCGAGCCCACCCAGCGCACCGGAACCTCGAGCCAAACCCGTGCGCTGCCCCGTCCGTCCGTTTTTCCTCCGTTATCCACGACCCACCCGCCCACTGTATGTTCTATTTTTTCCGTTCTTAAATATTAAAAAAAAATAGATCGTGGGGGGGAGGGGAGGGGAGTCGGGAGACGCTGGTTTATTCTCGCGCTCCCGTCGCACGACCACGGATTGACCCCGCAACCACCGTTCCAGGCTAGCTCGCCGCCGCCCCTGCGCCCGCCCCCACCGCACGACCTGAGCTCGCCGCCGCCCCTTCTCCCTGGTTCGGCACCGGCGACCTCGCCGCACCTGGGCCCGTGTCTACTGCCCGCACCTTGCCTTGTCGCCTCAGGGGCCCAGCAGCACAGCCGTCTTCCCCGCACCCCGTCAGTTGTGGAGCGCCGGCGGCACCTAATCCACGACGCACTGTTGTGGCCTCGAGCGGTGAACTGACTAGCGGCGCAGATCCGGTCGGCAGCAGACAAGGTGGCCGGCTCGGCAGCAGGCGGGAGGCCGAGCCCCCTCAGATCCCGTCGGTAGCAGGTAGGAGGCCGAGCCACCAGAACTGGATGAGGAGCGAGCAGATCGACAAGGTGCGCTTTCCTCCTTTCTAGCTCGATCCATTCCTACCTCTGTCCAGATCCAACAGTTTAATATTTATTCCTCCATCCTCTCCTCTGGCTGGGCCACGGACGTCGTCAGCCACCGCCGCACTGGGCGCGGTCGCCATGTCGCTCGGTGGCAGCTTCACCTCACACATGGGCACCGTTTTTCTGCCGCACGCCTGGCTCCCTTGCGGGGTACGGCGAGCAGTATCCCACTGTGCATGCTTGCTTGTTCCCAGGTACGTTTGTTCTCTTTCTAAATTTCATACGCATATCAATTTCGAATCCTTTTTTATTAAAAAATTCAATGTAAGGCTGTCAAATTGGCGTCTTAACATGATGCTCTATTTATTATTGGCATGGTATATTATATCATTGGACATATATTTTAATTTTTAACTGGTTTATGGGTCTCTGTTTCAAAACTCTAATTATTATTCTAAAGTTCGTTGGAACGGAATGATAGAGAAGATAGTTGAGGGTGGAGGGCTGAGAGAGGGAGATGCGATGGAGAGAGAGTTAACGAGAGGTGATAGGGGGAAATATAGAAATGCGTATATGTTCCAAATCTAAAATGAGCATGATTCATTTGATTTTGCATTCAAGAAAAAATTCAGCATGTGTTCAGTCAAGCTGCAGTTCAAATTTTTTTCCTCGAACGTCATTGTCTAAAACCAAAAAGTGGTCCTAAATCATGCGGAATTCATGGGTTGGTTGTTCTATCAATTCATTCGGCTGTAGTTTAAATTCAAATTATGCAGTAATATCTGTTTTAGAGATTCCTAGTATCCATTCCATTGGCTGTTGGTGGCACCTCCCAGCTTTAGTTGCTTTTATTTTCCAGATTTCGTCCTTTTATCCTCATTCAAAATGTTGGCTCATTGATGTTTATCTAGTTATTTAAGAAAGCACAAATCAGTACCTGAGTTTGTAGGAGAACGTCTCTTTTTTTGGTACACTATGGACTACTGCAGAACTTTGATGTTATGTATAGAGAGCAACTTTTCTTGCTTATTTGGTTTGATTATCTGCACCTACCATTCGCATTTCCCTTTCAAGCCAATTTTATGTTTTCTTTTTTCTAAAGTCAGGAACCCTTTTGTGGATGGAATGATGGATGCTTTCAACTGATTACCACATACATAGGTTTCTTCATGACCTACCTCCAATAAACTATTGGTATCCTGATAGCCATTACATGTGCTATAATAGATTCATTTGGAATTATTTATGGATCCTCTAGATTTCAAAGGAGACTAGACAGCTTGGAGACACCTGTGAAACATGGCTTATAATATTGGCCTTTTTTGTTTTGTTTCGAGTCAGCCTGGGCAATCGGTTTTTAACCGACAATTCGATTCGGTTGTTCGGTGCTAGCAAAATTCGGTTTGGGAAGGGATGGGAACCGATCGGTTTAGCAAAAACAGAGAAACCGAGATTGCCGGTGTTGGTTTCTTCGGTTCGTGTTCTCGTTTCCCGGTTCACCGAGGATTCTGAGTCGCCCGTGACCTAGCTGAAGGCCGTGCGCTGCAACGGCGCTCGTCGCAGCTCGCCCAAGCTCCATGCGCTCATCAATCATCACGGCGCTCTTGCTTGCTCGGCCCACAGCCCTGTACCGCCACCAGACCCCAAGGAACGCTGGCAAGACGCATCCTCTGCAACACGCCGGCCGCCGCCTGCTGTTGAACTTCGCGAGCCGCGTCGCTGTGCTTATTGGCCTTGCTCTTAGCTTAAGGACTATATCAGTTTTTCTTTCAGACCCTAGGAACCAAACCAGTTTGCAAATCTTTGGTCACCCACAAAGATATTGTTATTGTTCCATTTGATATATACAGCCAAGAGAATAGTCACCTACAAAGAGGTCAATATTTTACGCTGATACTGATCATGATCATGTCTCATTTAGTTAGCTACAAATAGATGTAACGCCCAAGGAATGGAATATTTATTCTATCGGCATCAAAGTACAAATGGAGAAAGCATGTAACAGCCTAAAGAAATGGACCTTATGATGTGTTCTGAAATAATTGAGTTGCTTTTCCCCAAGAAGCATCCAGTCGAAAATATATCTATTTCCATCAATTCTTTTTGAATTCGAGTTAGCAGGTAGTTAGTGGATGATGGGCCATGTGGCTGCTGGGATTGACAGTACCCTTAGTTTGGATGAATTTCTAAAACTTAGTTACCTTACTCATGGCATACATATACTGTACCCTTGGATATGTCTCTGAAAAGCATATGAAATTTTGTCGAATGTTTGCATCACTTTTTGCAAAATGTTGTAATGATGAGGAATCAATTACACCTGTAGGCTGTAGCGATAGGATTGTTTACATGGTGCCAACATCGTTTTTGTATCAACAATCTAAATGTCTGGACCTTTCTGTGCAATTTTCTGATCCAATTACAGGAGTATACATTTACTAATGTATTGTGCCTCCTAATATTAATTTGGTTCTCAGCGGTCACATGTTCTGTCTATAAGATGTTTTTTTTGTCAGCAGTTAACTAGGTCTGAAGTAACCTTCGAAGTTCATTATTGCTTCAGGATTCTGTCACGTCAAAAATAATAACATGATAGCATGATTTTGTGTGATTATATGCCCTTTCTAGCACCTTCAATGCATATGAATTGATATTGTGGTCACTTGGCCTGGTTTAGAATTGTGATATGGCATCTACAAACTGTTCTTGTCAGCAATTATTGTGATACAGCGTTGTGCTTCCCTTACCAGCAGCCTTGACCTAGCAAGATCCCGATGAGGCACGCACAATCCTTCTTATCTTTTGTTGGATTCGGATTAGGCCAGTGTCAGGCTTATCTTGTAGATTGTGATTTTCGGTCTGGTTTGCATTTACTTTGATGTTTCTTTATCAAGATGAGCTGGATTCTTATGAGATTATAGCATGTTTCCATTTCTGTTTTTCGAAGTAGTCATGTAGACTCGTTGAGAATGAAGGCGACACTTGATGCAAATTACGTGTGTATATCATTAGCAACTCTTTAGGTTTTATGGCTCTAAATTCGCACTATTTGTTGCTATCAGTCATCCTAATTCAACAAACTTAATGATTGATCAACTTTTGCTTACCCCCTACTGTATTGATGTGGTTCCCCTACTGTTGCAGCTGCTCTAGAGTCACCCCCAGCATATCCCTAGTGGGACAGAGATGGTAGCCTCAGCACATGTGTGTGTGTAAAGGTGAGTATGCAATGGTAGCAGCTCAACATCTGATGTAATTAAATTTTAGCTTTGATTTTTTGTTTAATGAGGAATTACTAAACTTATTCAGAGGGGCCAACCCGAAATTCTTAACATACTCTCTACCATGTTCTTTAATTTTTATGTCATTGTCTTCAATTCAGTGTAGGTTAGCTATTTTATTGCAGTAAGCAATATCTTTGTTGACTCAATACATCTGTATTTTTGATATTGTAGTGATCAACTAGTGCCCCTAATCTGCGCTAAACATCAGTAGCCTTGCAAAACACAAACAGGTACCAGCACTCAAAGTCTCAAACTAGGCATAGCAGTTTTGGTTTCAATCATTAAAACTATACCTATAGGTGTTCACTGCAGCTAAAGTTTACTTTATGTAATTCATTCTTAAAAAGTTGTAACTGAAGTACTGAACTACTCAACGACACATGCTATGAAATTAAAACTTGTATTCTCTTAGATAATAATTGATCAAATGAATACATGTACAATACTATCTGTTTATCTGATAGATTCATCACAATTGTAAATAGTAATCTATGTGGATTGAGATGGGAGACAGATAGGGACGTGTACCCTATTTTAATATTGTCGCTAACCAATGAACTAATTCTAAATATTGCTTTACTCTTGCAGAATCCACATGGATGCCTCAGAGTTGCTTTCATTTTCGGATGTTCTGTGGTGCTTTTTGGAAGAATATATTGCATATGCCACTCGTTGAAATCTAATTTTCCTTTGGGGTCAAGGACTTATGGATCATACACCAAGGATCAGCTCAAATATATATATTTTTTATGTTCATACATGTTGATATACAACATAGACATCGAGTATAGGAATCACGCTGATTGGATTGATCAGCTTATTGATCTCATTTGCTAATGTATATGTAATAGTTTCACAAAATAATTTTTGAAGCCGCTTTTTTTTTTAATCATACCATAAAGACTACTATCGAAATATTGCACTCTCGATCCAGCTCAAACAGAAAGTGTCTGTAGCACTCTTGATCTAGTCCAGAAATGTAAAAAACAAAAACTGGCCATATTTAGCACTCCATCCATCTCAGGAAAAAACTGTCTGTATAAACCACAAACCTAACACGTATAGATTATACTTTGACCAATACAAATCCGGCCAGTCAGTATCTATTAATAACGTGCGGTCCACTTTTGCAAAAAAAAAAAAAACCCGGCTTGACAAACTTGGCATGCGAGTCTCACGGGCGGCAAAAAAAAAAAAAAAAAAAAAAAAATCAGTAAAAAAATCGGCTTTGCAACCTGCCGAGACAAAGGAAAATATCGGTCCAAGAAAAATCGGCCGCAAGGAAAAATCGAAGTCAACCACGGAAACATGCCCAGAAAATCGGTCAACAGCACGGACTCACGGGGACGCATGCAGAGGGCTCGGACTGGCGCCGGGGACGGTCTGGCCACTAGCGCGGGATGTGGGCTGGGCGCGAGGGGCCTCGGGTAGTGATTAATAATCACTACCCAGGTACTTAGCCTTGGCCTATATATATATATATATATATATATATATATATATATATATATATATATATATATTATCCTACACCACAGGTGTAGAATGGGATTCTACACCCAGGCACCTAAACTAACCAACCGCACAACCAAACCAACAGACCAGCCCGAGTCCGCTCCCGCTCGTGCCCAACCCGGCTAACCCCGACCCACTAACCCCTAACCCGCTAAGCACCCGACTGTCCCGATTCATTCCCAGTTTTCAATTCCTCCCGTGCGCTCTAGCTTTGTGGCGGCGGCGATTTTTGGGGAGGCGGCGACGGCGGCTGCGATTCGAGGGCGGCAACGAGGGGCTCTAGCGGCGCCGGGCGCGGGCTCTACACCGCCTCTCGCCCCCACTCCCCGTCCCCCTCTCAATCCTCCTGGCGTGAGATCCCTGCAGGTGGTGATTCGCGAGGGCGGGGGGTCCTCAATGGCGGCCACGCCGCGGGGGCTCTCAAGCGGCACTCGTGCTCTCCACCACCACCCTTTTCGCGAGCCCCTGCAGGATCCCTTCTGCTTCATCGGTGCTAGGGGGGAGTGAAGGTCGGGCCGGGTGAAGCTATGATGCGGCGCATCGGGAAGGTCAGCCGAGGAGAGGACGGGGTCTCGCGCCATGCTCTGTTGCGCACACTGGTGAGTACCACACAATCAGAGTTTCCCCCCCAAGGGAGGTCGTGGATCCGTTAGTGTTTGATTTTTTTTGCTGGATTTTTTGTTCGATTCAGGCTGATGCGGGCACACTGATCACCTGGTCATCAACAGAGCAGAAACGTGGACTCAGGTTGAGCCCTCTGCCCTATCTATGTTCAGTAATTTTTGGCTTCAGTAATGGATTAGCACCAATGCCTTATTTGTTAGTCCAGTAGCACAATATGTATGTTAGTTTAGTATGCTGGTAGTTTAGTAAAGGTGATAGTAGTGGCTGACCGCACTATTTTGCCATTTTTTTGCTGGTTTTTTTCTTCAAATCAGGATGATGGTGGCACGGTGATCACTTGGTCATGACTCATGAACGGGCGCAGCAATGTGAAATCAGGGTGAGCCCTGTGCCCCTCCGCACACCTTCCACCCCTCCAGTTTTTCCAATTCTTGTTATCTCTGCAATGTTTGTTGCGACATACAGTTCATGGATGGTATTTGTATTTTTTCCATGGAGATTTATGGTTAGTTCACGTACTTGTAGCGGGAGTGTGACTACCGAACACTACACATTTTAGTAAGGAGTTAGCCCTAGCAGATATGTGAACATTTTGGCTTCAGTAATTGATTAGCACTCATGGCTTTTTTTTTTGTAGTTCAGTAGCACATTTTTTTGTTGCCCCATGAGCATTTTTTGTTTTAGTAATTGGTTAATGGAGTAGTTCAATTCATTTTTTAGTTCAGTAACTAATAATTTAAGTAATTGAGCGGATGTGTGGCCAATTCAAAAATCTAATCTGCGCCCCCAAAACAAGCTTGGTGAATTACTGCAGTTTACTGACGACCAAGATTCATTTAGTTGTAGCAGGAGATGTGGCTCAACTGATGGACCGTTTTGTCCAGTAAATTCTAGTCTAGTATTTTCTGTGAGCATTTAGTTCAGTAAATGTTAGTTCAGTAATACATGTATTTTGCTCTGTATATTTTCATAATCCTTTGTGAGGCTCGTAGTTCATGGATTTGTGCACTTTTTATTTTCCCCATGGGAGTATGTATGATGTGCTTCACGCAACACTTTTATTTTTCAGTAATCACGTTCAGTAACCCATCATATTTCGATTTAGTAGTTGATCCGTGGAGTTCAGTAATTAATGTTGTTTAGTAATCCGTGTTTTGTAATTCTAAAATAATTACTGAACCCATACAATTTAGTTGTTGCAAGTAAGAGTAGATATTGTGCTTTAGTTTTCGATCTATAGCAGACATGGGTTCAGTACCATTCAGTACCACCCCTCTCGCAGTGTTCAGTAAAATTGTTTCAATTATGTTTGGGCTTTTTGATCCTTGGGGCCCGTTTGGGACCAATGCAGCTATTGTGAACTATTTTGTTTTGTTTGTTTTGTGAACTTGTTTTGGTAATTCAGTAATTTCATCCGTTGGTAATTTGGTAATATGTTCAGTAATTAATTTTGTTCAGTAATAATTTTTTCAAATAGCATTAGCTTAATTTCTTCCATGCTTTCTTCTCAAGTAGTCCAGTAATATAGCTCCTTCGGTAATTTTTCAACATCAATGGGCATTGATGTGTATTTAATAATTCGTTCAGCAATATAATTTTTTATGGCAATTTTTCCCATCTCATTGTTTTGAAGTGCATTTACAAGTGTGTTCAGTAGTGTAGTTTTCAAATCAAGTAGTCCTTCAGTAATTGAAATTCTGTGGTCATTGGACACCCTAGATTCAGTAATTGGACACCGAATAGGCTCAGTAATTGGACTCCCTGTCTTCATAAAAACCTTTTCTCTGTGATGCTTGGTTTTAATTGACCTGCCGTGCATTGATCGTGCAGCATTTTTCATGTTTGGTGGTTCATGAACTTCCAGTGGGACTATTTTTGGTTGAAAAACTTTTTAGCATCTAGGTTCAGTAATTGGGGTGTGTTATTCCATTAACCTATTTGAGCCTTTTTCTTTCGTTGATCGGTAGCAGCAACACAGATAAATTAATTTGGTCTTCTCACACATGGGGCAAGCTGCTCATGTATTTTTCTTATGTACATATATGTTTCTTCAGTAATCCTTTGTTTAGTATTCATCTGCGTAGCACTTTCTTTCCTAATTCAGTTTAGTACATTCTAAATTCACTTTTTTTCTATGTTCAGTAATGCTTTTGGTTGGGTAATTAGCACCTTTTTGAGTATTCAAGAGGCATCTTTTTGAGTGTTCAGTAATGCTTTTGTTTTTGCTTTTATCTGCATCTTGCTTTTATATGTTCAGTAATGCTTTTTGGTTGAGTAATTCAGTTATTGCTTTTTATTCCTTATTTCAGTAAACCATTTTAGCTTCAGTAACTAATTTCGCTTCAGTAAATCGTGATCCCTACAAGGTTCCATTTTTAGCTTCAGGAACGGATATGTCTCTTTGTTTTACAATTATCCCTATAGTATATTCTACCTTCCATTAGGTCAAAGATTCCATTAGTCAAATGGTATTGATTTAGTAATTTTAACACTTTTGGAATCCTCCTGTTTCCCTAGGGGCAAATACCCTAGGGAAAGGCATAGATACCCTATGGAAAGGCATATCCCTAGGTAGAGTTTGGGACTTGGGCGTGCCGCACCTTGGGCACGGGAAGCACATCGGACCGTGCCGATATGGCACGTCAAAATTTTTCTTCGGCCCAAGCACGCAGGGGGCACTTACGCCGCACTTGCGCCGGTCGTGCCCGGCCCAAGCGAGGCCCTCAAAATATCTCCACTACTTCTCCTTTTTGTGGTGTGATATAAAAAAATTAAGTATGTTGTATATACTATTTCAATGAAGTTTTAATGATTTTCATAATCTATTTAAGTATTAGATGAGAGGTAGTACGGTAAATGCTATAAAATTACATTGTAGAGTAATAAAAAGTGTATTATGCGTGCCACATCCGTGTCGTGCCGGCCAAGCACGGCCCAAAGTCTTTGGCGTGCCATGTAGCCCGTCGTCTTGAGATCCTAGGCGCGACCACGGCCCTCATGTTAGGTCGTGCGTGCCGCCACGGCCCAAAATATTTCGTGTCGTGCCGTGCTCCGGGTCGTGCCAAAAGTCCGTGCCATGGCCCGCCCTCAAATGGCACGGCCCAAGTCCCAGCTCTATCCCTAGGGTGCTTCGTCAGGATTGCCCCCTAGGGAAATATTTCACGGGAAATAGCCAAGTGCCCTAGGATTGCCCGAGAAAACCCTAGGGAAACAGAGTTATTTCTGACATGTCATTGTAGTGCACCTGTAAAGCTCATTTCCCTAGGGGTGTGTTTTCTAGGGACCAAACTATATTCATTAATCTATCAATGTTAATAGAGAAAATATATTTAAATTTGACATTTAAATTAAATACAAATACACTATACACAGTACAAATTCGGACACCATTTGTTTCCATCAATATTATCATTCATTAATCCATATCGTCAAGTTAATATCTCATTACATAATAACATAAATACCACTTTGTGGCATCAAAATGAACAAACACTACTACACCAGTGCATATTGCAACCTGGTAGCCGGAATTGGAGCGGAAATTCAAGCAGCTTGACCGGAAATTCTAGGCAGCAGCAACAGTCACCGGTGTTTAGCAGAGCTCTACCGATGATTCAATAAAGAACTGGTGCAGAGATGGCTCCTGCAGCTCACGAAGAACAGCTCCTGCAGCTAACCAAGAACAGCTCCAGCAGCTCCTGCAATTGCTCCTGTATACAAACAACACTTGAATTAATAAGCTTGCCAAGAGTGCTCCTGTAGAATAAAATGATTGCTCACGAATTGATTGCTCAAGCTATACACGAGGTGCTACACTTGCCTGCTTGCTTGCTTGAATTTCAAAAGATGCACGGCAACAAATCAGAGAGAAGCACGGGTAATCCGATGGATGGAGATTGGAGAGTGAGCAAGCACGGGTCTGCTCGTGCTGTGCTCCAAAAATCCCAACTTTCAGAAAACGAGCACGAAGAACACCAAGAACAGGGAAGAGCGCCCACTGAAAATTCAACAAAATCCTAAACAAATCTCCATGATTTGATCCCAAAATTCGCACAGGTAATCACAAGGATGTTATTGAGCTACTCCATAAAGATCATGGCTCAAACCAACTCCAGTCGACGGAGATTTCAGATCACGCGAGATGGAACAAAAAAAAGAAGAATAAAAAGCAAAACGACAGGATCTCTGTGCTCGTGAGGATTTAGGCAGTTTCCTTCCGTAGATGAGTTCTACTCACGTCATACCACGATCCAATGCAGGAAAAATCAATCAAAACGCTCAAGAAATGAGGAGTCAAAGCAAGAACGCGAGAAGACAAGAAGAACGTGAGGAAAGCAAGAACCTGGGGATTTATTTTTTTTTCACCGGCTGGAAGAGGGCGGTGGAGCGCAGGTCTGGATCACGTCGAGCAGGGGGGCGGCCTCGCTGCTGGCTGGGCTCGCAGCTGGCCGCGGGCGAGCAGCGTCGCTGTGTCTAGCGGCGGGCGAGCGGCATCGATGTGTCGAGCAGGGATTTTCTTTTTCCTTTTTTTTGATATTACGGGGTGCAGAGGGTGGGTATTTGGGGAGAAAAGGGCTTGTGTCTAGCGCGCCAAGACGGGTTGAGAGCGGCGGGACCTCAAAAATTTGGGTTCCCTAGGGGAATTTTTTTTTTAATTTTAACCCTTTTTGAAAATAAAAATTATTTTTAACCCGGATCAAACTTAAATTTCAGAAATAACCCTTTTGGCCGCGCCCGCCTGAACGCAGCGGTATTTATACACTTGTCGCGCCATGCATGTCCGTGGCGGGGCCGGGTGACATGGCATACGCCCGGATGATGTGGCCGGGCCTGCGCGCCCCCGCAGATCTTGGCCTTGCGGCAGCCGTAGATCCGGTTTGTGGTAGGATTCGCGGTCCCTTGCCGCTTGGACCGGTCCCTTCTACTGCTGCATGTCTGGTGCTATTATTAGAGACGGGGGTGTGTTTAGAGCCCGTGATTTACTTCCAAATTCCACTATGTAAAAAGAAGATTCCCCATCACATCAAAATGCCAAGCATGTATCGAGTCACGAAATGTAGGTAAAAAAATAAACTAATTACACGGTTTAGATGTACATTGCGAGGCGATTCTTTTGAGCCTAGTTACACCATGGTAGGATAATATTTACCACTAACAAACGAAATATCTTCTAAAGATACGATGTGACATACATGTCCCATCGGTCCAAAATTTGGACCAAAATTTGGGGTGCTAAACACACCCACAGTTGTGTGAGAGGGTGGTGATGGGATGCGTGGTGCTTCTTTGTACTGTGCATGTCAGAGGACCGATGGTGTTGTGTGGTGTTGTGAGAGTGAGAGTGAGAGAGAGAGGTGTGTGTGATGGGGATGCATGTATAGGTGCTATTTAGATTCGTATGATATAATCTACTAAAAATATTTATAGTTTGCGCTTTCAAAAACCAATTTTGATAAAATATATGTCAAAATAATCACAAAATTAGTATTATTCAAAAGACCTTTCAATCTATTTGTTTTCATCAATTTATTGCAAGATAAAAATATTGGTGTACTCCGTAAGGTTGATTTGATGATGTGCATTTCCTACGGTATTTTTGTTAGAGTGCCCATACGTAACCAAGACAATGACTCGATTTATAGAAATCTTTAAATAATTTATTAAAAAAACTAGATTCAAAAATATTTTAATTTTATACTAATTAATCATGTTTTTAGATATATATTTTCTAAAAATTATTTATCAAAAAGCACAAATGATAAATATTTTGAAACGATAGATACAAATTATAGCCCCTTGCACCCCGTCATGACAGTCCACGCATCTCATCACCTCTCTCTCTCTCTCTCAGTGTGCACTTCCTGAAAAGTGATTCAAAAGTGCTACAAAAAGTGCTACATAAATTACTGTCACATCAAATCTTTTTGTCATATACATGGACCATTAAATATAGGTAAATAAAAAAAATAAATTACATAGTTTCATTTGAAAAGTACGACAAATCTTTTGAGCCTATTTGATCCATGATAGGATAATAATTATGAAATACAAAGCGAAAACCCAAAACTACAATAAATGGACCCAAAATATTTCACCAACTAAACACCACTCTCTCGCAATACATGCAACAGCTTTGGCCAGAGCAGAGCAATAATGCATGCAGCAGCGTGCCTGGCGTGCAACACGAATTGTCATTTGTCACATCATAGAGCAGCTTAGTACAATACCTACTACTTTATTCAAGCAAGAGCATGCTGCTACACTTCATATTACTCCCTCCGTTTCACAATACTTGCAACTATGGATTTCGTGCCACCAAAAGTGATGTTTGACTAAATTTCTACCAAATACTATTTATATTTATGACTTCAAATTAATTATTAAAAACTACATTTCGTAACAAAGTAACTGATTTTTTAAACTTTTTGAATAAGACCAATAGTGAAGCAAAAGATTGTAGAAGTTAAACACAAACTTTTATTTGTGGGACGGAGGGTGTAGTTTATTAGTGGATACAACAGCCACTCCACCCCCATGGTGCATGCAAGGGAGGTGACGTGACCTCGACACAACAGGACAGCAGCTGCAGCATGCACCACGCATCAGAGACTTTAATCTTGGGCAGCGCACACCACACAGTCTGCTCTAATCTTGGGCAGTGCACACCGGATCGACGGCTTTGCCGCGCCAAGATCTGCGGCGCGGCAGGCCCGCCACATCAGCCTGGCATGTGCCATGTCACCAGTCCTGTCGCGTCGACATGCATGGCGCGGCAGTGTATAAATACCACGCGTTCAGCTGTGGCGCGGCCAAAAGGGTTATTTCTGAAATTTAAGTTTGATCCGGGTTAAAAATAATTTTTCTTTTAAAAAAAGGTTAAAATTAAAAAAAAAATCCCTAGGGGATCAATCCAATTTCTAGGAAAATATTACACCGTGGCACTAGTTATCTGAGAAAAACTAAAAACCCTAGGGAAATTGTCACTTTCCCTAGGGTTCCAAACAAAACCCTATAGATATATAACTTTCCCTAGGGTAGTCATTTAACCCTAGGGAAACAAAATAACCCTAGGGAAATATGTTGATTCCAGTAGTGTAAGTGGCAGATCATAAATTATGATCCCTACAAGGTTCCATTTGGATTCTATAATCTGTAATGTTGGCCTGTGAGGCATGCAAATCATATTTTTGTGGGCTTTATTTTTTTTTGACATGGAGTTTTTCTGGTTCGTGCTTCATGTAGGGTGTAGAGGGAGTGTAGCTCAAATTCAAATTTTAATGTGGACCACTCAACAATGCCTGGTGATTACCAAACACAATGCAATGAGCTAGTTCAGTAGTTCAGTAACATGGTAGTTCAGTAGATTAGTAATGTCTAGTTGAATTTTAGCTCAGTAGCACAGGTGTTAGTTCAGTCTTGTAATTTTTTGTTGGTAGTTCAGTAAGATATGTGACCATTTTTTGCTTCAGTAATCAGTACTTTTTTGGATTTAGCAGTGCGTCCCATTAGCTTCAGTCAAATTTCTAAAGTACTCCATTCATTGAACTTTTATTCAGTCAAATTTGTTCAGTAATTTTTTACCTTCAGTAATTGTAATATACATGTGTTGTTAGGGCTCTAAAACATCTGCTTTTTGAATCCCAGTACAGGGCTCTAACACATTACTGAAGCCAAAATCCTCACATATGTAAATGGAGTAATGGATAAGCACCCATGCCTTTTTTTTGTTAGTTCAGTAGCACAATTTTTTTGTTGCCCCATGAGCTTTATTGTTTCAGTAATTGGTTAATGGAGTAGTCCAATCCATTTTTTTGTTTTAGTTCAGTAACTAGTTAATGGAGTAATTTACCCAGCAGTCCTGGTAATTCTGATCTTTTCATTTCCACAGTTTTATGAGTTAATTAAGCCATCCTACGCATAGCAGTCCTGGGATTCGCGAGGGCGGCGGCTGCGGGATTCGCGAGACGGCGTCGGCGGGATTCGCGAGGGGGCGGCGATGGTCTCTAGAGACGCCCGCGTGGGGCTCTGAAGTGGCACGCGCGCTCTGCATCCATCCCCTTTCCGCGAGCTCTGCATTCCTCTGCTCACGAGACGCACACTCTGAGGGCGGCGGTGTTTTCGTGAGGGGGCGACGGCGAGGCCCTCCGGCGGCGTCCGTGCAGGGGCTGTGCACCCCTCACCCTCTGCCTTCACGAGGTTGTTTTTTGGCTCGATGCGCTTTGCCTTCAGTAATTCCCTTATTTTTTATTCAGTAATAGTTATAGCAGTTTAGTAGTTCACTAGTAGTGAGCAGTAAGCAGGTCACAGCTTGCTTCAGTAATTCCCACATTTTTTTGTTCAGTATTAGTGATAGCAGTTCAGTATTTTAGTATTAGTGATATTAGTAGTGGTGGCATGCATTTAGTTCAGTAATACGTAGGTTAGTAATATGTAGTTCACTTTTTCTGGTTTTTCAGTAACTTGTTTTTGTGATTAGCACAGCCTGGCTATTCCTGGTTAGTTCAGTCCACAATTTTATGTTCAGTAATAGCACCTAGAGGAGGAGGAGAGGTTAGTAATATGTAGTCCACAATTTACCAAGCACTCTCATTAATTGAAGTAGTGCGGTAATTCTGTAATAGAATCAAGGATGATGATTTTTTTAGTACATTACATTTTTCTTACTATCTTTTTTCTATCTGCTATGAAATGTCATAGGAGAAAGAGATACCCAACAATGCAGTTCGCTCCTGGCTCAATGATGAGCATCTTGGAGGCGATGAGACAACTGATGGAGGATGTGCTCAAAGTCTTGGGCTTTGAATATTTTGTCTGGGTTCAAATTGGAGGCAATCGACAACAGGGGGCTAGTAATCTTCTAGTGGAATAGATGACACTAGCTCTGGACGTATGCTGTCACTTGCTGACCCCTATCTAATGCACACGACAATGTGAGTACTGGACTTTTGATGATGCTGATGGGCGATGGCTCCAAAGAGTGAAAGAAGTAGACACATACGGCACACACAAAATCATGTTTACTTTTTTTGCCCACAGAATATAGTGGCTACTATGTAACTTTTGATTTGTAACAAATGCTTGTATATGCTTGAATATATCATACGGCACACACATTCATAATTTTGTGTTCCATGTATATGCTTAGTAATACATGTTTGAACATATGCTCAGTTCGACGTGCTCCTTATATGCTCAGTAATACATGCGTGTGCTCCTTATATGCTCAGTAATACATGCGTGCTCAGTAACGGATACATCAATATATGCTCACTAATCCATAATTGCAGAATATTCATTACCATACAGTAATTCATGATTTTCTCAACACACGCACATGTTTACATAAATAGGATTGGGCTGATACACTGTGATTTTCAAAGAAACAAGCCCAACGCTTCAGCATGGAGCTACATTTTAGTGCAGTTGCAGTCTTCTCACCAGTCTTCTGCACCCCAACACCACCAAGCCCTGCTCACGTTCAGTAATTCACCCAATCTCCTCATATAGTAATTCATGATTTTTTACAGAGATTCACCTGGGTGGGAATTACTAAACACAATACATGAAAAAAGCACAAACACGCCACCAATAATTTAATCAGTAAGCACATTCATGAGATACTTCCTTCAGTAACAATATTTTTGCTATCACTGACAAGGCTGACTGAAGACCTAAGCAGATTCATGGCGGGATCACCACCGTCCATATCTGTAGTGAAAAAGCAAAACACAATACATTAGCGCTAAACAATTTTTTATGGAGCTCATGTACCAATTGCAAGCAAAAATGGTAGGGTGGATGCAGCTACTTAAACAGTAGTATCACAAGCACAAGGCAAAATAGACTCTGCACCAATTGCTAACAACAATCTAGTAATCCAGTAAACTTTCACTAGTTCTGGTTACTGCATTAATCCCTGAACCTTCAGTAGTTATAGCTACTGTAGTAATCCCTGACACTCGGTAATTCACAGTTTTTATGAGCTCATTAAGCCATCCATGCACACGAATAGTATCTCAGTAATACAGTATCTGAAACACTAAGCACATTTCCTTGCATTCGCGCGCACACTACCAAAAAAAATAGCATGCTGGCTGCAGCTATTTAAACAATAGTACTACAAGGCATTTTTATTATGCACCAATTCCTACAAACATTTAGCGAAAACTCATCGGTAAACATTCAATAGTTTGCCAAAACCATAGTTTACTGCAGCAACCCCTGATTCTCAGTAATCCACAAATCGGTTTTCAGTAGTCGATCAAGTTCAGTAATGCATCTCATTAGTTTCAATTAAATCATTACTATTTGGATTTAGCAGTGCATCCCGTCAACTTCAGTAATTGATATTTTGGATCTAATACTACATTCCAATAGCCTCAGTAATCAATACTTTTTGGATTCAGTGGTGCATCCCATCAGTTTCAGTAATTTGATCCTTTTGTATTTACTATTTAGTAATGCATCAATAGTTCAGTAATTGAGTGAAGGTCAAAACTAATGGCCTCAACTCACTTGCATTATCACCGCCGGTTATATTTGATTGAGTGAAAATTCCTACTGGATCCCCTCTGTTATTGTTCTTTTTGGGGGATTAACCGACAACCTTTGCGTATGCTCTGTAGATTTTCATATGCTGCTTCTAGTGTCTCAAAGTGCATCTCATAATCTTGAACAAACTAAAGATTTTATGAATCATCACCCTGTGATCAGTAGTAGACGCAGTACTTTAGTAATTTTCACCGTCACAAGAAATCCACAGCTTACTAGCTACGTCACAATAACTTCATGAGCTATTTTAAGCAATCACTATGAAAACCAACACTTGTAGCACAATTATTTTTTTTTTTTTTTTAACACCCAAAGCAACTCTGTAATTATATATTCAATTACATTCAGCAAGCACAAGCATGTATTTTCAATGCTCGTATCAGAAACGAAATTAACATTACTTAATCAAGGTGCAGTAATAATTCTAACCACTATTAATTTTTAAACAGGCACTACATGTGTATATCATAGAACATTGACTTCAAAATCGAATCACGTAGATTTTCCTCAGGGAGATTAGTGAGAGGGGCAATTTTACCTACACACTAGCTCGAAATCGAATTCCCAGGCAAACCATTTGACCGGAAGAATCACGGGGACTGCTACCACGTGTGCAGCCAATTTCTCTCCCAGATCTGCAAAATACAGGAGGATTGAAGGAATCAGTGCCTGGAATTTGGGATGAAAGCTAGCTGCGCGTGCTTACCCATGTGTTTGGTGCCAGGACCCTGCACTTGCACTGCCTTGCGCCGCCAGTGCCTCGGCACCTCCTCGCACACGCCGCTCGCCGGGCTTCCGCGCGCTCACGCCGGTCGCCGTGCGCCGCCAAGGGCCGCACTCCAAGGTCGCCGCACCCCCAAGGTCAACGCGCGTTGCTGCACCCCAGGGTCACCGCGCGCCGCCCAAGGGCCGCGCTCCGGGGCGGCTCACGCTCGCCGGTCGCGTCGCTCCCGCACCGTTCCCGGCTCGCGCTCGTGGAGGAAGGAAGCCTGGTTGGACGGGAGCGGACCAAGCTCGGGGGCGCGTTATCGGGGCCGGGTGGGTGACGAGTGGGATCCGATCTGATTGGGTTGAGTTGGACCGGCTGGTTGGATGTTGGGTATGGCGGGTGTAGAATTTATTCAACACCTCTGAGGTGTAGAATAACACTGCCGTGTGTATCTATATATATATATATATATATAATAGGGGGTGGGTTTTTTACCCCGAAAGCACTTTACTCCCACCGATAAATGCACGGGAACGCGGCCGCGGTCTTCGTACGGACACGTTATAGCAGGCAGCAGACATAAGCGGCCCGGCGCTGGGTATACGGAAGCTGTATTTGACCGGATATATATACGCAAGTAATTAAAATATTGACGGCGGCCAGAAAATGTCCGTGAAAATCGGATCTACGCATGCGGACGCAGCTAAAAAGTATATACACATACTTTTGAATTGGAGTGTATATATAGATACGAGAAGAGTATATACATATACGTCTGATTTGAGAAAAGTATATACACATACTTTTACTTTTTGAATTGGACTGTATATATAGATACTACCAGAAGAGTATACACACATGCGTATATGTACATACTATTTTATTGGCTGTTCAGAGAAGCACATACTCCATACTATATTTCATAAACGAGTATGCTATACGTGTACATACAGGATATAAGATAGAGTGTATTCCATTATTTTTTTGGAATAAAGTATATGGGACATCTGTATATGGGACATCTCTCTATTATTCCTGGAGTATACGTACATACATGCATACTTGAATAGAGTATCTGTGCATACTTTTGCTATTATTCCTGGAGTATACGTACATACATGCATACTTCGGTGTTATCCAACGGACGTAGCTAAAAAATAGGACCGGAGAGATAATTACTGAACATGGAGTAGGGAGTAACTACTCCTAAGGAGTAGAAAATTTTAGAGTAGGGAGTAACTGCTCCCTAAGGAGTAGAAAAGATTTTTCCATATATATATATATATATATATATATATATAGGGTGAGGTTTTTCTACTCCCTATATAGGGTGAGGTTTTTTTTACTCCCAGTGAGTAGTTACTCCCACTTAAGTAACCGCACAGTAAAGAGTCCGGCCTGCAGTCCGTTGAAGCTAATGGGTTGAGAACGTGACCCGCTGGTGCATACGAGATAAAAGGCAGGTGGCCACGCGTACTTCCATGAAAAACGGATCTCACTACTCACGTTATTTAATAGTTTGTTAATGTTGGCTGGGAGAGTCCATGCGTATTTGCCTTGTTGCGAACATGCAAGTAGTGAAGAGTATATACACGAGTATATACACATACTTAATTTTCATATAAGAGTATATATTCATACTTTTTTTAAGACAGTATATACTCATACTTTTTTTCTTGAGTATATATTTATACTTTTTTTGAAGAGGAGTATTTACTCATACTTTTTTTTTTCATATAATAGTATATATGAGTATATATTCATAGGAGTATATATTCATACTTTTTAAGAGGAGTATATACTTATACTTTTTTTTCCTTGAAAGGAGTATATATTCATACATTTTTTTTCTTGGAAGGTGTATTTATTCATACTTTTTAAAAAGGAGTATGTATGACTACTTTATTTTTAGTATGTATGCATACATACGTCCAGATTTAGCTAGCATGCATATATATATATACTCCTTTTTTGCAATAGAGTACGCACATACGCCAAGATTTTTAGATAGTATATGTGCATACTTAGACCACACATGATCGGAGTATGTTTGTATACTAATCTCTGGAACATGACATGAAACAAGCAAGCAACAGGTTTGTCCAGGTTCTAGAGATTTGCTCAGAACTGCGTGTGCTCTGTCATGTTCCGATCGCTGGCTTTAAAAGTCACCTAGCGTAGTGTTCCTGCATGGCATGGATCGAAAGGCCTCCGTCGTCTCCATTCCGTGGAGCCAAGGGCCGCGACGCTGGGGCACCTTGGATCCATCGGCGGCGCATGGGGGTTGCCGTCAATGCACCATTGACGAAGAGGGATCATGGATCCCACGACGATGCCGCGCGCCGCCGGTCGGAAGAATAAAACTGGCAGTGTCAGGTGCGTCGCCAGGATGAGGCTCGAGAAATACCAGCCGGATGTATATACATGAATGAATGATTTTGAACTAAAAATAAGCCGGTGGCCGGATAATTAATGACCGTGAAGATCCAACTACAGTAGCTAAAAATAGGACGGGTCTGGTGTAACCCGCTAATTTAACCTGCCATCACACCGTCCTACGCGCGACCTGGAATTGTAACTGCATGTTGGTGGGAGTAGTTTCTTTCTGGAGGGAAGTAAAAGATTTTCCCCATATATATATATATATATATATATATATATATATATATATATATATATATATATATATATATATATATATATACGGCAGCACTATTTGGACCCCGGGGTCCAAATGGCATTTAGACCCCAGCCTCCCCGTACAGCCCACGCGCATTCGAGATCCCCACCAGACTGCCTCCGCTCCCACGTCATCCCAGCGAATGACCACGTGCGGGTGGTTTCTCATTGTTTCATTTATTCTTTTTCTCACATTTTTTTTTTCATTTTTCTCATATTTGTTTGGTTTTTTTCCTTACCACAACGTGGTATCCGTTTTTCTTTATTATTTTTTCTCACGGCATGACTTGCTTACCACATAACGTTTCTCACACGGCATGACATGCCTTGTTGTCTTTATGTGGAACATTGATAATGTTTTTTCTCGACCAAAGTGAACTTTGATAACATTGATACAAATTAAGGGGAAAATTGAGTAAAAGCATTTTTAGAAAAAATATATAGCACTTTAGAAAAATATAAATTAAGTGCAAGCGGTACAAGATCAGCCTATATGAAGACGTCCGTACAAGAAAATATTTTTACTTCTCTCAAAAAAAGAGACAAATAGATGTTTTGAGAATGTTGTCGACCCAAGGGACAATAATCTAGATAAGTTTTGCAGCGTGAACCAATCTGCTGCCTTTTTCGTACGGTAGTTGTGGCCAGTTGATTTCTTCTTTGCAGGCACTGTTGCCAGTGCTTGCTTGGAGCACCCGTTCTCAGCTGCAGCAAGGGCAGCCGATCAGGCTCAGCTGCAGCAAGGGCAGCCGATCAGGATGCTAATTGGTTTCTTAGTCAATCTCTTTTCAATGCTTTCATTCAAATTTTCGTCTAGTTTCTTGAGAGCTGATGGCCTTGAAGAGGATGAGCCTCCCCATCCAAATGGGACTTGTTAGATATTGCAGGATGAACTTCTTAGTCAATCTCTTTGCCTGACAGAAAACAACAACAAAGTTAAACATATGAACTATAAAAATCTACCTTTATTTAAAACAAATGTGGCATAATCATAAATAGTATTGTGTGTTGACACATAAAAGCTTTAATTATGCACGTTTTATTATCAAGTTAGTTTCCATACCACAACTTGAATTATGTATCTAGCAACAAGCTGATTTCACATTTAAAAAAAAGAAATTTTGATGCAAATGATTGTCCAATAAACTATAAAAACATTTATTTATTGTTTATTACAATACTAACCTAGTGAAAATAATAGAGTATGTTACCACAAGAACTCGACTTCCCTAAATTCTGCAGATTTTAGCATCAGGTTAATTTCCAAACAAGCACATGGAGCTCTAATTTGTGGGTCATTTAACAAAAACAAATACTCATTGTTGGGGACTATTGGATGATCATAACAAACTAATTTGCTTTGAATATTTATCAGCGGTTGAAAGTTAAAAACACATGATAAACAGGTGAATTTCCCACTTGTCAATGTGGGAAATAATGTGATGGAATAGAGAAAATGAACCTACAGCATGTCGAATGGAGTAATAAGGAAGATAAAAGGAGGAAGACCAAAGAACGACCATCTGTGAATGAAAATGTTGTCGCCAGACATGGATAGTGCATTCACAATTCGCATTCAAAGTTGGTATTGGTCACAAATACAGAACCAAATCCTTCCCCACGAGTGCATTGAACCAGCATTGCCAGCCGAGACAAACTCACCATGCTGCAATTGAAGAGGGGCTCCTGGCTGCGACCTGCACTGACAGCCGGACACTTGCAGGGAACACATCCTGCACTCAAATCATCAAATCGAATCAAGAAGCTTTGTGAATGTTTGAAAGCTGCTTTCACGGCATTGGTGCTATTCTACCTTTTAAAATATATTCCGTTCCATATATACTTCACTTTAACTTTGTCCTAAGTCAAACTTATCTAGCTTTGAACAAGTTTAAAGGAACATACTAACATCTCCAACTACAAATAGATGCACTGTAAAGACATGCGTAATTAAAGGAGCTAATTTGTTTTTGTAGATGTAGGTGCATGAAAAATAAATAAACTTGGTAAAAGCTAGAGAAATTTGAATAGCAAGCCTGTTTGTCAGCATTTTGACACGTTCTGCAGTAACACAATGATGTCAGGTCTATTAGCACGTAAATTATGAGTAACTTTGGTATCTATACATGTAGTTTTAGTTTATCATCAAAAATTGATTGGTCTGATGGAATTCAGAATAGATAGCTCTGCAACTGCATGGTACAAGACGATATGACTGATAGAATACCCAACTATGCAATAAATAATATGTTATCTATTTCTCTGAATAATTTGATTACTTTTGAGAAAATAGTATAATAAGGAAAACATACAAAATAATTACAAACAAAACATATGTACACTTAGAAGTTCAGGCTAAATGCCAGTAAACCATTACTAAATGTACACTGAACAGTAGTATAATATGTTGCCAATGGCATGATATCAATTTTACTAGCATAAATACGTACTTTAAGCCTCTCCTTGTCAGCTAATAAAAGGGATCAGATTGCAATCAGGTAGTCCTATGGAGTCAATCTAAAACTTCAACACGAAACAGAAAATTAGGACTGGAAATCAATTAACCAGTTAGCAAGAGGCAACGAAATCTTCCATGCAGTCAAATACTCCTATGATTCATGATGGCCAACAATCCATGCACTGATCAAAAATAAAAGATGGGGCAAGGAAGGGAGGCTAACCTGCAGATCACGAGGACATAGGTGCATAGTGTAAGGGGCAGCGACATGAGATGGTTCGATGTCCAGCAGATAGTGTGTGGCCCTGGCGCTAGGCCTGCAGCCACACAGGGTACACAGCGCCACAACAGTGGCTGCCTCAGGGTGGTATCCGCTGCCGCTAAGGAGGATGCCAAATGCGATCTGAAAGACAAATCAGGCCATCCCACCATGACAACCAGGGACGAGCAAGCTGCTAGATCTGCTATTAAAGAGCAGTCGTGATGTCCTCAATGGAGCATATGGGGGATTAATTTATTTCCTACGCCAAGAAGAGAACTCAAGGATACTCATCGATTGTGGATCGATCTGCCCCGCTAGTGATGTGCACCACACCGCCGGCTATGGTACCCAACAATCAACAAGCTGTGAGAGGAAAACCAGGGCTAAGAGAGAAGAGGTCCCGTCACCGCATTAATCAATTGCAGAAAAGTGGTGCCCATGTGTGACGTGAACCTGCCACCGAGCAACATGACAGTATCTGCAGTTTGAAGACAAACTGAGCATGAGAATACACCAAACTAACAGCTCACTATGATGATTGGTGAAAAGTAGAGACAGCCAAGTGCCATAAGCACTACTAAAACCATCTGTCACCTAAATATCCCTCTTGGGACAAACAAAAATTACAATTTTCAGACAGACAACTTTTAGATCAGTTGACCCTGGCCCTTGGGCTGAATATGTAAAAACCTGACCCATCAAGCATAGAACAATTTATTATGCACAAAATCCTTGACTCTGCGTGACTAATGATCAAACTAAGAGTCTACGGTCCACAATCCACATGACCAAATTTGCTATAATAATGAGACTGTCCACAATCCACTTGACTATTGATCAAACTCAGAGTCTTCCAAATTAGTGTCCATAAGGTCTATATATCTGTTTGTACCTACAGGAGGAGCCAGTTGTTGGTGCAGCATTATTATCATGGTATAGGTATGTGGAGAAAGAAAGCATGTGTGCATACATGAGACTCTGCTCTAGCAAAATTTGAAGCTGTCATCAAATCCCTGATTGGAATCAGGAAAACATGTATACGCTTATACTACAAGATAGCAGTAAGCAAAGTATTCTTTTGCCTTCGTTTCAAATCTCTGATTGCAAGCGTGCACAAAAAAACATATATACACTCTACAGTCTCTACTACTAGCAGTAAGCAAAGTATTTTTTTGCCTCAGTTTCAAATCTCTGATTGCAAGCATAAAAAGTTTTTTTTAAAAAAGTCTTGCAGGCATAAAAAGTTTTAACAGGAGAAACCTATTTGTGAAAATAATATCAGCTACATTGAAAGAAATATTTATTCCTAGGTAAATAAATTATTCCTAAAAATCACAAAACAGTATAAACAAGCTATTTGAACCACACAGCGAGCTACTCAAGGAATTACTCGAATTGGTCTTGTGAGAAATAAAAAATGTCTCAGATTCTCCAAATCATTACACAAAAAGTCCATCAAGATTCGACACGCAAGGATCCACGCCTGTGCCTGCATGATCTACTAATGTGTTGGTCGCTACACCTACAGCCTGCAGAGATCGATCCAAACATCTAGCAAAATGGTGGTCCTTCTTTGAATAAACACAGAAAAAATTATCCATCAATCTAGTGCTAGTTTCAGCATGTGAACCTGAGCTGTGTTTGAGATATATATCCATCTGCAAGGTATAATTTCTCGAACTAGTCTCAGGTATAATTTCTATGCAGCCAAAAAAATTCTATGAATCCAAAAAAATAAGATTCAAATTTCTATGCATTCAAAAAATAAGGTTTCAATAGCATTCGCATTATATTAAATGATAAGTCATTTCGTGGGCCACTAGCAAGGCATAGAAATCCTCATTATATTAAATGATAAGTCATTTCGTGGAGCTTCCTGATTTCAGCGTTCAAGCAATCCACATTCATTAGCTCCTTGGTATTCAAAGAAGGGCCGGCAGGCGGCAGCATGCATATCAAATCCGAAAAAAAACAAGGATTGAGGAGGCTCAGATTGGAGCAGCATCACCTTGGGGAGCTTCGTATGTATAGGTAGTGGTCATTGGGAGCTTTTATGTACAGGAAGCTCCTCTCCAGTGTTGCCACAATAAGGATCTTCAGCCATGACAATGCCTGAATATGCATTTCAACAAACACCTTGTCTTGAGTCCTGGATATCAAACAGGATTGACGGATCTTGTGTGCATCAAACAAGAGAAAAGAAGAGACATCAATTGTGAGCTGCAATTCAAAATTATTTAAGGCTTTAAAATCAGAGATGAATAAAAGAATTCAAAAAGCATCTGCAGGTGTGCTCGAATTGGGACAGGGTCAGAGCATCAGACGTGAAGTCTACCGGATGCTCCATCGACACCCACCGAACAGAATCAAATCAAAGGGGGAATTTTGATACAGCAAAGGGAAACTAAGCTATAAGGTGTCATCGAGCACTCCAACAACTAGCAAGCCAGCAATCTACTATAGAATTGAATTCACAACGAGGCCAAACAAACAGGGGAATTCACAAAAAGATCCATAAGCTTTTGGGGGACACATAAAAGGAGGGGTATCGGTACATATGGGAATTGTCACAGAACTATTATTGTGATATATCAAGATTGTACACATTTAAAGAGTACACATCCCCAATGAATAAGCTCGTTCATATTAAAATCCTTCTTTGCACATATCAGGTAATTTGAATCTAATACCTAAACCAATTTGACACCATAATAATTCAACAAGGAAGAAACGCTAACCTGAGGCACCCGGCGGCTCCATCCAAATTGAAGCAAAATCAGCTTGGGGAAGGAGCGTCGTGGGGAAGGAGAGGGTCCAGCGGCTGGGCGAGTGGAAGAATAACACGAGGAAGGCGACGAAGAAGGGGACAACACCGGGAACAGGCGACGCCGGCGAGTCCAGATGCTGGGCCGACGAAGGAGGATGAAGAGCCGCACGCCGTGCAGCCAGCTCGGAGGAAGAGCCGCACGCGCCGCCACCGCCCGAGAGAGGAAGAGGAGCCGTCTACCACCGCTGCCGCCTGGGAGGGAGAGAATCGCGCAACGCGACGGCAGGGGTGCGTTGACGAGCGGCGCCGGCGGGGGAGTGTTGACGAGCGGCGCCGGCGGCGGGTGGTACGGAGCAGGCGAGCAGACGAGTTTGGGGAAACTGAAAAGATCGTGCCATCGTGGGTGTGTGTGTGTGGAAGCTGACGAGACCACTCGTTTTTTTTTTTTTTTTTTTTTTTTTTTTTTTGCAAATAAAACTGACGGGATGTATGGTGTTCGGGCCACGGCATGAGAAATCTGGGCTGGGCCTGGGAGTCTGAGCGGACAGGTGGGCCTGAAGCCTTGCGGAGAGCGGACCTGTGTGGGTACCAAATCTATTTGGAACCCGGGTTCCATATAGAAATACTATATATATATATATATATATATATATATATATATATATATATATATATATATTAGAACTATTAGTTCATAGCTAGCTACAAAATATGTGATTCTGTAGCCGGACCCAACCATCCACCGGCAAGCACCCACCCACCCGTGCGCTTGGCCTGCAGCTTAAATGGAGTCATTTATTATATTATATATTAATTGGATTGGAATGGAATTGATCGCACCCCTTTAATCACGTCGCTTACCAAATGGCTCCGTTGACCGGCCCGTCGGCGGCGCCTGCCTCTGCGGACATACTAGCCGCGTGCTGCTGCTCGCTGCTCCTCACCGGTCGCCGCACAGGTGACGCCCCTCTTCCATCGGATGTTGCTCATGGTGTCGCGGTTTCTGTCATCCCTGTACGAATCAGCCGAGGTAAGTAGCCGCAATCATCTCTCGTAGTGTCGTAGAGGCCACTCTGGTCAGCAATGCGTGCTGGTTGTTGGGCATGATTTTCTATTGCCTTGACTCGGACAAGAAGATGCAGGTTACTGATCCATTATAATTTGTTGTTTTTGCTTGTTACGTTCCATCAATGTCAGATCTCAGAGCTTCTACTGCTCACGATTGATCCAGTTTGAAAATTGTTCTACTTGAAGTATATGATGCATGGGCAATCAACAAGTCGGTGTGATGTAATCTTCTTCTATTGATCGATCCATTGACGTACAGGCCGGCTCACTATTGTTCGGATTGACATGCTTGTGTTTGACATTTTGTCTTAATTTATTCTTTCTGTGATGAATGACCAACGTCAGTTCCATTGGTTTGATTTTCTGATGACGCGTGTGACCATAGCTGGAATTCGACATCGGCATGCAGATTCATAATTCAGAGGAGCCGAGGTAGTCCTCGCCGCCGTCCGTGGCCCCGTCCTTGCTGATCCTTGCTGACCGCAGCCGACGCTCTGGCTGCTGATCTCGTGCCATTGTTCTCCACAATGGGCCGGCGCTGCGTTGGCGCGCCTCCGCCGGAGATGGTGTCATCGACGCGGATTGTGGAGGCAGTGGAAGGCGTCGCCCATGGCGTGTCCCAGGCGTCCCCTGGCTTTGGGCTCGGCGGCGGCCACGCCGGAGAGCTGCTGCTTCTGCAGCGGCGGCAGGTGTAGGACAGGAAGGATCACGGCATGCTAGCTCATCGTATTTAGAATTCTTGAAAATATTTATTGGTGAAAATTTTAGTAAATATTGTTAATTTTATTGTAACCAGAATTCTCGTAAGCATGATCCTAGGGTTTATGAAAATTTATATTCTCGTAAATACTTGTGCAAATTATCGTAAATATACTTGATGTAAATATTTGATAATGTAGATTATCGTTAGTTTTTTTAGCGCTGATTTTTGTAAATATTTGCCAGTGCAAATTCTCGGAAATATTTTATATGGCAAATTCTCGTAAATATTACTATTGTAAATACTTAACATAGATTCTTGTAAATTTTTCTTACGATTCTTGTAAATATTTCTTGTGGTATATTCTCATAAATATTATTATTACAATTGTTTGTTAAAATACTTCTTAATGCAGATTATCGTAAATATTGTTACTGCAAAATCTTGGAAATATTTTTTTTGACGACTAATCTTGGAATTCCTGTGATTCTCGTAAATATTACTTGGTGTGAATTATCGTAATATGTGTTGGTGCGAATTCTCGTAATTTTTTCTTCCACGGTAAGTATCTTCAAAGTTGGAGAGTAACCTACGCACATCAGGTGCATGCATGCACGAGTACAAATAGTTAAATATTATCGTAAATCAAGCAAGTACTAGTAGCAAGAAATCGTAGACTTTTACCGTCGTGCATGTGTGTGAGGGCAACTAGTTACGATATCGTGTGCAAGTAGAGTATGGACATCCGATCCGATGATCAAGCATGCAGGTGCTCTTTCAGAATAGTAAATAATAAATGATCATTAATTACTGTCCCGGTCGCTCGGCAAATAGCTAGGCTCATCAAGGCGGGACCAAGGCCGGACCAATTCGAACACGCACATGCTCGGCACAAACGGTGCGGTCGATCGACCTGGCTACAGAATCAAAAATTCTATGGCTAGCTACAGATTATACTCTCCCTCACCGACCGACCCAACCACGGGCGCGCCAGTTCCACCGCTCCACCTCACACCCGAGCCAACCACGACCGCTCCCCGCGCCGGTTCTCTTTATTGTGTTTTTTTCGTTCTAATAATTTTTGAGATCGTGGGGAGACGCCCCGGTTTTGCCGCCGGTCTCTCCGCCGATTTCGCCCGCCCTCGCCCCCGCCCCGCCAAGACGAGCACAGCTTCGCCGCCACCTCCGCCACGAGCGTGCCCTCTCCCCCTTCGCCTCTTCATCCTGCGAGGCCGGTCCACGCCTCCGCGGCCTCCGACGCCTCTGCGGCCGAAAGGTTGCCGTCTCTACACCCGGCGGCGACCTCTTCGGTGGCGCTTACGGCCGGCTCTTCTCTGCCGACAAGCGCGGTCGCCCGTCGCTCCGCCGCCAGAGCCAGCTTCGCGCCGCCCTTCAAGACCGCAGATCGCCGCCCCCTAGCGGACCACGGATCGCCACCGCCCTCGGGCGCACGCCCGCTTCGCCGCCGCCGCCTCCTCCCGGTCGGCGGCGAAATTTCGCCGCACCTACCCCGCGGTTGCTACGTATCAAATTTCCTCATCGCCCCAAAGCGGTTCACCCCACCCACACCCCGTACTTTTTCTCACCTCATCAGGTTGCCGCCGTCCAGGTGATGTGCGGCGAGCTGGTTGTCGGGGCAAGAGGGACTCTGCTGGCCTTGGCGTGGTCAGCCCGTCCTATCAGGTATCATATCCTTATGATTTGTTTTAATTTTTCTTAAATCGTGGCTAGATCTATGGAGGGAGAGTTCTGGTTTTCTCACATATTATAACCTGACATGACATGAAAATTGCATGGCGTCCGCAGTAGGATTCATGGTGGAGGCAATAGACATGTGATTCATCGTAACGATGTATGATGATGTCCATGCTGCAGGACAGATCAGCCCCCTCAGCTGTAAATGTAATCCTGTATTGCCTCGTTTGATACATGGATAGAGCAGATTTGTTATGATTTTTTTTTGAGGTAAACCATCTCACACGCATACAGCTTGCCATTGTTAGGACCCATGCATCAGGGCAGGACGACATGGGAGAATTGACAAGGAATATATCAGTATTTTTTCAACTCAGGAGAGCTAAAATGTTTGTTGCCAAGACCTAATCAGCTACACAATGCAATATTAAGTCAGAGTTCAGTCACACCCTAAAATTTGATCAAGTGAAACTGTTCCATTTTAAGCTAGCACTCTTTTTTTGCCTATTTACTATTTACTAGCATAATCAGGAGAATGCAGTAGTGACATGTGCAATCCAGGTATAATAGAAAGAACCCATCCTACTATGTCGATTTTGAGATTGATTAGTTCACTCCCAAGCCTAGTTTTCTTTTAGATTGTAGACCATGGAACTACTGCCGTGTTTCTGCTTGAGGAGGTGCGGCAATGTTATTTAAATGAATTAATTTTGATTTCAGCTATCTTGAAATCATTCGAAGCTCAACAATGGGACCACTTGTCAGGCAAAGCAGTGATGTTTTGTTTTCGTTGGGGAAGCATGGTTGCCTGTTTGGCATGGTTGGCCTACGGTGGTGTTTGGTACAACTTTCTCTTCCTGAAAAATATGGAGTATTACGTGCCCAGTACTACCCAATTTGCCTGGGAGTTCTAGTTGTTTGCCTGGCTGAATCTTGTATTTGTTGGTTTTAACTCACATAACTAGAACTAGTCCATTTTTAGAAGAAAGGCCTGGAAGCTAGAAGTACCTAGTGTTTATAATAAAAATAATTTACGAACACTGAAATTAGAAGCTTGTTTGTCTTATCTCCTTCCATTTTCAAGGCAATGTTATCAAATCGTCTAATATATCCTAGTGGCCATGGCTCTGATCAGCCCAACTAACCGCGACTGACCTGGACTAACTGTAGTGCATCGCGGATCGCCATGCACCGATCAACCTGACTAATCTCAACTAATTATGATTAGTCAGATGACTTCACAACGTTGATTCAAGGTGAGATTCATGTCCTGAGTTTAAGGATTACCAGGCTCAGTATCTCCATTTTAGATCAACCCAGATGAACTATTTGTATTTGGTTTTATATTCTCTAAATTTTCATGAGCACTAGCTTATGTGTCAATTTGATTTCTGCATCACATCACTTATTTGAGCTTCGCTGGTACAGTTTCTTGAACTGATTTGTGTTTTTGTTTCACTGAAATATTTGTTAAAAAGAACTATGATATGAGACTGCTGCCAGTATTAGCAGGCTAGCAGCTGATCCCCATGAAGTTAGGTTGTATTGGTGGCTTCTCCCACCACCACAGATGCATCCAGTCCTCCAAGTTGTCTTCATTTTGTTTTCTTCGCTTGGCTTGTTTGGACATGCTGTTAGTTCATATTTTTATTTAGTTAGAGATTGAAGCGTCAAATCAACTTCCTTTTTTGTGTAGTCACATCTATGAATTCAACCTGCCTGTGATTTATGGCCACTATATGGACAGCGCGCCCATAACCATTTCTGTTGTTTGTGTGCATTATTTCAGGCACACAGATCTTGAGAAACTTTTCCTACTACTAGTCTGTTTTTATAATCCGGACTACATAGCAGTGGCCATGGACTATCTGTTATCTCTGCTATTGATCATTTTAGTTGGCCCTGCTCCAGTAGGTGTCTGTTTCATCTGCTCTCCATCAGCAATAGTGGACTACAAACACTTTGCATGGTAATAATTAAAGGGTCTATGTACAATTCTATTAGTAAACAGGCTGGTTTTGATTCTTACCAAACTAACAATCAAATACCATCTTCAAATTGAATTTGTTAGAAATCTATTATTTAGTTCTTATTACTTGAGTAAGGACTACAAACAGGCAGGCACTTCATGTTATGTTGGCGCTTTAGGCTTCAAAATTATGCATGTTTCATTGATACTACTGGCAGAATGGGTTAAGATGATGCATTTTCCTATGAAATACTTTTCATCAAGTCCATTTCATGATTGGAGGATTTTTGTGTTGACATTTAGAAGAGTCATCCTTTAGACCTTTACCATGTTCTGTTTATGTGGTCATATGTTTCCTAATTGTAAGTGTTTAGAGTTCCAAGTTTATCAAGTCTAAATGCTATGTGGAAGATTCATCACCTGCAGAAGACCTAAATGTTAATTCTGTAATTTTAGTCCTACCTGATGTGAAAATGGAATAATTGCCTTGTCAGGATTCTAAAAATTGTGATCAGCACTATAAGAATAAAAATGTTATAAATAAATCTGAATTTACCTTTGTCATGCAAACATAATAATTAGCCTTCAATAATTCAGCACTACTTTTCCTTTCTGATCTCTCCAATTTTGATTTATCTTTTCTTTCTTGCTTCAGGGGTTTGGACTACAGCTCGGTTCCTTTTCTATATATGTAATGCCAAATATCTAGAAGCCACTTGTAGATAACTCATTTTACTTTTACTGTCAAATGTAGATGTTCTCTGAATCATTACTTCCCTCGCCATTATAGCTAAGTCCAATTCCTGGATTCCAGTGATAAGCTACATCTTTGGAAGCAACAAAATGTTTCTGCTAGCCATGCCTACAAGACAATTTTTCAAACAATTGGTGGTGTTATAAACAATTAAACACAATGCACTTCTTTTTTTTTAATAAGGCTTTTTCTCGAGTCGAAGATAACCTTGTTACTTTAAAATCATATATTGTTATGCAGAGTTAAACAATAGCAGCAGCATAATAGTGAATTGTTTTTGTTAGCTCATGGCATACACCATATTTTGGTACATTCCTAGTATTTTGGTTCTACTGATGTGTTTCATACTTTTATTGCCCTGTACATTGTTTGGTTTCTCTGACTTGAACAAAGAGTTCATAATCTCCAATTGTTTTTGTGTGTTCCAAACATAGTGTATTTATTCGGAGTTAGCTCCCGAGGGATGTTGCTGCGCAGCCCCTGGCCTGCAACCTCGCCTCCTACACTTGTGGTAAGGTTAGCCTTCAGTGCTTGTTCTTGTAACTGTGCATCGATTTGCTGACCGAGCAAGAAAGCTTCTCAATTCTAATCCATTCAGGGAGAGCTAGTGGATGGTGGCATATTACCATAGTTGAGGGAGACCAGTTCAGTAACTAGATATTACCACTAATTATTTCAAGTTGGAAGTTACCCCTTTTCTGCTATATATATCTTTTTTGCTTTTTGCATTGTTTGATTGCATCCTGTAATGATATACTGTCAGACCTTGCATTGTGTGCCCCTCATATTGTTATTTTAAATAAATCATAGGATCTAAAAATAACACCACATCAGCCAATGTTGGATGAGCAATAATCGTAATTTACTGTTGAAGCCAAGTATATAAATCTAAGTTTGTAAACTCGAAAGAATGTTCAGCCAATATTTGGTTAATTCATTTGGGTTATGGATCTTTTATTTGCTCTACAATAGTGCATTATTTAGCTCAAATTCTATTGTTTTTATCAGTACATGGAAAACGTTTGGAAAACATTGCATCAAAATGTTTATGCTTTCCATGGTGATCAATGTTACAACCTTTGATATGCTGCTGCCTTCAGTTTTTGAGCCATGACCGCATCTATCAGCAATCTGAAATTCATGTATATACTGCTCATTAGGTCATGTCATATTTGTCAAATTGAGATTTTGTTTGGTGTCTCCATGTTTTTTTTATCACTTGCACCAGACACCATGTTAATCATGATAAAGCAAACTTCTACTGCATCATTGAATATATGTTGTTGTTATTTTGACCTTTTTGTACATAGATTGAGTATCAACTTGGCTATCTCATGGTTTCAGTTAAGCTGAATTTACTTATCTAAGCCTGCATGTGCAGTAGAGAATCATGATATTTTATTTTGGGCTGTCGATACATTAATTATACTTCTATTTTCAAATTTATAATTTTTTGCTGGTAAGAACCTTTCTTATGCTGGATTGATGCTTTTAGTTCATTACCACAATTGTAGGTCTCCCTGTGGCCTACCTCTAAACTATTAGATATGCTCGATTAAATGTGATATACTAGATTGATGTGAATTATTTATGGATCCTCTACTCATAATCATTGCGTCAAAGGCGACTAGGTGTCCTAGCACAAGTGTCTATTATCTATTCATTATGGATCACCTTAGTTCGATGTGCGTAGTGTCTATTATCTATTCATTATGGAAGATTGACAGTTCATATCAGTAATACTTTTTGTTGCAAGATCTTTTAACAGATATGAAGCTTGCGCTGCTGCATTACCTACCTTTCCATCAGAGAACCAGGCTCACAAGATTCAGACAAATCTCTTTAATTCTGCCTTGAAGTAGTCTCATTTTAGAAAGTAGTGATCAGCAAGGTGACTTTAGAATGTTGTGATCAGCATCTTACGATGGTGGTGCTCATGGCCAGCGCCGTCACTTTAGAAAGTTTACAGTAATTTGTTTTAGAAAAGTGTACAGGAATTTGTTATGAGTACTTGATCTTGCTGAAAAGTTGTGCTTATTATAAGTGTTTACCCATTCAATAGCAGATTTGTGTCGATCAAAAGGAAAGTCTATTTTGATTATCATAGATCAGTTGCAGCGATTATAGGAACTATATGTTTTCACTAATCCTTGGGAACAGAAGTGAATATGTAATAATGTAATATTAATCGGAAAACAAGAAGGCTTAAAATACCTGAAACTAAGTTAAACAGGACGGTCAATCCTGCCTTTTGATTTGCAAAATACTGTTCGCGTGAAAAATGGCTTCAGAAACCTGGCCATGAATGTCACGGGTAGCTGAAAAAAAAAAAAAACGGTTCAAAAAAAAAAGGTCGGCTTGAAACCTGCAAGGTGAGACTCACGAGCGGCCAAAAGAAAATAAAATGAAAAAACAAAATCATTCAACAAAAAAGAGCGATCGAAGACCCCTCATGCAGCGTCATGCGCGGGCGTTGGTCGTCGTGGTGGGGACTCACACGACCCACGTGGCTGGCTTAGACGGACGACTGCGCGGGTGCCTCGGCTGGTTCGCAGGGCGGGGTGTCGCGGCGTGGTCGGGTAGCGCTGGGTAGGATTTTAGCGCAGCCCTATATATATATATACCCAGGAGTAACTACACCTACCTGCGAGTACGCATGATAGCCTGGTGTCCGGCGTTGTAGGCGGTAGTTATCGGGCGGATGGTATACGGCAGCCTGGTATTAAAGTAACCACCGAATCCATTAGTGATTAGACGCTACATCCTCGGCGCACCTTTTCAAAAACTGCATGCCCGCATGCATCGTACATTTTCAAAACTGCATGCACATTAGTATGCGGTCATACTTTTTAATTAGATTAGTGTATGTCCATATACCAATGGACCAAAGTGTATATACGTGATTATATACACATATTTCTTTTATATATATAGACGGAGTACATCTCATAAAACAGTACATGTCCATATACTAGTTTCTAAAAGGACGCACGCATAGCGAGTATATGCACATACACTTTTCGTATATGGAGTACACGTTCAAACTTTTAGGAGTATATGCGTATACTTTTATGAATGGAGTATTTATCCATACTTTTCAAAAAGGAGTATGTATGCATACTTTTCAAAAAGGAGTATGTATGCATACTTTTTTTAAACAAGTATGTATACATACTTTTTATATAGAGTATTTGTCCATACTTTTTAGAACTTGTATTTATTCATACTTTTTAAAAATCAGTATGTATGCATACTTTTTAGGAGAACTTAGAGATTTTTCTAGATGCTCTATCGAGTACATATTCACTGATTTTATATGGACTCCATGCGTCCAGCCATCACCACCACCATGAGATCGATCTGTTCTGATTAAGAGTATGCATGCGTCCCATGATCTCTCGGTGGATAAACTGGAGACCAGTAAAGATTAGAGCCTAGACCGGATTAGATGCGAGGGGCAGAGATCAGAGCCACGGACCTGTTCGCCGGTTGACACCAATCAAACCTGTTCGCCGGTCAACAGCAGCAGTCAGGAAAACTACGACATGGACGTAGCATCATATCCCCGCCGCCGGATTAGATTCAATCAAATAAACAAATCGATCACAAATGTTTGCTTGGATTTGGATTGTAGCCTTACCTGGAATCCATCGACGGATGCGCCTCATGATCACGGCATCAAAATGTTAGACGATGTCAGGGGAAAGGCTATGCCGTCGCCGGCGCAGACTCGGACGGGCGGAAGCGGACACAGCGAGCAAAGCCGCCGCCGCCGCCACACAGGTTGTGGGCGTTGTACGCCCGCAAATGACGAATGAATCTCTTTATATATTCATTGTGTTAACGGGTCCATTTAATTAACCTGCTTAACCCGTTCGCTAAACCAGCGGGAGGCTCCTTCGGTGTAATATGCGCGTGGGTGTAGGTACTCCTAGGGTAAATTTTTCCTACACCCTAGGAGTAGTTACACCCATATGTATATCTCAAGATTTGTGGTATATATGACCGAACGAAGTGCATGTGGATGAAGTATATGATCATACTAAACCATCTATGGTGGTATATATGTTAAGTATGCATTCATACGTGGAGTATATGGATATACTTTTTTATATACTGGCGAAGTAGTGGCATTTTATGTAATATATTAAAAATATAGGTTCCTTCAAATTTTTTCGTGTAGTAAGATCTAGAGTATCTTAGTATGAGTATCTAAACATACTCAAACCGATAAAACAAGTATGAACACATACACAATATGATTTTTAAATATGGGTGTAACTACACCCGGGTGTATAGAAAAAGTGCACCCTATATATATATATATATATATATTCTACACCGTGACACAACTAACCACCGGACCCAACCAACCGGCTCCCCTAAACCCGCCGCGCGCGCTCGACCTGGGGGCCTTGGCGCTGCCCCGCGCGTCCGAACCTCCCCACGCTCCCAGCATCCAATGGGCCCGTTCCACTCGCATGCGCGGGCGCGCTGAGTCCTGCCGGCTTCCAGTCCACCTCCACTCCACATGCACGCTAGTGGTTCATTATCAAAAAAGTTCTGCAGTGGTTCATTCTCTCTCACCTGGGTGCACAGTATGTATCAATGCACGAGACATGCATGCAGCTTTTTCCAGTGGTTCTCTCTCATGTAACGTATATAAAATTATGTACAGATGCATTCGATGCACTGGCACAATTTTTTATTAGCTGCATACATACATGATAATTAGCACCGTGTTAATTACGAGTTCCAATAGAAGCAACTCCAACGGTGGCACCCAAATCGAGAGCCCCTACTTTTGATTTGGCTGCCCCAACTTTTGTTGGCCCAATTTTTTGTTTTTACTCCAACAGCGGCACCCAAATATAGGCCCCAAATCTATTCTGCTGGAGAATGACAGCCGGGACCCGCCTCGTCATTGTCTCTTTTTCTTCTTCCTCCTTCCTCTATACCGGATCGATGTGGAATGTGGAGGGGCCAAAGACTTCAGCACCATGGCGAGCAGAGAGCGGGACTAGCACGCCACAGCCATCTCCTTTGCCGAGCGAGCATCCAAGCAAGACAACCATCTCCTTCGCCGAGCGAGCATCCAAGACAAAGCACCATGGCGACCAAGCATCCAAGCAAAGACAACCATATCTTCTTTGCCTCGCACGGCCATCCCTCGCCCCGCTCACTCTCCGGCCGCCCGCCCCCTCTCCTACTCGTTGGCTACTCTAGAGCATGGACGCCACCATACGAGTAGTACACGCGGCCTCGAGCGCCGCGAGCGCTGCGGCCGACGACGGCGACCCGAGGTCGGCGCGGGCGGCTTCCGCAGCGTAGTAGAGCCGCCGCAGCGATCCCGGCCGGGCGGGCGCGGTACCCACCGTAGGGGAGGGCTCGGGCGCGTGCACGTAGCCGCGGGGGAGGTGACGGAGCCGGACTCCAAGTCGGAGGACGACGGCACGGTTGAAGTGCGACGAGGGGTGCGCCGCCGTGAGGGGTGAAGCCGGACGCCGCGCGCTCGAGGAGGAGAGATCGGATGCGCAAGATGCTCGCGTGGATGGGGTCTCGCTTTGTGGCCCAACCAATTTGTTGGGTGTGGGGTGGTTTTTGTTGGGCCAATACATTTCGGGTCCCTAGTAGGGGCCCCGTTGGAGTTCGATTTTTGACTCCGCACCACATATTTAGCTATTGGGGCTTGAGTAGGGGCCCCGTTGGAGTTGCTCTTAGATGTATTTAGATATTAGCATACCTTTAAGTATTCTCACGGTATCTTGAGTATTTTATCGTATTTTTGTTACTAACTTGGTACAACTAATATTATAACTTCAGTAGTTGCTAGTACCTTTAAGTAGTTGTCGGTATCTTTAAGTATTTTATTAGTATCTTGAAATATTTTGTCGTATTTTTTGTTACTATCTTGGTACAACTAATACTATCACTTCAATAGTTGCTAGTACCTTTAAGTAATTGTCCGTATCTTTAAGTATTTTATCGTAAGATCTTCAAATATTTTGTCAAGATTTTTGTTACTTACTTGGTACGGTCGATACTATAACTTCGATGAGTTGCTAGTACCTTTAAATAGTTGTCGGTATCTTTAAGTATTTTGTCAATATCTTCAAATATTTTGTCGGTATTTTTGTTACTAGCTTGGTACACAATAGCTAGCCCAGTTGCAATTGAGTTATACGCCATGTTGCAATTGGTATACAATAGTTGTTGTTCTCCCTATCAATTATTTTGTTGAGGTATCCTCCCTTTTGCCCCATTTTGAAAGTGTTGTTTCAAATGCTTGCCCCACACCCAGGCAAGGTTTTCGGGCAACACTTGTAATAGCGTTTGCCGAAGTTTAGGGTTCATGGAGTTTGCCGAAGTTTAGGGTTCGTGGGCGTTTCTTCGAGATTAGGCTTTGTTGATTTTCGGTAGTTATCGCGAATTGTTAAGTTTAGGGTTTCGGGCGAGTGTCTTTTCAAAAGCATGCCCCTCCCTGCAAGGTTTCGGGAGACACTTTTAATGACATTTGCCGAGTTTAGGGTTCATGGCGCTTGCCGAAGTTTAGGGTTTTTGGCGTTTGCCGAAGTTTAAGGTTCATAGCGTTTGCCGAGTTTAGGGTTCATGGCGTTTGCCGAGTTTAGGGTTCATGGCGTTTGCCGAGTTTAGGTTTTTGGCGTTTACCTAGTTTAGGGTTCATGGTTTGCCGAAGTTTAGGGTTCATGGTGGTTGCCGAGTTTGGGGTTTCATGGCGTTTGTCGAGTTTAGGGTTCATGGCGTTTGCCGAGTTTAGGGTTCATGGTGTTTGCTGAGATGAGGCTTTGTTGATTTTCAGTAGTTATCAGTAATTGTTAAGTTTAGGGTTTCGGGGCGAGTGTCTTTTCAAAAGCATGCCCCCTCCCGTGCAAGGTTTCCGGGAGACACTTTTAATGACATTTGCCGAAGTTTAGGGTTCACGGCGTTTGCCGTGTTTAGGGTTCATGGCGTTTGCCGAAGTTTAGGGTTCATTGCGTTTGCCGAAGTTTAGGGTTCATGGCGTTTGCCGAGTTTAGGGTTCATGGCGTTTTGCCGAGTTTAGGGTTCATGGTGTTTGCCGAAGTTTAGGGTTCATGGCGGTTGCCGAAGTTTAGGGTTCATGGCGTTTGCCAAGTTTAGGGTTTTTGGGCGAGTGTCTTTTGAAAAGCATGCCCCCCTCCCAAGCAAGGTTTTGGGAGACACTTTTAATGGCATTTGCCGAGTTTAGTGTTCATATAGCGTTTGCCGAGTTTAGGGTTCATGGCGTTTGCCGAGTATAGGATTTGTTTATTTTTTAGTTATCAATAATTGTTAAATTTAGGGTTTTGTGCGGGTGTCTTTTTAAAAAGCATGCCCCCTCCCAGTATTTTTCTATCGATTACCTTGTGAGAGCCAGTACTATAACTTCAATAGTTGTTAATACCTCTAAGTAGTTGTCGGTATCTTTAAATATTTTATCGGTATCTTCTAGTATTTCTTCAGTATCTTTTGGTATTTCTTCAGTATTTTTCTGTCAAGATCCCGTGAGAGGCAGTACTATGACTTCAGATAATTGTTAATATCTCTAAGTAGTTGTCAGTATTTTTAATTATTTTGTCAAGTATCTTCAAATATTTTCGTCTCGTATCTTGTAGTATTTCTTCAGTATTTTTCTATCGTAACTTGTGAAAGGTAGTATGACTTCAGAATTATTAATATCTCTAAGTAGTTGTCAGTATTTTTAAGTATTTTTGTCAGTATCTTCAAATATTTTGTCAATATCTTTAAATATTTTGTCAATATCTTCTAGTATTTCTTTAGTATTTTTCTATCAGTAGCTTGTGAGAGCCAGTACTATGACTTCAGTAGTCGTTAATATCTCTAAGTAGCTGACAGTATTTTTAAATATTTTGTTCAAGTATTTCGTCTATTTTTTTTAGTATCTCCAAATATTTCATCACTATATCTATGCATTTTGTTAGTATCGGCAATTTTTTGTCAGTGGCAGCATTCAGTATTATTCATCAGCACCGAAATGATAATGCTAAGCTCGGTATTATTCAATATTGAATCAGCGGATAGGAGACAACTGCTACTGAATCATGGGACAGGAAACGCAGTCTACTTTTTCAATACTGAACAATTCCCTGAACCAATCTATCTGGCAGTTCATCAATTCTCTGATCCAAATACTTACCAATACTAAATATCTCTGTTGAGCTCGCCGGCGGCAAGGTTGAATCCAATAACGCAAAAATGCTTTGACACATTCAAGGCTGATCGAAGTCTGAACTATTTACGCACATGGACACCAGCAACAACTGAGCCGCAATTACTAGACAGCGCCGCTAGCAGATCCAACGGTGTAGTCAAGAGTTACAGCCGTATCACCACGTACAGCACCCATGGCCGCGGCCCACAGCCTTGTGGTCGTGGATCGATCTGCATCCGGTCGATTGAGAGAGTAGATGCCGAACGAACGTAGACGCGCGCTCAGTACTGCTGCCTGTGTTGTGGAAGTCGCCGCCGCTACTGGTGGCCCTGGGGGAGGCGCGCCGCCGGTCGTAGCTGGGGGGTGGTGCCGTGGTGGGGGGCCGTCGGTGATGGAGGAAGGTAGGGGTAGGGGTAGGGGTGGGGGCGGGTGCGACGGACGTCGGTGGTGGGGATGCGCCGCCGTTGGTCGTCGTCGGGGTGGTGGGGCAGCGACGACTTCCCCACGGACGGCCTGTCGAGGCGGCGGCGCGATTCTTCTGTTGTTGCGCGATCTGCTATGCGCGACGGGGTGGGTAAAACCAGTTGGCTGGTTGGATGGGTGGTGGGTTAGTTGTTTGGTGCAGTCAGACCATATAGCTGCATGTGTCTTGGTGTAGAATAATTATTCTACTTTTAAAGGTGTAGAATAACGCTACCGTATATATATATAGTATATATATATCATAGCTAGCTACAAAATATGGTATTCTGTAGCCAGGCCAACCGACTGCACCCTCTGTTGCCCATCCGGCCCATCCGGCCAGCACCAAAGCGCGTTACTGCTGCATGCATGCGGGATGAACGCTGTTGCCTGCTTTCCTCTTTCGGCTGCATGCATACTACGGGATCATTGCAGTAATTAATGACGCTGGGTATTAGAATAGTTATTTTCACGCCTTCATAAGGTGCCATGCATGCAGCGTGTACAGATGAGGTTACGAGAATACACAAGTTGATGTACGTACTAGTACAGCTCAAGTATTACGAGAATACTAAAAGCAACAAACCTATTATATTAAATGATTTACTAGAAAATATATGGCATCGATCGTGATTTACTAGAATGTATGCCTTGCTATGCTTCTCTATTTGACAAATATGATTTACGAGAATTAGTGTGATGATTTAATATATTTGATTGTCACCATTATTTGGTATCAAGGTATTCTAAGTTACTGTTTTTTTTTATTTGCATTAAGAAGTATTTACGAGATTTTGCACTAATATATTTACAAGAATTATCTGCACTAATTCAATATATTGAGAGCGAGCATTTACGAGAATCTACACCAAGAAATATCTATGAGATTTACGAGAAAAAAATAGGTATTATGAATACAAGTATATTTACAAGAATTTTTGTATTTTGGTTGACGTCAAAAACTAATAAGAATGATTTACGACAAATCACATTATCATTTACCATAATCGAGTTCCCATAATGGCACATTCGGTTTACGATAATGTTTGTGAAGGAAAAGCACGTTCCTGTTACCATGAATTTACGATAATAAGGCCAATGTGCCATGAACTAATGCTCGGAAATTTTTCCGATAGTTCAGACTATGGCTGACGATGAAATTAATTAGACGACCATGCTGTCAGACGAATCCACAAATACGGATCCAGTTGTGGTTCTAGAAGTTACCAGATTAGGAGATCGATTATGGATGTATAGTCACAAGGATGGAGTGAAATCGATTTCAGGGTCGGAGAGGGTATAGAAGTACAGTGATTGAATGAAGATCGGAGCACAGAATTATGCTAAAAGAAAAATAGATGTAGAGGTGAAGCAATAATCTAATTCTACAGAATCGGTTCCTAAACTCCTAATGCACTTCTAGAGCAGCGCGCAGCCCTCAATGCCACGACGGGTCGGGGCCGAGCTCCGGATTGCCCGCATATGTGCCATGGGAAGAGGGCTGTTGGGGGTACCGTAAAGAGGGCACCGCCACCGGCGAGGGCGACGCGGTGGAGGTCAACCCCACAAGGAGCCCGAGCAGGGCCGGCCATGGCCAGGCTGGTCTCCGCTGGGCTGTGCGTCGGGGCTGCGCTGGGCTGCTGTATGCCGAGCCCCCACTGTGGCGCCAGATAAGGGAGGCCGCGACGCAGATGCGAGCTCACCGATGATCTGCACCACCGCTAGCCATGGCGCCCAGCAGTCAACGATCCTGTAACGGAGGTGTCGCCGATGTTGACGATCGAAGCACCATGCGACGGGCAAAAGCAGAGGAATTTTGTGCGGCTTTTGAGGGAGCCGTGCTAATTATAGCTGGATGGGACCGGTGCCGTGGATGAATGGACAGGGTGCCGGATTAAATCAATGCTGCATGCATGCGTTAGGGCATGTACAACCCATACACGGCGGGTCGTCTGCAGAACCTCGAATTTATCATCTATGCAGATTTAAAGACAGCTTATACAACCCAGAGACAGAGGGTCCGTCTCTAAGCTGTTTAATGGTTTGCATGAGGTTAAGATCAACTATAAATGTATTTGTGTATACCATTGTGTGACCATTTCATAGAAATATATGACTCATCTACACTGTAAATTTGAAACGCAAATTTATCTCCCAACATCAAATGGACATATAAATTTGAGACGAACTAGTAATTGAACTACACTGTACGTACATGATAAGGCAGAGGGCGGACCAATGAAAAGACCACATTGCCCTCAAAAAATCTTATCCCTTCCCTGCCGATGGCCATGAGCTCGTGGCTCTCGCCTGTTTTTCGCCTGTCTCTCTCATCTCTGTTCTTTCCCTCTCCTTCGTGGCCATCGGCCGGAGCAACAGGCACCAGCTAGCTCTCCCTCTCCTTCGTGGCTATCGGTAGGAGCAGCAGGCACCAGCTAGCAGGTGGAGCCACGGTCCTCGTCGCCGGCGCAAGAGTCCCCCTGTTTTCTCCCCGCATCTCACCTTCCTCTTCCGTGCATCTCACCTTCCTCTTCCCCGCAGGCGCCGCGGCGGCCGGTGAGAAGGGCGGGCGGCGAGGCGCGGCGGCCGGTGTGGAGGGCGGACAAGCGGCCATCCTGGTGGTTACTCAACGGCATCATCCATGGCTGCTGAATCGATGCGGGGGCTGCCCGGGCGCCGGCTTTTGGCGGGAGGAGGGGGGCGCGCGGTGAAGTTTTGCGGGGGGCGGGCGCGGAGCGGGATCCAGCCCGCCCCGTCGCTACGAGGAGCGACCTCTACAACCCGGGCGGCGCCCGCTCGGGCGTCGGAGAACGGACGGAGTCGCCGACTCGAGCGGCGACGCGGCGGCCGTCTCACGCGGGCGTGGGGGGGATTTTCGCAAAATTGCGGTACATAGACGCCTCCTACCGACGGGTTGTACATGCCCTTAATCCAAAGGGGGACCACCGAGGCAAAGCCATGCGTTGGCGACAGTGCGCTGGACCCCTGTTGACGCGAGTTTTTGGTCCAGCTATAGAATTTGGTATTCTAATTTGGTATTCTATAGCTAGCCACAGCGTAAGTATACTGCGTAGCTAGCTATAGAATGTAATATTCTGTAGCCAGGCCAGACCGACCGCACCATCCACCGCGCGAGCAATAACGACCCAGGCGCGCGCTCATAATTGGATCCGGTAATTCCGTCCACCGATCCGGAATTAGCGGACCGGCCGGCTCTAGTCAATAATTACCGTTGCATGCAGTCCGTCCCTGCGTGAGTCACGCAAGTAATCAATTGCTGTGGCATGCAGTCCATGCATGTACGTGGTGTGCGTGGGTATATTTTTTACTTTCTAAGAATGGTTACGAGAGATCACACCAAAACATATTTACGAGAATCACAACAAGAAAAATTTACGAGAATCTGTATCAAGTATATTTACGAGAATCTGTATCAAGTATATTTACTAGAATTTACAAAAATATTTACGAGAATTTGCATTAAGTATTTACAAAAATACAAAATTTTGGTGAATGCTTATATTTACGACAACTAAACTCTAAAAATTATAATATTTACGACAATTCTATATTATGAATTCTCCATTGACATAACTTGCATTGATATTTACAAGGAAAATGGGAATATTAAGTAGTTACGAGAATTTTTAATTATGGTAAACGATAAGAACTAACAAGAATGACTTCTGCATTACATCTTGTTTACGAGAATTCTGGTTACAACAATACTAACAATATTTACTAGAATTTTCACCAATAAATATTTTCAAGAATTCTATGGTCGAGCTAGCCTGCAGCGTTCCTTCCCGTCCCGCACCCACTCCGGCGTGGCCGCCGCCGAGCTCAACGCCAGGGGACGCTTGAGCCACGCAGTGGCGCCCGACGTCTTTCGCCGCCTCCGCAATCTGCGTCGACGACACCATCTCCTCCGGCGGAGGCGCGCCGGTGCAACGCTGGGAAGAAGAATGGCAGGAGATCGGCGGCTAGAGCGTCGGCCGCGGTCAGCAAGGACGGGCCCACTGGCGGTGGCGTGGACTCCCTCGGCTCCTCCTCCGAATGATGCTGAATCTGCATGCCGATGTCGAATTTCAGCTGTGATCACACGCATCATCAGAAAATCAAACCAATGGAATGATGCTGAATGCATGAAGCGAAGTAGCGAACGTATTCATGCAGCTTGCAAGATTGATGAGACAAGACTAGAAAAACAATCCAAACACAGTGAAGCCATACCTACGTCGTCTCGCATATTCTAAAGGAATACTAGTGCTAATCCGATGGGAGAGGCCTCCAGGTTGAACAAGGACGAGAGATGTTTGTGGCTACTTACTACTTTTGCTGACCGGCGCGAGCCACCCCCACGAGCGCCGCCTACGCCGATGATCTCGTGTGTGCGGTGCTCACGCGAGTGGGTCGACGTCGCGCATGGCCGGAGGTGGTCACACGCCGAACTGCAATAGGAGGTCCTCCTCGTGGTAGATCCGGTACGTAGCGGGTGGCTATCGGCCACGCCACTACGCGTGAATGTGCGGCCGCCGATGATCTGCGTCCGGCCATGGCGCCCATCAGTATGTCAAAGAACCTGTAAAGGAAGCTCTCGCCGATGCCGATGATCTGCCTCCGGCCATGGCGCCCATCAGTACGTCAAAGACCCTCTAAGGAAGCTGTCGCCGATGTTGACGATGAAAGAAACAGAGGCCCCGCCACCGTAGAGGACTCCACGGTCTCCAGCGACCGGCGATGAAACAGAGCGGGTTCAGTCGGTGGCTGGCGAGCAATGGAATTTTGTTCATGCTTTTTACGGGAGCAAAAGAAGAAAGAAGCGCAATTTGTGGATGAGCCGTCCGCCAATAAATTTCATTGGGACCCATGCGGTGGATGAATGGACGGGCCAGGATTCCATCAATGCTTGCATGCACTAGTCCCACGTACGCGCTGCGGACCATGGTGCGCTCGCGACCAGTTCAGGTCGAATCTTTTTTTTTTTTTTTTTCTAATTTGACAGTTTTTATAAACTAATTACATGATTAACGGGGTTTTTTTTTTTTTTCAGGAATAGCACATTTGGTGGCGCCTTTGCCAAAGGCGCCACAAATCGCATTGTGAGGCGCCATGCATGGCGGCGCCTCAAGGCCGCCACATTGGCACCCGCCGCGGCCCCAGGGAGCCGACGTGGCAGGTCCGAGGCGCCGCCATGCATGGCGCCTCAGCGCTCCCTTGTGGCGCCGTTGGCAAAGGCGCCACAAGGCTGCATAGAGCCCCGCGCGCGACCGCTCCTCCAGATTTAGCTAAATTCAACTTTGACCAAACATATGTACGAAAATATTAATATTTATGGTGCATGATTAATATCTTAGATACATCATTGAATATATTTTTGTAATAAATTTATTAGAAGATATAAATGTTGCTAATATTTTTATAAACCTAGCTAAATTTACGAAAGTTTAGCAGCACGAGTACTATAATGACACGTAAAAGGTTACATAGGGAGTATATGTCAACTTGATTCACAAGTGGTTGCAAAGACATTTTTGCCATTTGATCTAGAGCTGTACGCGCGAAAAACATCACCCAGGTGATATTAAAAAGGAAAATTGTGGTGTGTGGAAGAGTGGGAGTGTGGGATCCGATGACAATTGGGAATAAACCAATTGGGAAATCTACATGATCCTTGAATTATGCTGTGGATTGGTTTATTATAAAAATCGACGTACGGAACCTGATTGATTTATATATATAGAGAGAGAGAAAAATCAAAGAAATGTCCAACCTCTTGCTGTTGGCAGGTTGAAGAGTTTTTAAAGTAGTAGCTGCACCAAGAAGCAAAGCATCTTATACTTGTGCTTTAATGTACGAAGTACGTAACTAAATCAAAATGAATAGACAAGTTGGTCAAGGGGCCACATATCATATATGTCAACGCCTAACTATAAATAAATAAAAGATATTACCTTCATTCCAAATTATAAGACGTTTTGGCTTTTCTATATAATTTTCTTTTACCGTGTATCTAGACATATTGTGTAACTAGGTGCATAACAAAAAAATGTACTCCCTCCATCCCAAAATAGATGACGCTATGGGAAGCGTGCCAGTCAAACTTTCTCAACTTTGACTAGGTTTGTAGAAAATACGTGCAACATTTAAATCTTCAAATAAATTTGTTAAAAAACTAGACTTAAAGATCTTTCTAATGATACTAATTACTTAGCATAAATATTTATATATTTAAATATATAATTGCCGGTATTTTGAAAACGCCGACTTCTCGGGAAGCGAGAATGACATCTATTTTGGGGGACGAGGGAGTATCTAAAAAACCAAAATATCTTATAATTTAGAATGGAGGGAGTAGTAGCTATAGGCCGTAGTTAGACATACTCTATAAAATGATGAAGCCGGTATGAAGCGCGTTCCCCTAGTATTTTCTTCGATGGACCAACACTGCTTGTTTGAATTTCTATTGATAGAGAAGATAAATAAAAGCAGGACATAAAATTAAATGCTCATGAAAAGCATGCCATAAAATTAAATGAGAGAGAAATAAAAGTATGTCTAGACCCCATCTTGTATAAAACGACAAATATTTTCATCCAACTAGACCCATGTTTTTGTTAAGAGCAAGTATTATGGTGGGTCGTAAGTTCCGCTAAATGCCGATGTGGAGGAGAGAAGGGAGGAGAGAGAAGAGAAGTCGGTTGTAAGCTTACAGCCGGCTTGGGCACAAGAACCAAAAAACTTTTGTGAGATGGACAAGTTGACCCTATAGTAATTGGAATGAGCTCTTGTATGGGTGGACCGAGAGAAGGCTGTAAAAAACCTTACCGCCAAGCAAGCCTTCATGCACCATAAATATTAATATTTTCGTACATATGTTTGGTCAAAGTTGAATTTAGCTAAACGGAGGAGCGGTCGCGCGCCCGGGCTCTATGCGAGCCTTGTGGCGCCTTTGCCAACGGCGCCACAAGGGGAGCGCTGAGGCGCCATGCATGGCGGCGCCTCAGACCGCCACGCCGGCTCGGGGCCGCGGCGTGGTGCTAGCGTGGCGGCCTTGAGGCGCCGCCATGCATGACGTCTCACAATGCATTTGTGGCGCGCTTTGGCAGCGCGCCACCAAATGTGCTATTCCCGAAAAAAACAACCCGTGTTAATCCTGTAATTAGTTTAAAAAACTGTCAAATTAGCAAAAAGATTTTTCAGATCCGGCTACAAAATCAGGCTAAAATGCACCCGCGTGCATTATGTATATGAAATGCACCCAAGTCCCTCCGTCGCGCCCCGCATGGCCCTCGCGCGCGCCCCCCGCGCGCCTCAATTCTCTGCATCTGCGTGCGCGCCGACCAGTCAGTACCTCGCACAAACACCTCCGCTGGTGATACTTTTCTCTGGGGCCCACTGACACACGCGACGCTGTCATGCATTAATCCATGCTGCATGCAGCCATGCATCCTCGATTGCGGAGATCACTAATCAATTGATCAGTATGCAAGTGAATTTGCTTGGGATGGAGGTAGGCTAGCCAGAGTTGATGCAAGCAAAGACGTGATCCTTGCATGACGAATTTTGATGGACTTTTTCTGTAATCTCCGACGAGTGAGTGCTAGCTGCTGTGGCCTCCAGGAAGCTTGAGCGAGCGACGACACCAGCAGCGCCCGTGCGTTTGCATCCCGCTGGGCATCCACCACAGAAGCATGTGGGCAGTAGCTGCAGGCCCCAACTGTCAGGCAAGCAGCAGCGTCGGTGACCTCGTGGCGTCAGCAGCGTAGTAAAACAAGCATATTGTGCCATTGTTGTGGTGCCGCGATATCTGAAGTTTCACAGTTACACAGTTACATGAATATTTGTTTATAGGGTAATTCACGATATTTCAATTTGCAACATGATGACGAAACACAGTTACACAGCGAGCTGATAAAAACAATTTGCAACAATAGAGCGACCTGTGTTGCAACAAGAAAAAAGAAATAATTGCAACAGATAAAAAACCAAATTTTCGACATGATGACAAAAGAATAGCACACGCGGAGGGGATTGCAACATGAAAAAAAAAAAAACATAATGGGGCCACAAAACTGCAAAAAAAAAAAAAAAAAAAAAACCAATTACACACCAATTGCAACTAGTAGGTGGAGTCAATTACTACACCTAAAAATAGTCATTAGCAACATGATGATAAAACACAGTTAAAGAGTAAAAACCAATTGCAACGGCAAACGCCAAAAACCCATTACCTAGTAGGGGCATGTTTTTTTTTTATAAAAAAAAATTAACCCTAAACTCGGCAAACGGCATGAACCCTAAAATCAGCAAACGCCATTACCCCTAAACTCGAGCTGGTAGGTAAGCATGTGCAACAGTGAACTTAAGCAAGTTGCAACAACAAAAGTGAAAGAATTGCAACATGTTCATGACCAAAAACCCATTGCCTAGTAGGGGCATGCTTTTTATATATAAAAAAAATAAAACGACATGAACCCTAAACTCGGCAAACGACATGAACTCTAAACTCGCAAACGGCATGAACCCTAAACTTCGTAAACGTCATTAACCCTAAACTCGGAGCTGGTAGAAAAACATTTGCAACAAAGAATGAACTAAAGCAAATTGCAACAATAAAAGTGAAAGAATTGAAACATGTTCATGACCAAAAACTCATTGCCTAGTAGGGGGCATGCTTTTAAAAAAAAAAAAATGGCATTAAGCCTAAACTCGCAAACGACATGAACCCTAAACTCGCAAGCGACATGAACCCTAAACTCGCAAACGCCAATAAACCTAAACTCGGCAAACGACATGAACCATGAACTCGGCAAACGGCATGAACCCTAAACTCGGCAAACGCCATTAACCCTAAACTTGGAGCTGGTAGGTAAGCATTTACAACAAATGAACTTAAGCAACTTGCAACAAAAAAAGTGAAAGAATTGCAACATGTTGATGACCAAAAACCCATTGCCTAGTAGGGGCATGGTCTTTTTTTAAAAAGGCATCAACCCTAAACTCGTCAAACGACATATGCTCGGCAAACGACATGAAAACTAAACTAAGCAAACGCCGAAAAACCCTAAACTCGGAAAAACTAAATGAAACCTAAAACTCGGCGAACGACATAAACCCTAAACTCGGCAAACGCCACAAACCCTAAACTTCGGCAAACGACAAGAACAATAACCTCGGCAAACGGCATGAACCCTAAACTCGGCAAACGCCATGAACCCTAAACTCAAAGAACCGCATGAACCCTAAACTCGACAAACGCCATCAACCCTAAACTCGGCAAACGCCATGAACCCTAAACTCGGCAAACGGCATGAACCCTAAACTTCGGCAAAAGCCATGAACCCTAAACTCGGCAAACGACATGAACCCTAAACTCGGCAAACCGCATGAACCCTAAACTCGACAAACGACATGAACCATAAACTCGGCAAAAGTCATGAACCCTAAACTCGGGCAAACGACATGAACCCTAAACTCAAAGAAACGGCATGAACCCTAAAATCGGCAAACGCCATTAACCATAAACTCGAGCTGGTAGGTAAGCATTTGCAACAATGAACTAAAGAAAGTTGCAACAACAAAAGTGAAAGAATCGCAACATGTTGATGACCAAAACCCATTGCCAAGGAGGGGGGCATGCTCTTTTTTTTTTTTAAAAAAAGGCATCAACCCTAAACTCGGCAAACGACATGAGCCCTAAACTCGGCAAACGGCATGAACCCTAAACTCGACAAACACCATTAACCCTAAACTCGGCAAACGACATGAACCCTAAACTTCGGCAAACGCCAATAACCCTAAACTCGGCAAAACGACATGAACCCTAAACTCAAGAAAGCGGCATGAACCCTAAACTCGGATCTAGTAGATAAGCATTTGCAAAAGTGAACTTAAACAAGTTGCAACAACAAAAGTAAAAGAATTGCAACATGTTGATGACCAAAACCCATTGCCTAGTAGGGGGCATGCTTTTTAAAAAAAAGACAACAAAGATTAAGCCTAAACTCGGCAAAGCGACATGAACCCTAAACTCGGCAAACGGCATGAACCCTAAACGCAGATTATGACTAGAACGCCGGTAAAACTCCATTTGCAACATTGAGTGTCCAAAATTGCAACAACGTAAATACAACGATTGCAACATGCTCCATTTCCATTTTACAAATCTTTGCTCATTGCGTAGTCTCAATCGTATTTGCAAAAAAATACCTTATTGCAAACACGTAAAATGCAATTGCAACCTAGTTCATAGCCAATTCATCGGGTTGATGACCATAGTTGAAACACCCGTGGCTAGTAAGTTACCATTTGCAACAATGGATCTGTCTCTAGTTGCAACACCGCAAGTGACACAATCGCAACATGTTGATGACCACCGTTGCAAACACACAAAAGGGCTCGTAAATTACCATTTGCAACAATCAAAATGACATGATTGCAACTATGTTAATTTCCATTTTATTAATCTTTCCTCCTTGCTTAGTCTCGGCCAAGTATTTGCAAAAAAAATCTTTTTTTTAAAAAAAAATGCAACACAAATTCCAAATTGCAAACCTGGTTAATCACCATTTGCAACAAGATAATGACCACAGCTATTGCGACAAAGGGGACTGGTAAAAATACCACTTTGCAACAATGGAGTGACCCAATCACACGATGTAGAAATTACAAATAGTCGCTTCCCTCAAGATGCAACTAGGAAAATATCCAGTAGTACACTAGAAATCCATTGCAACTAGGAGACAACATCATAATTGCAACTAGGATAATAATGTAGTTACAATTGGAACAGTTGCACGCTACGCTTCCTCTAGTTGCAACAAGAACACTTACAACTAGGATAATAATGCTGGCAACAAATTGTTGCTGTACACACATATTGTATACCGTTTGCAACATGGAATATAGCTCAATTGCAACCTCAGATGTGACGCAATTGCATCATGAAATATTGGCTAGCAACCAAATCGTTTGCTACGCGGGGGGAACAAATCCGATGAGTGCGCCATGTTGATTCAAGGTGGAGCAGCAACATGGCGGGACAGAATGTGGGCGGGCAAGAACGGCTCGCTGGTGAGGGAGCAGATGGGTGGAGCCCGCTATACAAAGCGCCGAGCCAATCTGCGTGCAATTTGGCGCGGAGACGACGGCGGCCATATCAGTCTCCTCACCTATGTTCATAAGTAGATCAAATTAGAGGAGGTGTGGATCATATTTTGTTGTGAAAAGGTCTCATAGCATCATCAGAAGTAGTGGGTAGCATACACCTCAATGACATTAAGAACTCTAAAAAAAGAATAAAATAATTCAGACAGCATCTCAGTTAACTTTCAGTTAAAAAATTAAGCTAGTTACAACTAGAACATCCTGCCAATTACAACTGAGATAATAAGCTAGTTACACGCATCATACATAACATCCTGCCAATTACAACTGAGATAATAAGCTAGTTACACGCGTCATACATTGGGAACTAATATAGTTACAAAAAAATGAACATTTGACATTAACCGGATCATCTAATTGCAGCAAGGATGGATAGCCATTTACAACTAGGAAGTCGTTCAGATGCTGTATGATCCCCTGTATATCAGCCTGACCATCCTCTTCTTGACCTGGCAGGCAAGGGAACTAATCAGTTTTTTTTTCCGGCCCAACATTCAGGAACGCTGAGTTCAGTCAATTTTGGCAATTGGCATCACGTTGAAACTAATAAACATCATCTTGGAAAGATGAAAAAGAATGCCTTGTAATTTTAATTTTCAAAGCTGCAATATAAGAAGAATTCATCTTGAGCAAAGCTTAGATCGAGCATTAGCATGGGATTCACGGCCTCAGGAGGCAATCAAATCCCAAAGGTGGATCGAAGCAATCAAATGCCCATATGCATACATATAGTATGCGTGCGTATCATCATACAAAATAAGAGTAATAAAATAAATTTGAGAAGGACCACTGTCTCATTCTGCATTCAGCGCGCCTTGCAAATTGGAGTGGCACAACCATATCTGCAATCAAAATAGATCGGAACAAATGAATCGATCCAACAGAAAGGATTGGAAATTGATACATGGATTCCGCTTCCGCAGGCTACAGCCTTCTCGGTGAAGCCAGTGCACGCAGCCTGAAAACGCAGCCTGAAAACGAGACCTGCTTGCCGGAGGAGGTGGAGGCGGCACGGCTCTGGGGAAAAATAGAGGCTGCCGGATTGGGGATAGTAGATCTCGGCCGCCATGGTGTTCTCGGCAATATATCCAGTACGAATATCAGAAATCACTCAGTCTGAACAAAAACTAAAACTCACCTGTACTGAATCTGCAGCACTATTCAGATTCGGGTTCAGTATGTCAGATCCGGCCGTGTGTCACTGGCCGCACGGGTGTGAGGTGCCTGCGGGCCTTCTGTCGGGCACCTGCGCCAGATGGTGGTCGGTGGGTGCTGAGGAAGGCCGTGGTGCTGTTGCCGATGGTTTTGGGCGCCGCCGCTGGGAGATGCTCTGCCCGCGGAGAAGCAGCGTCCTGGGTTCGTCCGGAGGTGTGCTGCTGAAAGATGTCGTGCTCGCAGAATGAATCAAGCTCCACCTGGGAGCGTCGCCTGTAGTGTGGATGTGCGTCGTCGATGTGCCGCGTCCAGAGGAAGCAGGCCGCCGCGCGCAGCTAGTGGGGCAGGGGGCTGTCGTGGAGGAAGGTGGGGGGGCAGGGCGGGCTGTCGTGGAGGAAGCTGGGGGTGGGGTGGGGAGGGGGCCGTGATGCCGACGGTGGTCGCCGGGGTGGTGTGGCGGCGATCCCCAGCGGACGGGCGGTCGAGGCGGTCTCGCGACTCAAATTGTCAGGGCGTCAGCGGTGGGAACTGGTACGGGTGGGGAGGGGAAAAAGAAAGGAGGCTCGTTCGGACGCGGGCTGGTTGGGACCAACACGTCGGTTGGCCTGGGTGCATTCTGTACAGCGAATGCACCCAGGTGCTATATATATATATATATATATATATATATATATATATATATAGAGGACTGCATTAATTAGTCCTCACCCAGACCCCCGGCGCGCCCGACTCAGGACCGCGTTCACTGTGCGAACCCCCGCGTCACAGGCGCTCGGCTGCCGGGAGACAATGTTTGCCGGTTCTTTCTTCCGTGGCTGTTCTGGCCCATTTCATTTTCCGGTTGATTTTTTTTTTTTGTTTCTAGTCTTTTTTTTCCTGTCCTGCTTGTTGTCCACTCGACAGATGCTGTTTGTTTCCAGCGATTTTTTTTTGTGTGTTTCCCGATTTTTTTTTTTTTTTGGATTCTAGGCGATTTCTGAAAAAAAAATTCCCGCTAGGCTTCCTGGGAGGGACTTATTTATCCATTTTTTTTTTTTATATATCAGGTTCCTTGTAATCAATTATTTTTCAACAACAATATTACTTTAATTTGAACATGACAAAAATATATTGTCAACAATAATAGTGTGTGCTGCTAAACACAATCACAAATAGTTCTGTTTGGCGCGTTATCATAGTTACAAAGAATCTGTAGGCCTATTCTTTGTGACAACTTGAACCAAAAATCTGTAGCGGAGGCAAAAAAAAAAAAAGTATATAGTGTATGAATTCCACAGCTTGATTATTTCAAAAGAAAAATCCAGTAACTTGATCACAACAAGTTTGCTGCATTGCAATACAGCTTTTCCGGAAGATGGCCATTTATATCATGGATATTTTCATATCTTTTTTTTTTGACACGAAAAAGACCGTGGGGAGATCCCCGCGGTGAGGCAAATTTTATAAAAGACGGTAAAAAAGGTACAGGGAGCTTAACTTACAAAAAAAAAAGGGGGGGTTGGAGAAGGAGGTGGAGCTAGGAAATAAGAGCAAAAGAGAATAAAAGAAAATTACAAGGCGTCAAGCCAAAGGAGCACCGCCGCTCTATCAGGCTCCTTAATTCTACAGGATTGTAGAGTGGCCTCTTCCTTGAAATTGTGCAGCCACCGAGCAAAGCTAGCCCTGAACACCATCAAAGATAAGCCTATTACGAACCTTCCAGAGCTCCCAAGCAAAGAAGCGAGAAAAGTCTCCATAAATAAAGTTCTCGTTGTCCCTCGTTTAGTTCTCTCGGATTCTCGGGAAAAGATTGTTACTTTGCACCCAAATAATACCAAGCTTAGCCCAACAAAGCTTGGCAAAGGAGCACTCAAAAATAAGTGATCGATGGTCTCAACACAACTGTCATTGCAGAGGACACAATGATTATTCGGTCTGCACCTTGAAATTTCTCCCGACCAACATATCCCCGGTATTAAGACGATCCACTAGAATGAGCCAAGCAAAGAACTTAACTCTCTGAGTAACCTTGCATTTCCAAACCCAACCAAAAAAACAGCCGACACCTGATAATTAACAAAAGCCAATTTATAAAGCTTGGAGGCTTTGAACCGACCGCCTAACCGAAAGATCTACGACCGTATTATCGATCAAAAGAAAATCCCGCACAAGAAGGTCAAGCCGATGGAGTTGATCAAGAGCCCGGCCGATTAATAGGAAGATAAAACAACTCTTCCGTGCTAGAAGCTTCAGAAACTTTGCTGATAGAGATGAACTCATCCTTAGCAAAAACCTGCAATGTCCGGGAAGAGAGCCTCCGAGGATGCCGCTGCACCGCTTGTCCTTCCAAAAAGAGTAGAGGATCCATCCCCAAGCTGGACTCTAGTAATTTCGGTATAAAGATCCTTGAGCCGGAACACATCCTTCCACCAAAAAGATCCCATACACCGTTGAGCATGGGGCACCTTATTATCATAGTATTTGAACCAAAGAAGCTGCACCCAAGGAGTATTGTCTTTTGAGTAAAACTTATGGAGCCGCTTCATGAGGAGACAGTCATTTTGCAAATATAAGTTTTTAATGCCGACACCACCCTTCTTCTTAGGCCTCTCGAACCAAGGGCCAAGCAGCTAGGTTCCCACCTCTTTTCTTCTCGAGTTGCCCCTCCAGAGACACTGCTTCAAAATCCTATCCACTCCATCAATCACACCCTTTTGGAGCTTAAAAGTACACATAGCATAGGTAACCGTGGGAGTAAGAAGTAATTAATATACTCCACTCTCCCGCAGTAAGAGAGCAAGGTAGAGCAAGCTACAAGCTTTCTTTCAACTCGGTCCATCGAGGGAAAAAATCCTCAATCTTGGGCTTAGAGGTCCCAAGAGGAAGCCCTAAGTAAGTAAACGGTAAAGATCCCACCCGACAACCGAAAAGTGGCAAAGAAGAGTCTCAATTTTCTCCCTTGAAACATTGATAGGAACCATAAAGGACTTGGAGAAGTTAACAGGACAACCCAAGTGGACGAGGCGAAGGTGTTTAGGATGGCCTTGAGACAAAAAATTTGTCTAGCATCGCCTTGCATGATAAGCGTAGTATCGTCCGCATCTTGAACAATAGGGAAGTCGAGGAGGTGGGGGCCGAGGAATGGGCAAATGTAGAATTCCTTGGTTCTTTAGCCCATTAACCACATATTGCAAGATCTCTCGCAGCCCAAGACAAACAGGAGAGGGGGACAAAGGATCACCTTGTCCGACACCCCTTTCGCAAAAAAGTTTTTACCAGAGCACCGTTTAGCAAGACAGAGGCGAGCCCGAGGACAAGATGGCATCGACCCAACCGATCCATTTACTAGGAAAGCCAAGAGCGGACAACATCTCAATGATAGTGGAGTGTTCAATGGTATCGAAAGCCTTAGCAAAATCCAGTTTTAGAATAACAATCTCTCTCTTGACCGATGGCAATCGATGGATATATTCAAAACTCCGTGCAAGGCAATCTTGTATAGTTCTCTTCTTGATAAAACCATATTGGTTGCTATGAATAATCTTGAGAATGATTCTTTGCAACTGTCAGCCAGCAGCGACTTGGTGAGTAGCTTGACACAACAGTTCAACAAAGAAATAGGTCTATAATCAGAGGCGCCATCCGGGTTGGTAACTTTGGGAACAAGAACGATGAAGGAACCATTAATTGGAGCCAAGTTGATCCCGTTTCTCAAAAATTTGAGAATAAACAGTAAATATCACCTTTGATAATATTCCAACATTTTTAATGAACACCCCATTAAAACCATCAGGCCCGGGGGCTTTGTCACCGGCATGCATTTAACAATATTATCAATTTCATCATGAAGAAAAGGCTCAACTAAGCTGCTGTAATCAATGTCCTCAGGAGCCTGAACAAGAGAACTCAGATCGAAGGCCATAGTGACATTCCCAGATTGCCCCATCCTATTCTTGTAGGAGAGCCAAAGGTGATTGGCCTTATCTTCATGATGAATCAAAGTGACACCATAATCATCTTCAATATGAGAAATGAGGTTCTTTCTGTAGGAAATAGTAGCCATTGAGTGAAAGTACTTGGTACATTCATCTCCATACTTAATTCTATTCAATGTATTTCGCTGTCTCCAATAGGTATTCTGTTGATTGAGCAACCTGCTCAACTGATGCTTAACAATTTTCCTAGTATTCCATTCAGGATTGAATAGGGGTCTAAACTCCTCCACAGTGTCAAGGTACTGAATAACCTTATTGCAGAACCCAATGAGGGACTTGATGTTAGAAATATTTTTACTCCATTGCTTTAGGTCATACCTGAGCCTTTTGAATTTACTGGAAAGAAAACTGACAATATTATTTTGTCTATTGCTGCAAGGCTAACTCCAAGAATTCTGAACCACATCAAGGAAAGAATTATGAGAAGCCCAAAAATTCTCAAATCTGAAAATGGCAGCTCTCGGGATTTTTGTCTCAATGGAAATCCTGCAGGGCACATGATCTGAGGTGGGCCTGGCCAAAGGAGTCACCATTGTATTGGGGAAGTCAGCAGTCCAATTAACAGAGGTAAAAAACCAATCGAGTTGCTCAAGAAGAGGATCACTTTGCATATTGCTCCAAGTAAAGGACCTCCCTTTCAAAGGCAACTCCACCAAACCAAGATGATCAATGGCATCATTAAAAATTTGAGTATCTTGGAAATTTCCCCCACTTCTGTTCCTGTTCTCAAGAGATCTATAAAAATTGAAGTCTCCCATCAGAATCCAATTACAGTTATCATTGATATCTAGATTCTTGAACCAGTTGACAAAATCTGTTCTGGCAGGTTCAAGACAAGGACCATAAACCGTGGAGAGCTGCCAAATATTAGAGTCCAATCTAGAGGAAAAACAGACAGTGATAGCAAATGAGTGGACCTCTACCACAGATCCATGGAAAAGACTGCCATTCCACCCCACAATAATGCCACCAGAGGCACCAAGGGAAGGAGAGAAGATGAACCGATCAAATCTTTTTGGGGCAAACTTTTTAACAAAGGCAAGGTCGAAATTTTCTTTTTAGTCTCTTGAAACAGTAAAATCTCACAATTACTTTCATCAATTTTATTTTTAATGAGAGGCCATTTATCAGCCCCTGTTGATTCCCCTCACGCCCAAAGATAATATGTTCCACGATCTATTCATTTAAAACCAAAATATAGTAGGCAACAAAATGGTCTCCACAGAAGACCAACCACCAGCTATAAGACATAAGCAGCCAAGCAGCTGAAATTATTATGATAGGCATAAAACATAAGCAGGCAAGCGCGCTTGCCATAGAGATCAAGTTCAAGTTCAAAAGTAGCGAAGAGCAAAAAGATAACAAAGGGTCGCCAAAGACCACTCGAGATGAACTAACGTAATGCATTAATCTTCCGTGTTATCTTCGTGCCCTTCCGTAAGGGCGTCCTCACGAGAGCTCCATAGGAGGCACTCCACACTTGATAGCCCACCCCGGAGGATGTTGATCGGGGTGGGATCCGCAAATTTTCTTCATCATTGGCCGGCGGCGAAGTCTATGTTGATCATGTACCTCTTCCCGCGCTTGATTCAGGCTCCTTCACTTGACAACCTGAACCCCTCCCAGCAGCGTTTGGGTTCAGACGGGGCTTCAAGGACAAGGGTGTTCACTGAGAGGAGTCTTCGAGCCAGACTTGGAGGAGGTCACCGAAGGCAAGGAGAGCCTCACGGGAGGCTTAGACAGAGCAAAGCATGGACCTTGTCACCAAAAACAAGAACCCAAAGCTTAATAAGCGAGAGGGCCCGGGAAAGTCACCATTGAACAACCACCTTATCGACATCTTCCTTCCCGGTCCATGACACGGGCCTTCTCGGACAAGAAGTTCTCTCGACAAGAAGTACTTGCATCCGGGAGGGAGGTTCGGCTGTGCTTTGAAAATGAAAGGTGGGATGATGACAAGATTGATCCTTAGAACCGACCGAACCCCGTGAGCTACTAGAACTGTTAGTATTTGCTGTTCTGAAATCCCAAAGACGCACCTCCTCCACGGTCCGATGAATATCGTGACCAGTAGCACGCAGGTAATTGGCAGTACTTCCGCATCGATTAAAGGAGATAGTATCCCCGCGGTTGATCGGGGTGTTGGGGAACCATCATCCGAACGGCTTCTCCAACGTCATCAACATCAGCAAAGTCACCGGCTGGAGTTCGAAAGTTGGCATCCCCGCAACATCTCCACATCAACTCCAGGCGTCACCCAGGACTTGAGCATCGCACACCGCCAGATCATGCATCCAATTCGAAAAATGTTGGGATTGCCGCCACCAACGGTTCTCCATGCCGAGGATGAGGAACACCGTCGGGAGGAACGGAATCCTCGTCCCGCAAGAATGTCGCAGGAAGGGCCCCCCAAGGATGAAGGTAGGGACTGACCAGAGCGACCACGACCACCCATCCGAGTGCCTTGAGAGATCACAACGCCATGGGGACTCTTTCAGAGCGAGGAGCAAACACTTCACCGGACAACGACTCTTGTTGGGACCCCGATGCCAATAGATTCTCCCCGCCAAACGGAGCTATCGCAGCATTGAGGAACTCATCTGTACGATAATCGAGAGGAAAAGCGAGGAACATAATCCAACTTTCCCTCGTTATACTCGCACCCACGCAGATTCCCAGCCTCATCATGCTTAACGACCCTCAGAACGCAGACCACAAAGCATCATACGCAATCGGACCTGATGTCAAGCATACTCGACGCTGAACCGAGGACCCAAATTCCAGCAAACCCAATCCCGTGAGGCGATAGAAAACTCGAGAAGACCCCGACCGGAAAGTTGGCCTCGAGAAAGTTGACGACGTTGGTGAGGACGGTTCTCGGCATGTAATGGATTCGGAGGAGGGACGAGCGAGACGATGGCGTACTCCTCATGCCTCCGGACTGGTTCACCACCAAGCGCCACTCAGATCCCTGGCCGGGCGCTGCCAACCATCTTCCACATGAGCACCGAATGGGAGGAAGAGAGTAGGATCGCAGGTAAAGTTGGCCATGGATTCTTGGTGGATGGAGAACGGGACCAAAGCCCGCTCTTGATCGGGCAGAGATGTGTTCTCCACAACCTCGGCGACAGCAATATAAGGCAGGGAAACTGGGGGGACGGGGTAGCCGAGGCATCCAACTCTTGCACTTCCTGAGATGGTGGGAACTGAAACTGAAAATTACTCTGAACTGAACCGTCCACCCGAGCCGCGTGTTCCACTGACCTTTGGATAACCACTTTGGGCCTCCAAATGATAGACGGGCCAGCTTTAGTCACAACGGGCTGGGAGAGCTTTGGCCTCCATTGTTTGATTGACTTGCGCTTGCTTCGACAGAATTTTGCACGGTCCCCATTCAACAAACACTTGGGCATGCTGCTAATTTTGACCTTCGTTTATATAGCAACCAGACCCAACTTATTAGAACATCCAAGTTGCTTCTTAAAAAACCTGCAATACAAGATAAAAGTAATTAAGTAATTGGTTGCTTGTCTCAGAGGCATTCAATAGTCGATAAAAGCTAAAAAAAACATCAGATTGTATTTCTTTTAATTTTTTCTATTGATAATTAGTTCCGCTTGTGCAAAAAAATTCTAATAGGCAAGTGTTGTGCGTACCACTTCAAAAGGCACCAATTCTGAACTGTTGGACCAAATCTGATTGAAAGCATGCACATAAAAATACTTTTAACAGATGTTGACGACATTACAGATTCGGTTCAATTATTTGATTGCTTTCAATGACTGGAGCATTTGATGCTTTTTAATTAGAAGGGGCAATGATCTCCGATACAATCCCTAAATGCATTCATTCGTAACTACAAGGGGTATTCATCTCTGACATAGTGCCTAAATGCATCCATTTGTAAGCCAACTGGACAGATTAAGTCTGTCTCTACTGTGCTGAACAAACGCAATGGGCAGGGACAAGGCTCCCAAAAAAAGAAAGGACAATGAGCAAAATGAATTTCGATGGTTCTGCTAAAATTCCAAACAGAAAGCAAACGTATGTGATTGTGCATGCAGGAGATAGTGTACAGTACATGAAAAACTAAAGCTATCCAGCCCATTGCATATGTGGCAAAACAGAGGTCACAAGTGCTTGCTTCTTTATGGCCTGCATTGTGCAAGACATGCATAAAGGGAAGCAATCTGGATAGTGAAAATAACCGGCCCTTGACTGAAAGATGAGTATATATTCAGAGAACTTTGAACGACCACATCGATGGCTTACAAATGGATGCAGAGAACTATTATTAAGCAGTTAAGCACACATATGGATGCCTAAAACATAAATTCAACAAACACGTGTTGGGCATGCCATTATTGTCGGATTACCACTCCAATCTCCAAAGATGCAAAAGTGAGACCGTGTCTATCCATGTGAGGAAAAAACATTTAGAACTCCCAGCAAGAAGTTAAATGTAAATCTATTTGAAATAAGCATATACTGTACTTTATTAATTACACATGATCACTAGTAATCGGAGGATGGATTACCTTGAAGCAAGCAAAAATTCAAGAGACTATCCATATCCAAGCTGCATGACTACTTGAATTAAATCTCAAGCAAAACAGATTCTTTGTTATTGATTCCTAGATTGACTTAGTGCCCTATCTTGGTGTTCCTATTGGATTGCATCAGTGAAGTTTTAAATTTGACAGATTGCATCAGTTAAATTGTTAATTTGACTGATTGCATAAGTTGAATTGTATATGCCCACTGACCAACAAACTTGGGAAGATCTATCCAACAAACCATAAATCCACAAGATGGAGAGGTTGTAGTGGGTATACATGATCAATACAGAAATGAAGGCAATATGAATGTGTACAGAGTGAGAATTTCTGTGCAGCTTGAATATGGATACAATTACTAATTCGGTTGCTCATTTACTCTCAAGTTTCCAAACAAACTTTGGATCATGTGAACCTTTTTACTCTATTTTCCCCAAATCCCAAGATTATATTGTTGGTCACTATCAATTGGTGCATAGCTTTATTGTCAGACAAGCAACAAAGTAGCTTCAGTTGTTAGTTTCAGTTTATAGCACGCCTATTTCAGCTTACAGATTTAGTAGCCAAACTATATACACACCATGAAGAATCAGATTAGTTGATTGTGACAAAGGAGTATCTTGTTAGTGATGCAACAAAAATATAGAAATTTGATAATCAGAACATCAAACCAGTAATGACGAAGTCAAATAAATGGATAATAAGTTCAGGCCAAGCAGAACAAGTAAACTGTACCACTGGAGCTCGCAAGAGACCAATATTGGGACACATTTTATTTATACAGATTAATCATCGTCTCACCTGATGTTGTCATGCATTGATTTGAATAAAAAAGGAATGTAAAATAAGAAAGAATCAAGAACATCTTCTATACCTCTGATCTTGATTGGCTAACCAGTAAATAAGATCTAGTGTACATAACCTTAATGTAAAGTAAACATTTAAGGCAATCTAAGATATCAATATTTGGCTCAATCAAAGATAAATCACATTTTGAGCTATTCATTGGGAAGTGTCATCACAACACTCCAAAATACTTAATAATCGCACCGTCCAGTAACAGTTACCCTCTCATTTGAGTTGCTGCCTTGCCAATGCAGCACGATTCAGGAAAACATAAAGACAGTGCTCCATATGTGGCTACAAGACCTATTTTAAATGAAAGTGTGCTACCTAATTACCACATATAATTGCTATCAGAAGGGTAACCCAGCCAATCCCAACAAATCCCATCTACTGATTTTTAGAACAGTGCTTTTTTTTTTTTTTTTTTTTTGCGAAACTTTAGAACAGTGCATATAGTAGAGAAGAATAAGGTTTCAGATAGCACAAAATCGTTAGATTGGCATCTCACGTAACACAAATGAGCAGTTCACATCTCACAGCGATTGTACCAATACATCCTTAGCAGAATGACACTCCACCGGCAAAACTCAGTAATAGAATGGCGACCAGGCGGAGAGGCTAGTCTACCGAGAGAGAGGAGAGACAGATCCGTGAGACAGGCGAGTGAGTAATCGGCTACCTTCTTGATGGACGGGTTGAGCCACTCGTACTAGCGGGCCTTGCACTGCTTGGCAGACTTACGGACGAGCAGTGACGAGATGCACGCCCACTGGTTGTCGTGCTTCATCACCGCCACCTTGAGGATCTCATCCTCCGTGTTCTTCCACACGCCTCCCTTGATCATGATCCTCATCTTGCCCCCACCCCCTCTGAAAAGAAAAACATGGCACGTACAGATTACCAAGAAATGCTCCAGAAGGTTGAACTGGCCAACAACCACCAGTCCAATACTGGAGGCCCTAACACCACAGCCCTACACAGTCATTAGTTTCTGGTTATTCAGCATTGCATACAGAAAGGACAGGGAGCTATAGTCCGAACCCCAAAGCTAGAAAGAACAAAATAAAATTGACATTAGTCAGAGCTGAAAGGAAAAGCAGTGCTGAATAATTGAAGGTTAAATATTAAATTTACATCACAAAGTGTATGTTCACATTAATTTCTAACATTTCCTATTCTACTATAAAGCAGTGCCTGACAAAGCAAGAATTCCATTTTCATATCAGATGAATGAAGCAAAATGCAAAATTACAAAACTATAAAAAGACTAGATGCCAATCTAATATACTACTAGAATAAGAATGACAATTGGCAAAATGACATAGTTTTTATAATAAAATTAAGAATTAATTATTCCTAAATCATCTTGTGTTGTGTCGGTCTAGAAATTGTTAGTGTCATCAATCATCATCACCATGATTCTCATGTACTTTGGTATTCATAAGAGTGTTGACACAAGCACAAGGACAAACATATATCAGCAATACGCAAAATTCTAGCACAAGGACAAACACAGAATTCTCTAACGCTCTACACAATAATATTAGTGCAGGCAAGAAATATGCAGTCCGCATCCAGCCATGGCTCCTTACATTCCTTTGAACACCGCCTGCAGATTGATCAATTTCTCTAGGATTTGGTCCTAGTTGCCCCCAATGAGGCCTGAACATCCGAACGACTACACCTTAGTCTTCCAAATCTGAAAAAAAGCACAAAAAACAAAATTGAAAAAAAAAAAATGTAGCAAGACTGTACCTACAGGGTGAATAAATAAATGCAATGATATTCGTGTACAATTGTCATCAATAATACTGAAAATGAATGACAATCAAGTGACTGTCGTTGCATCCATTGATACGATAATAAATATACAAGCATAAAGTAAAAAAAGTCGATATGTAGACCTAGACTCCACCTTGCTGCTATTGAAGAGGAGCTCATGGCCGTGGTGGTTCCTCTCAACGACTGGGCTCTCGCATCAGACCAAAAGAGGCTTAACGCAATGCATCCTACACTTGAATCATCAAACTGAATCAAGAAGGGGAAAGGGATGGGGAAGAGGAAAATGCAACAAACGAAGAGCTGGGAAAGGGGATTTGGAGGATGGCGCACCTGGACCTGCTGCCATCATTGTCGCCGCTTGTGCACAACCGCCGACGGGCCCCTACGCCGCCGAACACACGCCCGGCAGCGCCACCGCGGGGCTACAGATGCATCGCTAAGGCTGCGGCGGCGTCTGAGACCGTGGAACCCGTCTTGAAGGCTGCGGAGCCGAGGAGGAGTGGGGGAGCTGGGCTCGTGCGCCGGAGGAGAGGCGGCGGCGAGCTGGGTTGGTGCGGCGGCGGGGAGGCGAAGCTGGGAGAAATCCCCTCCCCCACGATCCGTCGATCCGAACGAAAAAAACACGGATAAAATAAAAAGAGGTGGGTGCGGGACGGAAATAACTGAGGGGCGGGGAACGCGCCGCGTGTCGGCGCTTGGGCTCGCTCGGGTTCCACAATTTGGGCTCGGGGACTGATTTTTAATCACTCCCCAGGGTAATATATAGAATACCTATATATATATATATATATATATATATATATATATATATATATATATATATATATATATGCTATCCTACACCCTAGGTGTAGAATGGATTCTACACCCAGCCCAGGCCAACCAACCGGACAGGCCCCCAACTGATCCGGCCTTGCCAACCCATCCCGCTCCCCTCGCAAGGCCGACCCGCTAACCACACACCCTCCACGCGCGCCCGACCGCTAACCCCGCCACCCGTAACCACCCTTCCCCCACCAAACCTTATCTGGCCGATTGGAGGCCCCCCGATTCAAACCCTCCCTACCTTTTCCACCCGCATTCTAGGCGGCGGCGGGCGGCGGCGATTTGAGAGTGCCGCGGCGGGCGGGATTCGCGATGGCGGCGGGCATGGTCTCCGGCGGCGCCCGTGGGGCTGTGAAGCGGCACCCGCGCTCTGTGTTCCCCTTTCTACGAGGTCGGACCCCCTCCGCTCATGGCGGCACGCGCACCGTGAGGGGGCGACGGCGGTGGTGTTTTCGCAAGGGGGCCGCGGTGGTGGAACGGGCGGTGTGGCTCCCGGCGGCGTCCGCGCGGGGCTGTGCTCCCCTCCCCTTCCATCTTCAAGAGGTTGCGTTTTGGCTTGCATGCGCGTTTTGCCTCGACGGTTTGAGGGCGGACGACGCCGGTGGTTCATGAGGGAGTGCTGTGAGGAACGGCGGTGAGGCTGTCTAGGCGACTTCACACGGGGCCTGTTCACCCATCCCCTTCTCGTTCGCTCTACGAGGAGCTTCTGGCCCCAACCCTTTTTCGTCATGCGACCACATCGGAGGTGAGCCTGTAGTGGTGCGCCGTCGTGAAGGACTCACTGAACTACTGAACTCGCTGATTTTGGATTGCGCTCACACCGGTGATTATTCCCACACATCCGCATGTTGCTAGCCTCAGTAATTTCCTTATTTTTTTATTCAGTAATAGTTATAGCAGTCCAGTAGTTCACTAGTATTGAGCAGTAAGCAGGTCACATCTTCCTTTAGTAATTCCCTCATTTTTGTTCAGTGTTAGTGATAGCAGTTCAGTATTTCAGTATTAGTCATATCAGTAGTGGTGGCATGCGTTCTGTAGTTCAGTAATTCATAGGTTAGTAAAATGTAGTTCACTTTTTTTTTGTTTTTTCAACAACTTGTTTTGTGATTAGCACAACCTAGCTATTCCTGTTTAGTTTAGTAAAACATGGCACCGCTTGCTAATTCTTTGCCTCGTGCGCATGACATTGCAAGTACGGAGCTTCATGAGATGGCTCCAACGAGCGGATAACAAGGCACAAACACTAAATAGCATGTTCAAACCATGCCGGTTTTTACATTGACCCTAAGTTGGTTCTGTCAGTAATTTGGAAAAGTATGCCTTTTAACAATTTTGGAAAAAAAAAATTCTTGATTCATTAAGTGCAGAACTGTTTGTTTTATTGACCTATACAAACCCAGTAATGTTTGATCAATAATCCTTGTTTAGGTATCTGTTTGTTTAGTAATCCTTGTTTAGTATTCATCTGCATAGCACTTTCTTTTGCTAATTCAGTTTAGTACATTCTATATTCAGTTTTGTCTATGTTCAGTAATGTTTTGGTTCAGTAATTAGCATCTTTTTGAGTAATAAGCATCTTTTGTGATTTTCTATGTTTAGTAATGCTTTTTGGTTGAGTAATTCAGTAATATGTGCAATGCTGCAGACATAGAAGATGCAAGGCAGACCATGCTCTGGTGGCAGAGTGGGATTTAGAAATCGGCGGTAACATATTCTTGCTTGCTGACAGCTTGTTCAGTAATCCTAGTTGATTTTTTTCACAGTAATAATGGATGGGAACTAATTTCAGATAGATAGTTGGCTGCATCCTTGGGCTCCAAGCAACATTTTTCTTGCTTGTTGACAGCTTTGAGGAGTTCAGGCAACTGCAAGCCCAGTGATCGGACTATTGAGGTCCAATTTTTGAAAAAAAAGTAAGTGCAAGACTGTTTGTTTTAATTCAGCGGTCATGTAAAGTTTTCAGCAACTGATTTGTGCTTTTCATATGGAAAATACTAAGTAATCATATGGAATTGCTAAACACAATATGCCTTCAGTAATCATCCTTCCATAGTCCAAGCGACAAAAAATTGTGTTATGTTCTACGCTGATTACTGACGAGTGATAGAAAGCGTGCTATGAGCTATGTTGATAGCTTCTCACATTGTTTAGTAATCTTCATTTTTTTGTATAGTAATTTTCAAGCAACTACGGACGTATGTAGAATGTTTATTAGTTTTCATCCTAAAATAATTGGTAAACATTTTGCTTGAGTAACTCGGTAGTTAATTAGCATTGTGCCTAATTTTCGATAATTCAGTAATATATTAGGCTTTTTTTTCTCGAGTTCATTAGCAGCTCAAAGTCTCTCCCTGTTAAATACCATTTTTTTTGCTGAAGTAATATATTAGTCTACTAATATAGCTTTGTCGAGTAATAGTCCAGTAATATAGCTTTGTCTAGTAATAGTCCGGATAATAGCTTTGTCCAGTAATAGTCCAAGTAAATGTCGACACATGCACCGCACTATTTTTAAACCATGAGGGCCTACCATTCTCGCATTATTCATTGTCGAATAATAGTCTACTAATATTTTTCGTTGTTCATCAGTAATTTTGTATTTATTCATTGATTGACCTACCATTCTGCATTATTATATTTTGATCTAGAGGAGGTTGGTGCTTGATGCCATGAGCTCTATGTTCGAATCATATTAAAAGAGGTTGCAAGCTACAACAATGGCAGGAATTCCAAGCGACATGAAACTCTACAATGCAAGCTCTACGCCTCCGTGTGTCCCCATGCCAATTTTCTCCAGGAATCTCAATCTTTTTTTCATCGCACAAGATGGCGTGCTCAAATATGCGAGCAAAGTTCTAGAATCATTGAGGCTACCATCATGAAGCAAGTGGATGTGTGCATGGGATTTCTGTAAAAAATAAAATCGATTTGTTTATGTCTGTCATTTGCCTTGTAGGTTGTATCACATGTTGGTGCTCGGTTTCGATATTTTTGTAACCGACTACGACTCAAAAAGAAGTTTATTTGTTAATTAGTAGTAGTAGTTGAAGCACTGCTTGTATACTCATTTGCATGTAATTTGTACCCTCTTGGTGACCTCTTGTATGTTTAGTATTGCAATAATATGCCATGGTTACTTTGACGACTTGAGATTTTTTGTAATTCAGTAATCATATACCACCACCGGTAATTTAGTTTTTTGGTGATTCAAGAATCATGTAATTATATATTCAATGTATAGAACCCATATCTAGTAAATTGAAATAATTACTGATAGAAGTGCATAAGTAGTAGTGTTCAAGAATTGATATTTTTATCATTTGGATTCACTAATTGAGCATCCCATCAGCTTCAAGCATCAACTCAGACAGAGTTAGCCAAACAAACAAACACAACATCTCAGTAATCCGATTTACGGCTATGATCGATATATGTTTAGTAATGCAAAAAAGAGATCACTATAATAAAAAGCTGATGATATATTTTTGTGTCAATAAAGAGATCGCTAGATGATCCAAGAACCATAACTAGCATTCATACACACACAGTGATCATCAGTAAACCTTCAGTAATTTTTGTGTCAATAAGCTTCATTTATTTTTCATTAGTTTTTAGTAATTGTTAAATTTAGGGTTTTGGAGCAAGTGTCATTTTAAATGCATGCCCCCCTACCAGGTAATGGGTTTTGGGCCAAGTGTCTTTTCAAAAGAGCGTTTATGGTCATGGTGTTTGCTCATTAATACATGCTTAGTAATTTATGGTCAGTAATTTTCAAGATTAGGGCATAGAGCATTTCTTGAGATTAGGGTTCATGGCATCTGTTGAGATTAGTGTTCATGGCGTTTGCTGAGATTAGGGTTCATGTCGTTTGCTGAGATTAGGGTTCGGGGCGTCTACTGAGATTAGGGTTCATGGCGTCTGCTGAGATTAGTGTATATAACGTCTATTGGGATTAGGGTTCATGTCGTTTGCTGAATTTAGGGTTCGGGCGTGTTGCTGAGATTAGGGTTCATGGCGTCTGCTGAGATTAGTGTATATAACGTCTATTGAGATTAGGGTTCATGTCGTTTGCTGAATTTAGGGTTCAGGGCGTGTTGCTGAGATTAGGGTTTATGGTGTCTGCTCAGCTTAGTGTAGATAGCTCAGTAACCTATGGTCAGTAATTTATAAGATTAGGTATAAGGCGTTTGCTGAGACTAGGGTTTAGAGCGTCTACTAAGATTAGGGTTCATGTCGTTTGCTGAGATTAGGGTTTGGGGCGTGTTGCTAAGATTAGGGTTTTATGGTGTCTACTGAGATTAGTGTAGATAGCTCAGTAATCTATGGTCAGTAATTTATAAGATTAGGGTTCAGGACGTGTGCTGAGATTTGGGTTCAGGCGCCTCGCGAGATTAGGGTTCGTGAGCGCCCGCTAAGATTAGTGTATGTAGCGTCTATTGAGATTAGGGTAAAGGGCGTGTGCCGAGATTAGGGTTCAAGGCATCTGCCGAGATTAGGGTCCAGGGCGTCTGCTGAGATTAGTGTTCCTGGCGTCTGTTGAGATTAGGGTTCATGTCGTTTGCTGAGATTAGAATTCGGGCGTCAGCTGAGATTAGGGTTCATGGCGTCTGCTGAGATTAGTGTATATAGCGTCTATTGAGATTAGGGTTCATGTCGTTTGCTGAATTTAGGGTTCAGGGCGTGTTGCTGAGATTAGGGTTTATGACGTCTGCTGATGTTAGTGCAGATAGCTCAGTAATCTATGGTCAGTAATTTATAAGATTAGGGTATAGGGCATTTGCTGAGATTAGGGTTCGGGGTGTCTACTGAGATTAGGGTTTATGGCGTCCGCTGAGATTAGTGTATGCAGCGTCTATTGAGATTAGGGTAAAGGGCTTGTGCTGAGATTAGGGTTCAGGGCGTCTGTTGAGATTAGGGTTCATGGCGTCTGCTGAGATTAGTGTATATAGCGTCTATTGAGATTAGGGTTCATGTTGTTTGCGGAATTTAGGGTTCGGGGCGTGTTGCTAAGATTAGGGTTTATGGTGTTTGCTGAGGTTAGTGTAGATAGCTCAGTAATCTATGCTCAATAATTTATAAGATTAGGGTTCGTATGTGTGTGCTGAGATTAGGGTTCATGACGTCTACTGAGATTATGGTTCAGAGCGCCTGTTCAGATTAGATTTAGTGCGATTGCTACGATTAGTGTTCAGAGCGTTTAGTGAGATTAGGGTTTATAGCGTTTACTGAGATAATATACGCTCAGTAATATATAGTCAGTAACAACATTTTTTTCCCTGTAATGCATCATATCTGTTTCAAAGCGCATATCATATTTTGGCACTAAGTTTGAAGGCAACTTCTCGTCATGTTAGCTTTTTTTTTTTACTCTGGAGCAGAATTCGTAATCGCACACTAGAATGGATTCTACTGTAAGATGAAAAAATGAGACATTACTGAACTAATAATTCGCAGAAAAGACACTTTTATGCAGTAACTAGTATCTTAGTAATCCCTTTACACTACCATAAGTGCAATCTAGTAACCTAAGTATCTTAGTAATCCCTTTACACTCACTAGCCATAACTGTCATTCAGGAACCAGTATCACAGTAGTATCTTCTAGTGTATCTTCTATTCATACTCATCCTGCTCGTAAGCAAGCTTCTTTCTCTTCCCTTTGTTGGCACGCCGTACCGAAACAATATTTCTTGCATTCACTAACATCCTACATGCACAACTCAGACAGAGTTAGCCAAACAAACAAACACAATATTTCAGTAATCCAGTTACGGCTATGATCACTATACGATTAGTAATGCAAAAAGTGATCACTATAATAAAAAGCTGATGATATATTTTTGTGTCAATAAAGAGATCGCTAGATGATCCAATAACCATAACTACCATTCATACGCACACCAGTGATCATCAGTAAACCTTCAGTAATTCGCGTTGTTGAAACATCGCTCTGCACAATTCTCCAAAACTACCTAATATTACCAAGATCAAGTGGCAGCTATTCTGCTGCAAGTGGAGGCGCTAGAGATCAAATTAGAGAAGCACCGCTGTCATGTGTGATAGGTATATCGATGCAGAGTGAGTGGTGGGTTGATCAGTCACTCTCATCTCAAGGTGGTCAACAACAGGTCATGGCCATTGACGCATGCATCTGTTGCTGTCAGAGAGTCTCTCTCCATGGTCAACCTAGTCGACATGCAGGTGTGAAAAGCAATGATTCCTAGTACTGCTACAAACTGAATTTTGTTGAGAACCACTACAGAATTGTCAACAGAAGAATGCAAATTCTGCACACTAGAACAAACTGTAAAGAACAGCAGAGATTTTTGGACAAGAGAGAAACGCACAGGCTAATTTCTGTGAGATCCTGACGGCGACGATGGAAATCCAACAAAATTGTACTACTGAATCATAGGATGAACTGAACAAGCAGCAAGTAAGTACATCAATGGCAGAATCCAGACATGATGGATGACAAAATTAAGCTGATTGAGATTTTTTGGAAGCAATTACCGAGAGGAATCATAAGTGCCGCCTGGATCTGCTGCTTCCTGCTATGCGCACAGAATATTTTGAAGGAAGCAAAATTACTGAGAGGAATCATGTGTTGTCAATTACCGAGAGGGACATCTGAAATCAAGTAGAATATTCACCTGATTTAGAACGGATTTTCTCTAGAGAGGGGCGGACGGAGACCTGCACTCTAGCCTGGATCGCGCGAGCTGCCCCCTGGCCTCCTGCCGTGCGCCCGGTCGGCCCTAACACCCGTGTGCCCTTGGCGGTCGTCGGGGCCACCTCGCCGACCTCCGCACCCAGGGCAAGCGGCGCTCACCGCTCGCGGCGGCAAAGGAAGCCATCGCGTGCGCCGTTGGCGCCCTGCGGCAGGCCGCCGCGACGGGGGCCCTCGCCGCTCGTCTTGCCTAGGACCCGCGGGCGCGCGCGCCGCCCGCGACGCCGACGCGTCTCGCCGCCTGACGCCGCTGGGACCCGCGAGTGTCGCCACCGCCCTCACCGCCACCGCACCCGGACTGCGCGGCGCCACCGAAGGTCGCGCGCCAAGCCGCCTCGGCTCGCAGCTTGCCGCGTCGCTACGCCGCTCGATGCTCGCGCCGCTTCGAAAAAGAAGCCCGGGACGGGGTGCGGGGTTCATTAACGGGTCGGGAGGTGGAGGGGGTGGGATCCGGTTAGGGGGGTGGCTGGGCGTTAGGTTAGTCGGGTTGGTTCGGTCGGGGTGTAGAATTCATTCTACACCCGAGGTGTAGAATAGCACTATATATATATATATATATATATATATATATATATAGTGAGGGAAGCTTACGCACCAGCAGTTGGCAAGAAAGATCAATGGGATGTATTGGACCAGAGACTTTGGACATTACTTCACAAGCGGGAGGATCGCCAGAGTTCATGAAGGCGGGTTATAAAACTATTGAGACAATCGCAATGGAGGTGTTCGCAAGATATGGCTGGAGATTTAGCAATAGAATTTCTCTTTAGTTTGTTCATTTTGAAATCGTTAGTCTTGAGGGCTCAAATCTTTGTATTTGAGATTCTTTAGAGTTGTTTTGGTTGCTTGTAATAATGAACAGTCAAATGCATTAGTCGATACAGAAGCTGGGATATTAATATATTCCCTTCTCTAAAAAGTTGCCAAGAAAGATTGGTCCACAAGACGTTGCTCGACAATAGGGTTGGATGGAATTTAGTACCTCCTTTGCCACCTAACCCCTTTCCCCCCTTCCCCTCCTGTTTCGCCGGCCACCAAAGCTGGAGCAGAATCTTCAACGGAGATGAACTTTGTGCGAACAACCAACACAACTCCGGCCACTTTATGATCAACAGACAACAGTTCCATGGATTCTTTGATCAGGACCAAACTTTTTCAGAAGACAGTTAAATAGAGTTGAGGCTTGAAGAGTCTTCTCCTCCTTTCTTGATTGGTTTCCACATCTTCTTTGCAAATTGGTGACAATTAGGTGCACCTCCAAACCTCTTTTAGTTCTAAGTATTTATACTATTTATCTAAATTTATTTAAAAATAGTACAAATACTTGAACTAAAAAGGTTTAGAGGTGCACCTAAAGGATACCCTTTGCACCCTTAACTACTACCACAGAAGAACCAACTGGAAGATTGCCACCAAAGAAAGAGCTCGCATGACTATGTCAGACTCTGCCTGCTGTTGTTGAAACTTTACCAGTCATGCGTGGTTAGATTGCAGGGTTAGTCAGACTGAACAAAGTCCTGGCATTCAACAAGAGTGGCTCTTGATTGGCAGGTCCCTCAACATCTGTCACGTGCTGCACAGGAACAGGGCACCTTACGGCTGTCTGAGCTGATAACGGAGCCAAGTGTTGCAAAGCTTGGGCTTGGATCAAACCGAGAAACAAAGCATTTCACTACTACATAAAAAGTACTTCCGTGGCGGTTTTAAAGATCACGGTTAATCGATGGTTAACCATGGCAGTTTCCAACAAAAACTGCCACGGTTAATCCAAAAAATAATAAAAAAAAAAAAAAATCCAAACCTAACCCCAACGGGCCGGATCTGGGCCGCCGCCGCCAGATCCGCCCCCGCCGCAGCCGCTGGCCTGGAGTGACCCGCCGGGCGCCGTGTGCCGCCGGATCCGCCACCGCTGCTAGCCTGGGGAGCGAGCCGCCATGCCGCGCCGTGGATCGGGACGGCCGGCCCCGTGCGCCGCCGGATCCACCCCCGCCGCCGCCGCTGGCCTGGAGCGAGCTACCGGCACCGCGCGCCGCCGCGGGATCCGCCGCCGCCGCTGGCCTCGGGAGCGAGCCGCCGCCGCCGCGCTATGGATCGGGAGGACCGGCACCGCGCGCCGTCGGATCCACCGCCGCCAGGTCGCGAGCCTTGCGCCGTGCACCCGCGCCGCCGGCCCGCGCGCTCGCGCCTCGCGTCGACGGGTCGCCTGGACCGAGCCGCCAGGCCTTGCGCCGCCTGTATCGCGCCGCCGCTGGCCGCCTCGCTAGTCGCCGCGCGCTGCCACGAGGGAGGGAAGGACCGGGGAAGGGAGGGAGGGAGATCGACCGGGGAGGGGAGGGAGGGACATCGAGCGAAGTAGAAGCCCTAGTCCCGGGAGTTGAGTGTTTGGGGGCGGCTGAAGGTAGCCCTGTGCATGGGTCACTTGACCCATCCAATTCACCCGGCTCGGCCCATTTAAAACCGTGAAAGAAAAAATCCATGGATTGGGTTGGGTTGTCAGGCCCACCCATCTAACTTTCTTACACTTGGGTGGGTATCCAATCCACCCGTGGTTCCTCTTGGGTGGGCGACGCCGACTGCACAGGCCAGAAGCCGGCCGCCATCTTCGGGAGGCGACGCCGTCGGGGCACATCCAGGCGTTCGGGAGGCGCCGTCGTAGCTCAACTCGATGATGGCCGATACCCAACTCGCCGCGTCATCAGGGAGAGGAGCAGAGCAGAGAGGTGAAGGGGATGAAGGAGGAGATGGTGGTCGGCCTGTCGGCGCCGGGGCCGGTGGGGAGGTGGGGTGCCGCGCCGCCGCAGGCGATGCTGGAGAGGATGAAGGACTACGGCCAGGAGGGCGCCTTCGCGCTCTGGGACGATCTCTCGCCCGAAGACCGGGAGCTCCTCGTCAGGGACATCGAGGTGAGTCAATCTCCCAGATGCACGCAGCACGCCTTTAATCACCTCAGCGATGCTATGCCCTTGTCGTTCCTCGTTCTTTTTGCTTGGTAGATATCCATCCTCTTTCGCTTTTGTATCGCTAAAAATTAGTGAACGAGACTCTGTAACACGGACCTTCTTTCGCTTCTTGCGTCGCTAAAAATTAGTGGAAGAAACTCTGAAACACGGATCTTGTTCGGTGTCTGTTGACGTTCAAGACCCTGCAAGTCTTTTAGATGAATCAGCATAGATGAAAGAGACTCTGCAATAATCGTTTGGCAGCAGCAGCACAGCCGTACCTGCCTTCATCAGTGATTCGTACGAGTTCTTGTAATAGTTTTCCAGATTATTGCAGATTCGTAATAGTTTTATGAGAAAACTAATGTGGGAGGCTGGATACTATGTTGTTATCAATTTACTTTTCCAGATTCCAGTGGATAGAATTAGCTGTAAGTATACCTCTGCTCTTCTTTGTGAGGAAGTTGTAGAAGCATTTGTTTTCTTCTGTACCTCTCTGGCTTGTATTCTGAAACTGAAGTTTGATGAGAAATATTGGAAGGTTCTGAAACTGATTACATAGGTGAACTCACTAATTGAGTGATCATATGGTTTTATTTATCTTTATTATTAATCATGATGATGGTGATGAATGAAAGGACTGTAGTTTTCATCAGCTGTTGCCTCTGTCTCTGATCTGCAGTAGTACTAGAATCTCTGCTCTGCAGTAGTATTAGAACCCTTCTTCTTTACTGAAATGCAGTCATAAACTTTTAACTCTCGATATAATCTACCACTTATTCTGGTCGACAATTGTGAATAGGTTTATGGGGCATAAACTTGTGAAAGCTTGCCACCTCACTCTGGCAAAGGACTGTAACTTAGTCCTTGCATTGAAATGGGCAAAGAAATGATCCAAATTATATATCGTTTATGGAAGTAACTTGATAGGTTTTGTCAGTATGTTGCATGCTAGCTAATCTATTTGTATCAGACATCTATATAGTATTCATCTCCCTTTTTCTCCTCCCAGGGATATGTGTATCAATCAACCAATGGTCCTGTGATATCGAGCTTCAGTTGGTGGTGTAAACACCAAAGACTGCTGGCTGCAAGTTGCAAAAGTTTGTCTTGCCCTTGCTCTGTTGTTGCTTCCTTCTCTGGTGGAGTACAGGAGAGAAGTTTACACATATAGGCAGATCCTTTCATCTCTTCTATGTTCAGGGATTTGGATTGTCCTGTTCAGACTCAGGTGCAAATGCTGCTGAACAGCCTGTTCGCCCAAGATAGGGAATATATGTCATTTGTCCGTAGAAATTCTTGTTTGTTTTTGTTTTCTTTTCTATAAGTTATTTTGTTTTGTTTTTCTTATTTTAATTATTGGATGGAGGAGCTTTTATACGGGAATGGTAAAAGTATTTATATTTTTACTTATCCGCAAACAGGCTAAGTCTATGTGAACAGAAGCATAGCATCGTGCAGTGCAGTAAAGGCTCCGTGCATCGTGAAGTGCAGTAAATGGATGGACCCATTTAATCCACCCAATCCAACCCAACCCACACACAATTCTAACCCATTTTATCCACCCAAAAGAAACCACAATCCAATTAACTAGCTGCACCAAACTAACCCAAAGGACCCACCCAAACCCATGTTAACCCACCCATGCACAGGCTTAGCTGAAGGAGTGGGAGAGAGGGAGAGAGAGAGAGGGGGTGTGAGGAGTGAAACCCTACTCCTGGTTTATATACGAGACCAATGATATCATGCCGAGATGGACTTTGTTTGCTAGGGTTTGCCAGGTGTCGGGCCTTATTTACCGTGGTGGTTTTTTAAAAAAACCGCCACGGTTAATTGATTTATCGTGGCGGTTAACCGCCACGGATAAAAAAAAAAACCGCTATGGTTAATAGAGGTATTAACTATGACGGTTTTTTAAAAACCGCCATGGTTAATAAAATGGAAACGCCTTGTAAAATATTTTTTTGTAGTAGTGTTACTCTCAGAAATTGGAGAAACAGAGGGACTAAAAGGTCACTGGCTGCCTGCATTTTATTCAAGACTAAGCACGTACAACAATGTGTTTTCACATATTTATTACAATTGCAAAAAATTGCAATAGGTACTCAAAACACTTCAATTGGTACACGCAAGAAATAGGCCAATTCGGCAGCTTTTGTTCAATTTTCGTTGAGTAAAAAACTTCTCATCAGTACGAGTCAAGGGAATCACCTCCTGGCCCCGGATTTCCATATAAAGGATACGGCGAGGATAAAGACCCATGATATATTGTGCAAAGTTAGGTGGAAGAAGACACATTTACCAAGGCTTCACGATATGCCAAAAACATCAATAATTGGAGATGATTTATCAGTTTTACATTTTTAAGCTGAGTAATGATTATCTGCTCTTTCAGATGCAACACTATTGTACCCTTGCATTTATGAGAGATATTATATACTGATATATCCTCCCTTTGGGGCTGTTATTCAATACAAGTACTCGACGCAACATACTGATATTATATACTGATATATCCTCTCTTTGGGGTTATTATTTCAAAGTGTGTCCTGCATAAAGTGCATGATACAAGTTGAGATATCAGTATGAAATGCTTGACACATCATAGATGAACCGACACTTATCCATCGATTATTTCTTCTGGTGTATGTGCATGAGAAGGTGAGACAGAAGGTGGTTTGTGGAGAGCCAATTTCGATAGATGTCCCGCATTTCGCCCGAATCGAGGGAAGTTTGTGTAACACCCCCGGTGTTATTTTTACTAAAACATGACATGTCATCATATTTATTGCAAAGCATGCATGTTTAGCCCACCCTGTGTTGCATTGAACTAAAATAAGTTTATTTTATGTTTAGTTGCTTTGTCGGTCGAAAAGACGCGAGAGGAATCAGATTCGAAACTATCCCCTTGTCGGAAACCCTAGATTTCAAACCCTAGTTTGTCCCTTTTATTTTATTCAAAATTTATCAAGATTTTGGGTATGGTCATTAAAGCATTTTGGTAGATTTTTCAAAGTTGAACAAAGTTGGTATTTTGAGTTTTCAAAGTTTAGTTCAAAATTTTAAAGTAATTTTGAATTTCAACCAAACCCTGTTTGCCCCCTTTTCTATATTTCAAAATTTAAGCAAAATTTGAGAAAACTTCCAAAAACTAGTTTGTAGATCTTGTTGAGAGGAACAAAAAGTCATGTACAAAGTTTTTCAAGTTCTTATATGATTTTAAAAGTAATTTTGAATTCAAATTTCAAAATTTGGAGCTGCTTTTCAAAAGTCATATTTAGAGGCAGATTTTGAAAATGCTCCAATTGTGAAAATTGTAGATCTTGAAAAATTAAGGGGGTTACTTTTTGGAAATTTTTGAGTTTAGTTCAAAGTTTGAGAGTAATTTTGAAAATTTAAAACTAGGGTTTGATTTCTAAAGAATCGACCCAATGGCCGACCGCTAACGCCGGCGTCAAGGCTCGCGCCGTCCACCGCCGCGCCTTCCAAAGCTGTCTGCGCCCGTGAGGAGCTTCGCGACCTCCCTAGCCACCTGTCCGCCCCCTCCTCCTATAAATAGGCCACCGCCGGCGACGGGTCCTCTTTTCTTCATTTTCGCCGCCGCCGGTTTACGCCGCCCGCCGCCGTCGCCACCGCCGCCGCTGCCTCTTTGCCAAACCAGCTTTCTCGCCCGCCGCAACTTGCTTAGCTTCCTCTCGAGCCCGGCCGCGACCCATCTCGCCCCGTCGGAATCGCCCGCGCCACCCTTTCTTTCCTCGCCGCCGGCCGGGCGCCGCCGCCCTCGACCTCACCGCCGCCGGCTCAAACCGCCGTGCCTCAAGTTCGTCGGAACGACGTCGTCCCCCGCCATCACCGCCGGTTGCTCCCGCCGCCGACCTAGCTCCGCCTAGCCCCGCCGCAGAATCGAAGCCCGGCCCCAAAGACCCCGTGAACGAGGGTGATCGAGAAGTTGTTGATCAAGCCGCCGAAGAAGGCTATTTTGTTGACCCTAGCTCTGAGTACTGCTGATCCGTCGTCCGAGTCGGGATATTTCGTCAATCAAGGCAAGCCCCGGTTCATTTAAACATTCCTTGTGTTTTACAAAGCTTTATATCACCTTTGCTTTATGCTTTGCATTAGGTGATAGGAGTTGAGTGACAACCTAATTGATGCATTATCCATCCTTGATTATTGCGATACCTACCTTGATAACCTGTTTTACTAAAATGCTAGAACGCTTAGCCTTGCTATTTTAGTTAGACTTTTGAGTCAAAATGTGACAAGTCCCTTATGATAGCCCGAAGAGGCATTTGATGAGAAAGGATGTTATATGATGAAACCGCATCGATATGGTGTTGAAGTTGAGACCGGTCGGGTAATTTGCACCGAGAATGGAGTCTTAGTGTAGTATTTCCGCTTGTCGATTAAGGACCGCGGCGTTGTAAGCAATGTGGTGAGACTATGGAACATAATTTGCGCCGAGGTCGTTGGACCAATGGCACGTCTGTCATGGGTGTCATCCCATCACAAGTCGACCCTAGTTCGGACACATACTCCGGTAAGCCCAATCTTGGGGGTGTCAAATCGGAAACGCATACAACCGCAAGACCGGAGTGGAGAGATGGCGGGAGTACATGTTACCCTCGTGGGTTAAAGTCCCGGATTGGAGGTGTACGGTATTCTCGGGTGGCGAGGACGCGGTTCCGTTTGAGTATCCAAGAAAGGGTTGATATATGCAAGCTTAAGTGCTACATATGTCGTGGTGGAAAGAACTCCCCAATTTGGGTTAATCGATTTCGAAATCGCCGTGCTTCTCGGATATGGAGACTTGGTTTCCCACTTACATCGTAGTTTAATTATGGAACAAAGAAAGAGATGGAATAAGTGATGAAACTTCTACAAGTGTATGCTATAGTGTAAGATCACCTAGAGTAGGTGAGGAACTAACTTGGGTTAAAAATGTTGAAAGTAAGGATTCACTACTAGTAAGCTTTTCTCGCAAAAAGAGTCCTTGCTTCTTGCTAAGTCTTACCTTGAATCCTATTAGACCAGCATTCCTGAGTCTTCTCCTATTTTATTTAGTCGGGTAAGTCTTGTTGAGTACTCCCGTACTCAGGGTTTGTTAACCCTTGTTGCAGGTTTTGACTCGTGTTGTTAACCAAGGTTATGTCAGTGGGCACGACATGATCTGGTTGTTTTCTAGTCTACTCAGCTTTCGCAAATAAGTTAAGTTTACTCAAATGTAACTTATTCACAATTTATAAAATTAATGTTATTATTCTTCCGCACTCTGATCTATATTTTTATAACAAATGTTGTAATGTTGTAGCTACTCCTTTGTTGATCCCGGTATGAGTTATTAACGGGGGCTTCTTAAGTTTTAGGGTGTATACGCACAATTTGTCAAAGGTCTTTAGGACAATGACAAAAAGTGCAGGTGGGCCCGGTAATTAGGAGGTTCTGTTTCAGTTTGCAGGCAAGCAAATGCAACGTCGACAAGCAAAGAGATTTCTTTCTTCTCCACCATTGTTGGAGATGATAAGCGTTGGTCCAACATGTCCTCTACTGCAAGTTCATAATGTTGTTCCATGGAAGCAATGGACTGTAGCTCTCTTGGGTATCTCCCCTTCAAAATCTCCAAAGACAATGACACCAAAACTATAGACATCACATTTTGTTGTCACCACCGATGTGTAAGAAAGCTCTACATCAAAATAAAGCACTTGAGTCAACAATCAAACTTAGTGACAAATCAAAGTGAAATATTTCATATTTACAAATGGTAACATGAATATATTTGCTATATGCAAGAAAAAGCTAACTGGCCACATACCGGGTGCTATATAGCCATATGTTCCTGCTAGTTCGCTCCAATTGGATGAATTAGGTTTGACCATCCTTGCTATTCCAAAATCTGAAACATAAGCCTTGAAAGCTGCATCCAGCAATATGTTGTTGCTTGTTATATCACGATGGATTATCGGTGGGTTGCATTCATGGTGCAAGTAGAAGATAGCTTGAGCCACATCTCTTGCAACGGCAACTCGCTTCTGCCAGTCTAACTCTTTTGCGAAGTCTTCATTTTCCAAGATAGCATGAAGGCTTCCTCTCTCAATGTAATCATACACTAAAAATTTGAACCTTGGATGAGAGCAATATCCATAGAGCTTGACGATGTTTCTATGCCGTATCTTTGTCAATACTTCAATTTCACTCAGGAATCTCTTTTCATCATTCATTTCTTCTTCAGTCAGGTGAAGCTTTTTCACCGCTACTAATCTCCCACCTTGAAGCTGTGCTTTGTAGACAGTGCCATAAGCCCCTGAGCCAATGATGTACCTTTGTCTGAAATTTTCTGTTACCCTAATGATGTCCCCAAACACTAGTTTCCCATCAAAATTCCGTACCGAGAGAACATCTCTTGTATTTGTAACTACTGTATTTTGTGGTCTTTTCCTTTTGCGAAGGATCGTAACCAATGCAACAATTGAGAGTATGATAACTATGCACACTAGGATACAGACAACAAGCAACAACTGGAGAATTCCAGCTTTGTGATATTCCTTTATTGGAGTTGAAGAGCATGCGGTGCAGGGCACGAGATATTACCACAGAGACCATTGTTGTGCAGGAACCATTTTGCTGAGGCATTTTGGAACAAATGTCCAGTTGGAAGAGGCCCTTCCAAGTTGTTGTATGACACATCAAGTGTTGATAGACTAACCATGCTACCAATATAGGAAGGTATGCTTCCCACGAACCGATTATGGGAAAGATTTAGGACCTCCAACATCACCAAGTTCCCAAGTTCCACAGGCGACTTGCACGTGAGTTTGTTGTTGCTTACATCCAACAACATTTGTAGCCCTCCCAGACTACCAATAGTCATCGGCAGATGTCCACTCAAGTTGTTGTCGTTAATAATTAAGGATATTAGCTTAGTACAACTCCTGAGCTCTTGTGGTATGGAGCCGCTCAACTTATTTGTAGATATATCTAGGTATTGTAAATTTTTCAACTGACTAAATTCAGGTGGTATATTACCTGAAATTTTGTTTTGTGATAAGTTGAGCAAGTATAGGTTGGCGAGACTGCTTAATTCTGATGGTATACTGCCAGTCAGGTTGTTGGCTTGTACTGTAAGTATCTCCAATTTTTCAAGGTTTGAAAACTCAGGAGGCAAGATTCCGGTTATCATGTTTTCTTCCATGGCAAAAACGGTCAAATTGATATTTGAAGCCCAGGTTTTGGACAAATTCCCAGAAAAGTTGTTTCTATCATCCAATCTTGCTCGGACAAGTCGTGGGTATGGCCCGAAAGATGATATATCTCCTGTCATTTTGTTGGAACAAAGGAAAAGAAACTTTAGGCTCCTACATGTTCCAAGGCTTATAGGAATTGTGCCAGTGAACATATTGTTGCTAACGTCAAACTTTTGAAGATTCTCACCTTTGCATACATCAGAGGGCAGTTCTCCTGACAGAGAGTTGTTTGACAACACGATATTTGTTAAGTATGTCAAATTAGCGAATTCTCATGGCAGAGGACCTGACAGCTTGTTCATGAAAAGACGTAGGTCTCTTATGCTTGTAAGGTTCATGAAAGTTGCTGGGATGGAGCCTGAAATCTTGTTGTCGGATAAATGCAAGCTGTGGAGATCCACTAAAGCGCCAATCTCTGCAGGGATGGATCCGGTGAACTGGTTTTCATCAAGGCCAAGATAGTTTAGCGTAGTAAGGTTCCCTATGCTCGGAGGAATGAGGCCGCTGAGCAAGTTAGTATCCAAATCTAGCGGCTTAGATTGGGAAGCAAATAAATCTCCTGTGGAATGGGCCTGCATGCATTGTTAATGTAAAGGTAGAGGATGTTTAGTTTGGTCAAGTTGCTAAGGCTTTTAGGTATCTCGACCGCTTAAAAAGTTGGTGCCTAGGTCCAACGTTTGTAGATTGTGGAGGTTACCAAGCTCCTCGGGGATTGGCCCGGTGAGCAGGTTTTGTCCTGTGGTGAGAGCAACTAGTGTCGTTAGGTTCCCAAGGGATGCAGGGATACGACCTGTGAGGCTGTTGCAGTAGAATCCCAGCTGACTAAGGCTGGCCATGTTGCCAAACTCAGATGGTATGCTTCCATTCAGCCGATTGGCGCTGAGATCGAGGAAGGAGAGCTCCGGTAGGGAGGTGATGGCCAGCGGGATCTCTCCATGGAGGCTATTGTGGGCGAGGTCAATGAGTGTGAGGAATGGGAGCGCCGAGAAGTTAAACTCACGAAGGTAGCCGCCGAGGCCAGCGTTTGACGGGGAGATCTCGCCACCGTCGGGGGCATGCCGGCCATGGTGCACGACGGCGCCGCGCCACGCCCGTCCAGTTGCTGCTGCATCGGGCTCGTCCCCTCCTTCCAGGAGTCCAGCGCCGGCGGCGAGTGACGCAGGGTGGACTTGCACTGGAGGAGGGCTGCTATCTGGGACCCCAGATGCACGCCTCCATGGTGCCCTGCTGCGTCCGCGTGCGGGAAGAGGAGGCACGAAGGGAGCAACACGAGTATTATTAGCTCTATCATCGCCATATGGGCGTAGTTTTTCTTCCTTTCTGCTGTTATTAACAGCTTTGGGAAGGTGGCATATATATAGGTGTTTGGAGCTACGGTGTGCTGCATGACCTGAACGTCAGTAGCGCCCTGGTCAATTATATTGGGCTGAGCCCCGCCGAGAGAAGTTTTGGAAAAAGTAGCTAGTCTCAATATGATAAGATAATTACGTTAAAAAATAATAAGCTCAATATGATAAGATAAGATTACGTGAATCTCGATCTATCTAGAAAGTAATTGGCCAGTACTGACGCATTTGGCTGCAGAAATTTGTTAATTAACAGTTCCATAAACAAAATTGTTAACACACAGCACATGTGTATATTGTGCATATATAAAGCGCAAGAAAGATACTCTCTCCATTTGAAATTATAAGAAGTTTTGATTTCTCTAAATATATGGTTTTTTTGTGCTACTTGCTTAATTAGATATACACTATAGATGCATATGCATATATAGTTTGTTTTTTCGCTTGCCGGGAACGAGCAGCTCGGCGGGTGCTTATCTTAATTACGTTTCGTTCATCGACTCGGCAGCGGTGCAGCGAGCGGCGACGGCGAGAAAGCGCGGGTCTTTGCATCTCTAGAAAATACATTTTAAAACTACATAATGTAAATCATTTTATCTAGAAAATCATGTCTGACTCTCTAGAAAATATATAATGTAAATACATATTAAGCCATTTTAAAATTACTTAATGTAAAGCATGTCTTATTCTTTAGAAAATCTTGGCAGACATTTTATCCATCCACGTATTTTTGTCCTGTAGTGGATAACATTATGGTTCTAATGAAATTGATCTCATGTCAGGGGGATTTATATTCATCTTTTATGGATCTTAAAAAATATTGAATGGTCAAATACATTTACTTGGGCTATTCGCTTCTACTATAGTATGATGAACCAGCAACACCTCGGTGGCTTGGCGTTAATGTATTGAACGCCGAAGTACCTCTCGGTGTGTGATTGAACGCCCTGCTTCGGCCAGACTGACACGGTAGCGCTTACGTGGCAAGTTTAGCTTAAATCATCGAGCGTCAAGCCACATATCTTGGTGTAAAGTTATTATATGTCTAACTTTGGTCTATTTTCATAAAACATTTTGTGGAGGGTTTTATTTATAAAATAAGTTTTACAATAGATTCACTCGCTAAGTTTTTTTTTTTTTTTTTTGGGTGGCAGATTCGCTCGCTAAGCTCTGCACCAACGTTTGGCCTCCACAACTTAAGCAACAGTCGCTAGTTGTCTCTTCCATAGTTCCATATTACTATGTTTTTAGTGCCAACGGATACTTGGCCTGATGGTTATTGAGCACTCAAGCTGGCACCCCGCCGGCCTGCGCTTGATCGATCCCCGTTGGAGTGATTCGAAGGAAAAAAAAAAATCCCCTCCTTTGTCTCACGTTTTCTAAAGCACAGATATGCGGACTAGCCCACTCACACACCTATGTGTGAAGGCGGAGTACGGGATTGGAGGGTTTTCCTCGACCTGCGTTGGAGGTCTGCTTTTTCAGCGCAATGCTTCGTGTTGTCTAGCCACCGAAAGTCGAGTTTTTTTTTTATTATGTTTTTAGTGTGCCCGGGTCAGTCAATGGCGCCACTCTGAAGATATTTTTCTCTATTTTATTACTCATATATAACCCAAGACTCGCATATTATCATAGTCCTTTTCCCCGATAATACAAGCGAGATGATATGGCACATAATCTATTTTATTCTTACCCCAAAGACAAACACATTGTTAGGCGTGTTTTTGTCCGTGTTTCGTGCGGTGGCGGCCAAAATAAGCGCATAATCACACCAAATGCCCCGTGAAGACACGCACATTCTCATAGTCCTTTTCCCCAACAATGCAAGCGAGATGATGATGGCAAATAATCTATTTTATTCTTAACCAAAAGACACACATTGTTATAGGGCGTGTTTGTGTCCGTGTTTCCTGTGGTGCGGCCAAAACAAGCGCATAATCGCGCTAAACGCCCCGCGGCGGCCGCGATTGTTTTTGCCGCACCCAGCAATTAAGCGCGCTGCAAAACTGAACTGCGGCTGCGTTTTCCATGCCGCGGTGGGACGGCCGCGTTTGCGGGATTTTTAAAATTTTAATCCTTTTTTTAACAAATATTAGAAAGCTAGATGTGTGTGTCTTTTGGTTGGGGCTGTGATCTGCTGCTCATGGCGTCAATTGCAGCTTTGGTGTGTGGGTAGCAATAGGCCACGATGATGGCGGCGGCATCAGATTGGGGATAGAAGTTTTACCAAATGACATATACAAAAGTTTCCCTTCTAACTATTTTCTACATTTATTCTCCAATGTATTTGCGAAAAATGCAAATGGGATGATGTGTATCCGTTCATCGAGAAGGCTCGATAATCATAATAAAGGTGAGGGTGGGCAGGTTTTATTTCGAAGAATAATAAGGTACTCACAATGCAGACTCTACCATTGAGTTTAAACATATTTATTATCTTTGTATTTATTATAATTTGCTGATGTGGCAGTATATTTATGGAGGAAAGAGGGAGAAAAACTAAGACTTCAAGTCTTATTTAGACTCAAGTCTATGATATCTTTGAGGTAATAAATACTCTTATACTCTATGTAGAGTCTGTGAGTGTCCTAAGGAAGCAGAAAAGACCAGTCCGACTAAATACCGCTGCCAACATAGTTTGTGGAATCATATTTTGTACTGGATATATTCTCGTATTTCTATTATATTTCTGAAATATGGGATAAACCTTTGAGATTCTTAGTGTAGAAACCTTTCTAAAATAATCAATTACTCTCTACATTCTAAATTATAATGCGGTTCTAAAGTAACATGTAGAGCTAGAACAAATCAAGAGAACATCTGGTATTTTTCTCGCTTATAGTTTTTTTTCGATAAAAAATACTTCTGCTACAGTTTCTCACCCACAAAACTCCCACACTAAATAATAAGGGATATTAATTCTCTCTTCAACACCCCTTCTAATTTCTCTACACGAACCAAACAAAAGATTGAGTCTCAAAAGTCAAATTCCTGCATTAATTCTCTCCATCTACTCCAATTATTATTCAGGTTTCTCGTAGCGTGATGTGCTCATCCAGGATGAACGAATTCCACCGTGTATTTTAACATACCTTATTTCTATTCCCTCAAATTCGAATAACAGGTCATTTTAAGTTTGTAAAAATCAAATTTCTCTAGGTCGACCAAGTATATAGAAAAGTACACAAGCATGTACACCCCATAACATTAAATTAGACTCATTAGATACACCATGCAATAAATTTTTTATGATGCATTTATTCTATATTGTAGCTGTCAAACTTAAAAATTTAAATTATGTATAACAACTCAAAAAAGAAGAAAGCACCTATAATATCTTCTCTCACAACTAAAAGGTGGACACAGTTTTGGTGCGACAATTGACACCGGGTCATTGGTCTGCCCAGGGGCGATCCCGCTGCGCCCTCTCCCCTCGCTCGCCCACACCGCAAACTTCTATCTGTCCCCTGTCGCCCCCGCATCCCAGCGCTGTCCTCGACCATCGCGCGCGCCACCATCGGCCCCTCCAGCCCCGTCCTCACAAACCCATACCGTTGCGGGCGCCTCCACGCAAGAGGGAAGCGCTGGCATCAAGATCCGCCGGTGTCCAGCTGAGGTGGAGGCGCCGCCATAGGCGGGTTCATCAAGGAGATCGATGGGTAAGCAACACCTAGCGTGGAGCCATCGTTTTGCGAAGGGAAGGGAGGCATCACAAACGCCTCCTCGATCGCGAGCCCTGCCTCACCGCCCACCGCCGCTTGCGGAGGTAAATCCCCACCTCTCCACCGTGTATCCCCATTCCTGTTGATCTGATGCAGGGGAGGAATAGCTGGCTGGATGCAATCAGTAGAGCCATTCTAAATCAAGCTTTAGATTTCTCCATGGATCATACCACTTAACCAAGCATTGGCTTACAAACCTTTTGCTCAATGTAAAGTGACCAAAAAAAAAAATAGTTCCATAGTGGGCAATAGTATTTTTTATTTGGGTGCATATACACACATTACATGATTGAACTGAGTTTCTTCATTGCATTATCTAGAAAAATTGGCCCAACATGCATAATTATTGTCCCGTTGTAACACATGGGCATAGACCTTGACTGGCCGCATCTCACCCGTGTTAGACTGCCTGAATGTGGAAGAAAGTTGCTGGCTGTAAGACTCGATTATGTAATGTTGACATTCCAAACATCACACTCGCATTATCATTTTTTTTAACAATTCAACAGGTCCATGCTCAAATGATGAAGGCACTATTTGTTCCCATTGCAACGCATACGAAAAAGGTCTATACAATAGAGTTGGCGAGCCTATGACACCGCGCTTTCTATGATATATATGTTAATTTCACGAACTTTGCCTTTTGGATTAAATATCACTTTAACGTCGGTATTTACTTTCACAATATTGTTATGATATCGCATGCGATCCATGTAATTTAGTATAAAAGTTTAGTTGTTCGTAGCAACACATTGACACACTACCTCGTACTTGCTCGTTCTAAATTATATGTCATTTTGACATTTTTGATATGTCCATTTTGCAATGTATTTAAGATGTAATAATACGTCAGATACATAACTAAATGCATAAAACAAAGTCAAGCGACCCATAATTTGGAGCAGAGGGAGTACAATAATATAACGGGTCCACTGGTCTATTGTCGCGCTCTCAAACCCGCCCGCCGCGGCCGAATTTCAAGACTGAGGACCAACCGTCAACTCCCCACATATGGCCGTGGTGGGCCTGCCTGGAAGACTTGGACCAAGCAGACTTTGACTCTGTCAACATTTCATTCCGTTCGTTCCTACTAACTCAAGTTTTTGGTTTATATATCTATTTAATTTGTTTATTTCCATGTAATATCCCATTCGTACGCTTAGAGGCCGGACATCCCCACTCCACTCCACCGAGTCAGTCAGTCATAATGGGCTCCCCATTCGAGGCCTTGTTTAGATGGCTAAAAATTTGAAACCAGATGTCACATGTCGTATTGCTGTTGTAGCGCGTTTTCGTTTGTTAGTGGTAAATATCATCCTATCATGGAGTAACTAGGCTCAAAAGAATGATCATAATGTACATCTAAACTGTGTAATTAGTTATTTTTTTACCTACATTTAATACTTCAAACATATGTCTTTTGGTGTATTTAATGTGATGTGATGGAGAGAAAGTGGAAAAAAAGTTACAAACTTTAGCAATCTAAACAAGGCCTCATTTTGCCGTGGGCCTTGTTTAGATTGCTAAAATTTCTAACCTTTTCCTCACTTTTCTCCATCACATCACATTAAATACACCAAAACACATATGTTTGAAAGATAAAATGTAGGTAAAAAAATAACAAATTACACAGTTTAGATGTACATATCATGGCGATTATTTTTTGAGCCTAGTTACTTTCCATGGTAGGATAATATTTACCACTAACAAACTAAACGCGTCTTCACGACGACGCGATGTGACATACGTTTAAAATTTTAGCCATCTAAACAAGGCCCACATCGTGCTCGTTTGTTCTCCCCACGAGTCATGACGCATGCATGCTACAACAGCGTCGTCAGCAGAACGTTGGCAGACTGTGAGCACTACTGCAAATGTGTTCCATCACTCTGTGTCCGCGACCGTGAGCCGCGCGGCGAGCCTAAACCACGGCAGCCATCAGCGTCCTTCGCCGCCCGACGTGCTGTTTTTTTGTGTGTTGCTGCTGAACTGCCCAGACTTGGGCCTAGCCCACTACTGCCTATTGGATCCGCTGGGTACTGGCCCAAGTCATGCGTGGTTGCCGAGTGCTCGCTCCTTGCTCTCTCGCCGCTTGACGGTCGGTCAGCCGCTCGGCGATGGCAGTGGCAGCGGCGCCAAAGCCCCAGCGGCCGGCGCAAGATGACGGAGACCCTGCGCCTGGCGGCAGGCTCCCGTGGATGTGCAAGACGGTGACTGCAGCTTGCCTTATGTGGCCATGCAGGAAGGAGAAGAGCGAGGGGCGGTAGGGATCGGAGTTGGAGGAGCGCTGGTGCCGGTGCCGGCGCCAGCGGTCAGGGATGGAGCAAGAGCAACAGCAACGGCCTGAGATCGTGGTGTACCTCTCGGTGACAAGATAAACTATGAGATAAACATTGGTTCCATTTCAGTTTCAATTTTATTATTCTTCAGTTTTCCATCTCTCTCTGCCCCACCTATATTTTCAGCTGGGTTTGCCATTAGTCGCTCCTAGGCGTCCGAGTTTGGATGCTTGGGGCATGATTGATGCCTGGTAGGTAGCTCGCCTAGGAGGGCATGAACCCAAACAAGCCCTCCATGGCACACTGAAGGACCGAAACGGCGACCGGAGGGGGGTGAATGAGAGCCTCGATTTTTCTTTCCAATTTTTAGGTCATCGGCTCAACCCCCAACCTCAAAAGCGAACTCACAAAGATACAGTGATACACGTGCTAACTAGTAGCAAGATATCAAACGCAAAGTGTTGGGCTTAAAATGTCGAACGCAAAAATCGGATCTCAAATCGGAGCTCAAACACGTAAATTGCAGATAATACGGGAAGCACTTAACACCGATCGAACAAATAACCGAGCTGCCAAAAACTCAGTTAGGAGCAACTCTGTTGGAAGCATAAGTCAAATACGTGCACATTAGTGAGATTAAATGAACATGCAATGATTACTTCCTGTAGCTTGAAAGTGACCTCACAAGAATTGGCAAACCAACACACGAACAAACACAATACCCAAGCATTGGACACAACCTGCACACTGTGGTCTAATTGCAACAGAGAAAAAGGAATGCACGCACGCACTGCTGCTGAACAATCTACTTCACAGTACTTCAAGAACGAACCGAAAGAAATCTTCTTGCTAGCAGAGACGCACTGGCAGGGGCTGCACTGCTCTTCTTCCTGGAGATACGAACAGAGGCGAACACAAAGCTGCAGCTATCAATCCGATTAGCATTCCAAGCAAAATAAATCCAATCTGAGCTCAAACATCAAGAAGAGCATTACGTGAAGTGCTACTAGCTACACAAGATTAGAAAATTGATTCACTGTTGCTTGAAAGTGACAAGGCCGAGAGATGAGAAGCAAGCTAGCTTTTGGCCACTGAACACCCACGAGCACTAACGATGCTTGCTTCTGACGAACTCTGAAGAAATGCTCAAGCAGGGGACAGAGCTGCTCGACTTCCTGGAATTTCGAACAGACAAGATTGAAAACAGCTAACAATATCAGCTAGGATGAGCAACCTGTTGACGACAGAACTCCACTGCAAGAAAAGGAGCTGTTCGGTAGGAGTAGCAGCCAAGCTGCTGGATTGGAGCACCGACTGATGCCTAGAAGCTGATGAACACCGGTCACCTGAATGGCCAACAAACCTGCAGAGGAACAGCAGATGCGCTCGAACAAATCTCTGGCTTGGAACTACTGCTAGCGCCGCTCACATGAGCTCGCACGGCACAAGTGCACGGCGTTGTTAACGCTGCAGCAAAAATCCAGCTTGACTGCGACGAAGAACAGACCGAGGCCGAGTACTAAAAACAGCCGCTCGCCTGGAGCAAAATCATCTCGATCTCCATCAACTCAAAAAGACTTGCTCCCAAAATTTACACAGATGAAATAGAACTAGCTAGGAGCAAATTCCCAAAAAATCGTGACTCGAAATCAACTCAAACTCCCTGAATCTCAGATCGTAGCCATGGACGAAAAAGAAGAAAACTCACTTCAAAAATCACAGCTTCGATTGAGGAATCCCGGAGGAGGAGACAAGCGGGTTTGGGGCTGCTCTTCCCCTTCAAAAATCTCAGCAAAATAGCCACGAATTTGTTCTTGGACCTCTAAACAAGAACCCTAAAAATGGGAAAAATAAAAACGAAAATAAGAGAGGCAAAAGAGGGGAGGAGGCTGTCATCCTCCACATATAGTCCGAAATCCTCTTTCCCAAACTACCCCTAGATACATATGAGCGAACTGCTAACCCTAAGGCTAATTTAGTCCGACTCGGAATAATTTGATCCGACGATCGCCGGCGCCTCCTCATCTGCAGCCTTGCTCCACGCAATCTCCCGGATGCCGCCCACGCCGGCCCTTCCGGCCCACCGGAACGTCCGCCCCGGGTTTTGAGGCCCAAACCCGTGAAACCGGTGATGGTTTTGAGGCCCAAACCACCAAACCCGCGCCCGTGGTTTTGAGGCCCAAACCACAAAACCGCACCGATGGTTTTGAGGACAAACCACCAAAGCTCCTCGACGCGTGTCATCGCCGTCTTGACCGCCCGAAAGTCGCCAAGTCATCCGAGCTCCCCGCCAAGACGCTTCGCCCGTCTTGACCCGATCGACCGTCCCGCCCACATCCTCTTGCATTCGTCGATGTCTCGGAGATCAGCCACCATGGCTAGCCACCCGACGATCCGGTCCCTCGGTCCAAGCCTCACATCCGTCCTTCACCTCCGCGGTCCATCGGCCCGCACATCCTCCTTGGCCCCTTCACCTCGCCCGTCGGCTACCATCTTCGAGCTCCACACCTGTACAAACACGAACCAAGAGATCCGTCTTCGACACACTCCACGTGTGCCAAAGTGAACATAGCCGAAGCATAAAAGATAAAGGAAAAATAGAATTAAAATGTTGACCGTTGACAATCACTCAATCACAAAACTAAACACATGTGACCTAAATCAACCATATGTTCGCACACACTGATATAATGTAAGCATCGAAAGTGCCTGAGACTTGCATTGTAGACCTACAGACCTAAAGAACACTGGTGTACAATGTAGTTCGAAAGTCCATAAAACCTAAATAGCATGATGAGGCAAGTTTAAGCACGAGACTGTATTTCACTCAAAAATATGTTTTTTAATTGAAACAGTTCCAGCCTCTACAATCGCACACAACCAAATTTTTATAAAGTTATTCAGCTAAACAGCTTCAATGATGTATATGAAGAGTGCACCTGAGGGCTACGGGCTTAAGTAGCAAACCTAGGCCTAGCAGTAATACAAGAGGAATGAGAAAAGTGATCTTACAATTGGTTCCGACCTGAACAAATCTGCCATTTACTGGAAAAGAACCAGTTGTTCCCTCAAATGATGAGATGCACAATGGTTATGCTCTTTATAAAAACGCATGTCTAACTTCCTAAAGAAAGAAACAAAGCTGAGGCAGATGTAAAAAAAAAGGGCACTAATAATGATATTATTCTCTTGATTTTATAATTTGGTACATCATGTCAGCGCACTGATTCTTTGTTCGACATTATTCAATATTGATATTTGTTTCTTTTATTAGGATAAAGCCCTAAATCACGATTCCAGTACAACTCTTATTGGCTCCAGGTGAATGCTGTGGGTTTAATGCTTGGGACTAACACAAATGACCTTACACTTCATCCACTACTTCTAGTGTAGCTGCATGAGAAGGTGTGGCAGGAGCATACGATGGGTAGTGGTGACTCAGTTTCATATAGACTTCCTGCATTTCTGGTCTTGACTGAGGTGAAGTTTTCAGGCATGAAAATGCCACTTCAACAAGCTGAGCAATTTCTTTCTGCTCTACCGTTGTTGGTGATGATGGACGCTGGTCCAGCATGTCCTCCACTGCCAGCTCATGATGCTCTCCAATGGAAGCAATGGTTTGTAGCTCCCTTGGGTACCTCCCCATCACAATCTCTAGTGCAACCACGCCAAAGCTATAGACATCACATTTTGTTGCCACTACTGATGTGTATGAAAGCTCTGCATCAAAGTAAATCCCTGGAGTTAATATGACCCAAGTGTGGTAGCAAATAAACCACAATATCGTTGTTATTTGCAAGTTGAAGCAAGAATATGCTTTTGTGAAAGAAGCACATGAATATATACCTGGGGCTATATAACCATATGTTCTAGCTAATTCGCTCCAATTAGACAAATCAGGTTTTAAAATCGTTGCAATTCCAAAATCTGAAACATAAGCCTTGAAAGCTGCATCTAACAAGATGTTGTTACTTGTTATATCACGATGGATTATTGGTGGATTGCATTCATGGTGCAAGTAGCAGATAGCTTGAGCCACATCTCTTGCAATGGCAACTCGTTTCTGCCAGTCTAACTGTTTCGCAAGTTCCCCATTTTCCAAGATAACATGCAGGTTTCTCTCTCAATTTAATCATACAATAGAAATTTGAACGCTGGATGACTGCAAAACCCATACATCTTGACAATGCTTCTATGCTGTATCTTCATCAATACTTCAATTTCACTGAGGACTCTGTTTTCATCATTCATCACTTCCTCAGTTGGGTGAAGCTTTTTCACAGCAACCAATCTCCCTCCTTGAAGGTGTGCTTTGTAGACAGTTCCATACCTTCTGAGCCAATGATGTACCTATCATTAAATTTTTTTGTTACCCTAGTGATTTCCTCAAAAACTAATTTCCCATTGAAATTCCATACTTGAGAGAACATCTGTTGTATTTGTCACTATGATGTTTTGTTGTCTTTGACTTCTGTAAATAACTACACTGACACTTCCATCAGGTGGTGTGCCACCCCTTCCTCGGCGTAGTGGCGGCAAATTCCACCGCCATGAACTCGCCGCCACGCGGTCGGACCTAAGGTCGCGCAGCTTCTTCCCGGAGTCAGCCTCTACTTGCGCCTTGAAGCACTTGATCGCGTCCATCACCTCGTCCTTGCTCGTCAGAAGCTGCAGCCACATGTAGCGGTTGCAGTCAGCCACGGGCAGGAGGAAATACCTCTGGCCGCCGTGCGTCACCGGCATGATAGGCCCGCAAAGATCTCCGTGGACGAGCTGGAGCGCCTCCGCCGCCCGGAACTTCGCCGCCTTCAGGAACGGCAGACGCCCGCTTCCCGGCCAAACAACTGTCACCACAGCTCGCGGTGGCGTGATCTATGGTTTCGGTCACCATCTTGCTTAGGCGTCCGAGCGCCTCGAAGCTCAGGTGGCCGAGCCTCCCATGCCACAGCCATGGCTCCTCCGTGCATGGCGCCGCAAGACACACCGGCTGCTCCACCTTCAGATCAAGAAGATACAGCCGATTTCCTGAGCGCATTTCCTTGGCTAGAAGACGCCGCTCCCGATCCTTGATGCGCAGCATGTCGGACTTGATGAGCACCTCCGACCCACGCTCGTCTAGCTGTCCCAAGCTCACAATGCTCGAGCGCAGCTAGGGATGTAATACACATCCCGCAGCGCGCGGTGCCGCCCGGCCGCGCAATCGAACACGGCGGTGCCGCCCGCGGATGGTGACCCGCGAGCCATCGCCGAACTTGACCGAGCCGGTCTTGTTATCGTCGAGGTCGGAGAAGACGGCCCTGCTCCTCGTCATGTTGTTGCTGGCCCCAGAGTCTAGGTACCACCTCGATTCCGGCTCCGCCGACCGCGCCCCAACAGCACCAGCGCTCGTGGCAAATGCGGTTCGACGGGCCGCGGTGCAATCCGCTTCCGCCTCCGCCCCGCTTCACCATCCTACAATGCATGCGATCTTGCACCATCGGTGGTGCGTGGTCGCTATCGCCGCTCCCGTCGAGCGGTGGGCCTCCTCCTTCTTCTCCTTCTTCATCGGGCACTTCTTATGCCCGGTCTTGCCGCACTTGCGGCAAGCGTTGGGGTCATAGTTCTTCTTCTTCTTCCCTTCGCCACTTTCGGCTTCATGCGTGCCTTGTCGCCGCCGGGCGGTCCCGCCACGGCCGGAGTTCTCCCCGTACGCCGGCTCATGCACGTGTTCCACTCCTCCCCTCGGTGAGCAGCGGTGCCGCTCTCCTCGCTCCGCCCCGGCGCATCGGTCCGATCCCCGCCAGCCGGCCGGCCAACGGTGTCCTCGGCGAGACCTCGTCCAGTCCAAGGTGGCCTCAATCGTACACGCCATCGGGCTGTACTTGGCCAGGCACGCTGGAGCAGCTTGCATATGATGTCCTCCTCGTCCATCTTCTTCCCCGGCGTCGCCCGGTGACTTGCCAGCCGACCGCAGACAGGCGCGAATTCCTCCATGACCTTGCCATGGCGGAACTTGAGGTCGTCAAAGTCTCGTAGCAGCCTGCTATGTGCTGGCCCTCTTGGCTCGATCCAGCCAACACGTATCGAAGCGAGCATAGGAGGCGTGTGGGGCATCGCGATCACTCGAAATCACGGATGAACTTCCGGTAGTAGCCGGTGAGGCCCAAGAAACCCTGGAGGCCACGAGCCGATCGAGGCGCCGGCCATGAAGATACCGCCTCCACCTTGGTCGCATCCATGGCCACACCTTCTGCGGAGATGACATGGCCGAGGTATCCCACCGAAGCCGCCCGAAAGAGCACTTGGAGTGCTTGAGGTGGAGCCGGGTTAGCACGCCAGGCTTGGAGGACGAGGCTGATGTGTTGGAGGTGCTCGCCCATGAAGAGATGTAAATGAGAATGTCGCCAAAGAACACCAGCACAAACTGTGCGCAAAACGACGGGAGGGTCGCTCATCGTGGCCCGGAACGCCGCCGGCGCATTGAGAGACCGAAGGCATCACCAGGAACTCATAGTGCCCCTCGCGGTGTGCGAACGCCGCCTTGGCAATGGTCCTCGGGATGCATCCAAGACTGGTGGTAGCCCGACCGCAAGTCAAGCTTGGTGAAGTAGCATGCACCGTAGCTCATCCAAGAGCTCGCCCACCACCGTGATCGGGAACTTGTCCTTGAACGTCTTGGCATTTGAGCCCTATAGTCAATGCGTAAACGCCACGAGTTGTCGGGCTTGTGCACCAACCGCACCGGGCAGAACGGGGCGGTGCTTGGGCGGATGACGCCCGGGTGAGCATGGTGGTGCACCGGTACTCCAGCTCATCCTTCTAGCCGGTGAGGATAGTGATAGGGCCATACCGCCACCGGTGCCGCGGGGGAAGGAGGTGGATGCAATGATCGGTGGGATGTTCAGCGGTAGCCCTTGTGGCTCGGGCGAAGACCGGCTTGAACTGCTGCAGCACCGATCCGTAAGGGGCTGGCGAGCGGACATACGGGCGAGGGCCGCTGGCACGCGTCGGGGGCTGCGCGCCCAGCCCGGTCCACATGATGCGGCGCCCTCCTCCGTGAACATCATGGAGAGGTGGTCACAATCCTAGAGGATCGGCCCCAACAAGTGCGCGTGAACTCGAACCCCAAGATGATGTCAAACTCGCCGAGTGAGCCCGGGGGTGATGGTGAATCGCCGGTGGCCACCGTGGAGCGCCACGCCTCGTGCCACGCCTTGGCACGGAATGTCACCATTTTCTACCCGCACCAAAGAAGGTAGGGTGGGGCGGGTACCGGAGGCGGCGATCAGGTCAACGGCGATGAAGTTTGTGGTGGAGCCGAGTCGATGAGGGCCACCAGCGCCGGTCGTTGATGATGACGGGCCGCGCGATGGCGCTTCTGGGCGAACCCGCCAAGGCATGTAGGAGATTGAGGTGTGGTCGCGGTAGCGCATAAGGGCGCCCGCGCCCACGGTGGGCCGGGCGAGGGCAGCTCCCGCTGTCGAAGTGCGTAGCCCCCTCCACTTGGGGATCGTCGCCGATGACGCCATCATTCGCCAAATAAAACAAAGGCCGGCAGATATGGCCACGGACATATGGCTCATCACAATTGAAGCAAAGCCCTTGGCGTCGGCGCTCTTGTTGCTTGGCCGGGTCAGGGCGGAACGGCGGGTAGAGCCGCTCCACCACCTAGCGGGAGCCGCGACCGCACTGTACCGCGGCTGTTTGCCGTGGAGGCCGGCAGGCGGCGGGAGCGCACGCCCGGGGGTAGCTAAACCACGCCGTGGTGGTGGAGGCGCCAGAGAAGCGACGACCACGCCTTTCGAAGGCCGGTGTGGTAGAAGCCCTTTGGAGGTCGAGGGTGGCGGATCGCCACGCCGGCCTTCAGTGATCGGAGGCCGCCCACGAAGAGTTCCACCTTCAGGCCGCATCAATCTTTGCCGGTGTGCAAGAACGGCGCTTGAAGCAGTCCGCGTAGTCCCGCACCGTGGAAGTGAACGGCAGGCCGGGCCAATTCGACAAGCGGTGGCCCCTGAACCGTGGCAACAAGCGGAGGGTGCGAGTGCGAAGCGTTCCCACGACGGCATGCCCTTGTTCTGTTCCAAGGCATAGTACCATGTCCGGGCCACGCCGTTGAGGTGGTAGGAGGCCAGCCAAGTACGATCCGAGGGCGTGGTGCGCCGCCGGGAAAAATTGCTCGCAATGGTTCAACCAATTGAGCGGATCTTCGCTGCCGTCAAACGTGGTGAAGTCGAGCTTGTAGTAGCACCGGGAGCTCGGGCGCCAGAATCAACCTGTGGCCGGTGTATGGCTCCACCCACGAAGGACGAGGCGGCTGGGTGGCCGCCCGTGGAACAGCCGGCCCCTCCACGCCACCGTAGAACACCCCCTCCACCCTAGGGATGACTTGGCGGACGGGCTGATCCCAACAACGAGGATTGCGGTGATGCCGCCGTGGATCGGAGGTGGCGACAAGTAGGTGGAGGCACTCCACCGCGCCATGGCGAGGATGGAATGATGGACGGGGACCGCGCCATCGGACCATGTGCAACGGCAAACCTGGTCCGGGGCGGATGGTGGTGGGGGGGTTGGGTGGGTTGCGGTGGAAGAGGCGGGCGGGGCGGAAGGCGGCGGTGGTGGTGGTGGTGGGTAGGGTGCATGAGGAAGGATTGCATGGATGTGATGTTGGCGTTCATGGAGGTCATGTTGGATTGCATTGCCGCCATGTTGGGACATCTCCCTGGACAACCGTGGGCCGGGATTCCGTGGTGAGCGGCGCTGGTGGGTGGGGAGGCAGCAGCGAAGCGGCGACGGAGCGGGCGGTGGAGGGTCGGACGATCGGGAGGGGAGGCCGCTGGGGCCAAGGATCCCGGCAAAGTGGCGGTGCCGTGCGGGGGACGACATTGCTTTGTTACCAGATTGATAGGAACGGACTGCCGCCCCCTCGATGGATCGTAGGTTGTAAGAGTGAGTGATGGGAGGGCGAGGCTTGAACCGCGATGAACCCGGCAAGGTGCCATGATCGCGCGGTGAGAAGTGGCGGCTAGGGTTTAGCGCGGCTTCCTGAGGGAAGCCGAGCAATTAGAATTGCTCTTGCTTAATCTGATCAAATGTCTTACATAGGTATTTATACCTTCTCACAAATAAATGGGAAATCTAATAATAGTAAAAGTGCTAATTTGGGCCTTAACCCTCTAATTCGGCGCCTAACTTCAGCCACTAATGGGCCTTCGCCTTTCATATTGGACACCGGTCATAACAGAGGGAGTAATATATCTCACTGAATTTAAATAAATTGAAATAACAAAAGCTCAGATCAACTAGAAAGCTAGAGTAGTGCCGGTCCAGCCGGGTCAAGAAAAACAGATAGATCAAGTAGAAGACTTCAGTAGTGCCGGTCCTGCCGGGGCAAAGCATGCTTTGCATTCGTGACAATGATAGCCTTCCAAATCATTGATACGGTTGCTGACAAAGTCACATTATATCTCTGTCACTGTATGTATGCAGAGAATTATTGCTCAATGGGACAAGGACCTCGTCACTGTATTGTGGACCTAATTAGAAGTCCAATAGCAAAGTTTGAGTGCTGCCGCTACTTGATGGACCTAATTAGAAGGCCCAGAGAAGTTTTTTTTTTTGGTTTTTTTGGGGGTGTCGAAATCTCTTGATGGTCATTGGTGCAAGGACACTTTGGGATGGAAAGCCATCAAGCTCTGAACCACAGACCAAAAAAGAAAAGAAATGTAAGTCAGAGGAAAGAGATAAGATAGAGAAAAAGAAGGAAAAGGACATGAAGAAATCCAAACATCGCCACCACCACCATCACAGATGAGTGATGTTTGCCTGTTACCATAACGTAAAAATGTACTCAAGGGGTCTGCCCTGAGACGAGCTGTCTGACTGTTGCTGTAACTTGAAACCTGTATTGTATGGAAAACTCGATATTGTGTAGAACGGACTATGGTTCTTATTGTAAATACTATGTTTTGATGTCACATCGTTTGTTGAAGTTTCTTTTTTTCACTTTGAAGTAGCATGAATAACATCTGCAACAAGAGTTCTTTTTGTTTCTTTTCCCTACTAATATTGGGTATTGGAGTTGGAGGAGCCTGCTCTTCAAGCAGGGCAAGTCTGTCAGTTGGGGTCTGTAGCTGAATAACCCTGTGTATGAATTAGTAAACTATCAAACCTTAGACATATTAACACACATTCTATGATCCTTAGTCTAAGGAGTTACCTATCAGGTTCATGCACCATTCTCTATTGAATTTGTTTGAACCCAAAGATTCATATTGTTCATTGACATGAATCAATTACTTAATATGCTTTCTGAAGCTTCTGCCTTGTCCAATTTCTGAATCAATCTTTCAGAATCCAGGTAAGCAAGTATCTTCTTCAGGAACAGTAAGGGGAATCCAGAGCGTATGATTTTACTGTTACCGCTAAAAAGCCATGGCATTTGGAGAATTGGAGCCAGTGTGGCGGCTTCGTGAAAAAAGATGTGCACATCAGTAGAAACAGAAGCGTCGTCAGACTGTTTTAAGAATAAAACAAATACTGCCTATGAAAAATTCAATTTTGAAATTATTTTACAGGACTATCTCATGATGTTTGCCTGTGAAAGTACATCACATGATTGTTCTTGTGTGATTGCACAAACACTTTCAACATTGTTGCCACACAACTGAAAAAATTAGAAACAAAAGAAAGTCGTGCTCTGCTTCCAAAGGCTTAAGCCACCAAATCAATCAATGGTCTCTGTACAGTATAATAGGCCGTATGAAATGTACTGGGACTAAAATACACTCTCCGGCTATCTGCAACACGGGATGGATCATTATCATTAGATAAAGTTGTAAGAGGACCTAGCCATCAAACTTCATGTTGACTATTGACATGCAAACAGCACAGTGAAATGAAATTTGCTGTTACAGAATGCTCAAGCTATAATGAAGACTTCTTTTCATACAACCACACAGACTGCTCACGACAGTTGCAACAACCATCAAAGCACAGCCGATGCAATATAAAGATGGGCTCAGCACAAATATTGAAAACTAGTTTATATTCGCAAAAACAGAAGAAATTTTTACTATGGTTGTGGAGAAGTTTGACGGTTCAAAAAAAAAAAAAAAAATTGAAATGAAGAGCTGTGAAAAAAAAAAAACTTGCGGATTCTAGAAAGCACAAATTTGAGCAGGAAAAAAAGGGGGAAAAACTAGGAAGACAACGAGCTGATCACCTACCTAAAGTGCAAGAACCAGTGGATCAGCTAAGCTGGCTGAATCACTCAGCCAACAATGAATGGGCGACCTCGGAACAAAGGAGAAACAAAAGGACTAACTGGCTCACTGCCTGCCTGTGTTTTATTCAAGGTTCACGTTCAGCACATACAACAATATGTTTTCACATATTTATAGACTACATGACCGTCATAAAGTCTCTTGCTTCTGTGCGCATTGGTAATTTTTTATGATGAAAGGGAAGGAATAGAAAGAGAAAATGACACTAGGTGGAAGTTTGATGCGAGCAGCTTGCAGGGAATTTCCGCAGCCATGTCGTAATCTTGCTGCTTTGGGGTCATTTCACATATATAGTTCACAACCACGACTCACCTTCTAAAACCTGATCCATCATGGGCATTATTGTGCTTAATGGGATACTGCATGAAGTTCGTGGATGGCCACACATTTACCAAGGCTTCACAATATGCTAAAAACATCAATAATTGGATAAGATTTATAAGTTTTACATTTCTGAGCTGAGCACAGATCGTCAACTCTTTCAAATGCTACACTATTGCACCCTCACATTTAGATGGGAGATATTATGTATTGATATATATCCTCCACTTGGGGCGATTACTCAATACAAGTGCTACTATATCTTCCAACAGTACACACTTTGAAATGTTTCACACAACATAGATGAATTTACACTTATCCATCAATTATTTCTTCAGGTGTATGTGCTTGAGAAGGCAAAACAGGACGTGGTTTGTGGAGAGCCAATTTCTGATAGACATCCTGCATTTCTGGCCTGATTTGAGGAGAAGTTTGCAGGCAAGCAAATGCAACCGACAAGCAAAGAGATTTCTTTCTTCTCCACCATAGTTGGTGATGATAAGCGTTGGTCCAACAAATCCTCTATTGCAAATTCATGATGTTGTTCCATGGAAACAATGGACTGTATCTCTCTTGGGTATCTCCCCAACATAATCTCTAGCACAACGACACCAAAACTATATACATCACATTTTGTTGTCACCGCTGATGTGTAAGAAAACTCTGCATCCAAATGAAGCACCAAATCAACTATCAAACATAGTGACAAACGTATTTCATGTTTGCAAATGGTAACATGAATATATTATCCAATATCTATATGCAAGAAAAAGCTAACTGACCACATACCAGGTGCTATATAGCCATATGTTCCAAGTAGTTCACTCCAGTTGGATGAATCTTGTTTGAGCATCCTTGCTATTCAAAAATCTGAAACATAAGCCTTAAAAGCTGCGTCTAGCAAGATGTTGTTGCTTGTTATATCACGATGGATTATCGGTGGGCTGCATTCATGGTGCAAGTAGTAGATAGCTTGAGCCACATCTCTCTTGCAATGGCTACCGCACGCTAGTCCAACTACTTTGCAAGATCCTCAGTCTCCAAGACAATATGAAGGTTTCCTCTCTCAATAAAATCATAAACTAAAAATTTGTACCTTGGATGGGAGCAAAATCCATACAGATTGACTATGCTTCTATGTCGTATCTTTGTCAGCACTTCAATTTCACTAAGGAATCTCTTCTCATCATGAATCCCTTCTTCAATAGGGTGAAGCTTTTTCACCGCAACTAATCTACCTCCTTGAAGTTGTGCCTTGTAGGCGTGCGAAACCCCCAGATCCAATGATGTACTTATCACTAAAATTTTTGTTACTCTAGTGATGTCCTCAAATACTAGTTTTCCATCAAAATTCCAAACCGAGAGAACATCTCTTGTATCCGTAACTTCAGTCATTTGTGGTCTTTTCCTTTTGCGAAGGATGATAACTAACACAACAATTGAGAGAATAATAACTATGCACTTTGGGATAGAAGCAACTAGGACCAAGTGGTGAATTCTAGTTTTGTGATATTCTTTATTATTGGAGTTGAAGAGCATTTGGACATGCTCGAGATATTGCCACAAAGGCTTTGTTGTGGAGGAACCATTTTTTGAAGCATTTTGGAGCAGTCTTCTATTTGGAAGAGGACCTTCCAAGTCATTGTATGACATATCAAGTGTTGATAGACTACCCATGCTACCAATGGAAGATGGAATGCTTCCACTGAATTGATTATGGGAGAGGTTTAGGACCTCCAACATCACCAAGTTCCCTAGTTCCGCTGGGTAGCTTGCCTATGAGTTTATTGTTGCTTACATCCAGCAACATTTGTAGCCCTCTCGGACTACCAACGGTTGTTGTGCGATATGTTGAGCAAGTACAGGTTGACAAGTTTGGATAGTTCTCGGTGGTATGCTACCGTTAAGTTGTTGGCATGTATCACTTGAAGGGAATCGTGACGCCCTAAGGGGGGGGCTTGAATTAGGCAACTTAAAAAACTACTTCTAATTATGTCCTCTAACTTCACCTAGTCAAAACCTATTGCAAGAAAGTAATCTATCTATATGTGCAACTACGGTTTTGCTAGGTGTGTTGCTATCTCTACCGCAAGACAAAAAGAGTTTTGCACCCTAAGTTCCAAACCTATCAACTAAGCTAGAAAAGGTAAATCACACACAAAGGTAATGCAAATAATAATGCGGAAGGTAAAGGTGGTAGAGATGCAAACTCCCATTGATGACTCTGGTATTTTTTCGAGGTATTGAGAAGCTCGCAAGCTTCCCCTAATCCTCGTTGGAGCCCCTCGCAAAGGAATCTCTCGCAGCGGGCCAAGCTCCTGGTCGGGTAACTCCGTGGATAGCCTCGGGCCTTCCCCCACGCGCAAGTGGGTCTCCGACGTGCCTTCCCGCAAGCCTCTCCCGGATGCTCCCCGACGTCTTCACTATCAAGCTTCGGCAATTGCCGCGGGCCTTGTTCCCGATTTACTGGTGGCGCCACACCACAATCGCGGTTGGTGTGGTCTCGCAAGACTTCGAGCCCCTCCAATGTACAACTCTTGGAGATTGACAAATCTCACTAAACACTAAGCCTAAGCCTAGAGCAAGCGCAAGAGCGGTGGTCTAACTAACTTAAGCACTTCGCAAAGCACCTATGCTAATCACCAAATGTTTCTTGAAGCACTATGCAAGTGGAGAGCACTAAAATGATGTACAAGCACCCTAGATCTGTTTTCCAACTCTCACTCATCTCAAATGGCCGATGGGGTGATGTATATATAGGCCCAAATGAGAATGTAGCCGTTGGAACCTAAACCGTGAGTTTACAGAACACGCCAAAAGAAAGGCGATCGACGGCAGATCAGAAGGCGTCTGGCGCTCCTTGTTTCGCCATGTGTGCTAGCGTTTGAAAATAGCCGTAACCGTGTTCGAATTACACGCACCAGACGCGCTCGGAGGATGGCGATGGACGCGGCAAGCAGCGGCGGGCGGGTCCGCTGAAGACTTGTTTGAGGGGTGGCGACCGACGCTGGCGGCGGCGGCGCGACCGACGCTGCATCAGAAGCGTCGGGCGCTTGAAGTGAAGGCGACTGACACGGCGCTGGGTGAGCGACTGATGCTGCACTGTAGCGTCTGGCGCGTGAACGAACACGCCGTTTCTTCAAGAATAGCGCCGACGCCTGTTGATGTCGACCGACGCGGCCAAAAACGGTCGCAACGTCGGGCGCTGCATACAACTTCTCCGTCCTTGCTGATTTTGACTTGAAACCTTCACGACCTTCGCTTCGGGCTCGGTTCCAATCTTCATACTTGGACTTTAGTGAATTTTTTAGCATCTTTGGAAATTTACCATGCCTTGGTCCAAGTCAAGTTTTGCGTCCTGTGATACTACAAAATAGACACTTGCAAAACTTGTTAGTCTCATTTGGTTATGTTGTTCATCAAACACCAAAATCCAAACTAAAATGGACCGAGGTCCATTTTCCTTACAGTAAGTGACTCCAAGTTTTTCAAGGTTTGAAAGCTCAGGAGGCAAGCTTCCAGTTATCATGTTTTCTTCCATAGCAAAAACGGTCAAATTGATGTTTGAAGCCCATGTTTTGGACAAATACCCTTAAAAGTTGTTTCTATCCGGTTTGTGCTTGAACAAGTCGTGGGTATGGGCCAAAGGATGTTATATCTCCTGTCATTTTGTTGTTACTAAGGTAGAGAAACTCCAGGTTCCTACATGTTTCAAGGCTTCTTGGAATTGGGCATGTGAACATGTTGTTGGTAATGTCGATCGTTTGAAGATTCCCACCTTTGCATAAATCAGAGGGCAGTTCCCCGAGATAGAGAGTTGTTTGCCAAAGCGATATTTATTAAGTTCGTCAAATTAGCGAATTCTCGTGGCAAAGGACCTGATAGCTTAAGGGATAGGTCCTCTAGGCTTGTAAGGTTTGGGAAAGTAGCTGGAATGGAGCCTGAAATCTTGTTTTGGGATAAATGCAAGAACATGAGATTTACCAAAGCGCCAATCTCTGAGGGGATGGATCCGATGAACTGGTTTTCATCAAGGACAACATAGTTTAGCGAAGTAAGGTTCCCTATGCTCGGAGGAATGAGGCCGCTTAGCTGGTTTGCAATCAAATATAGCTGGCTTAGATTGGAAAGCAAGCAAATCTCGTGTGGAATGGACCCTGACAGATTGTTAGCACTAAGGTAGAGGATGCTTAGTTTGGTCAAGTTGCCAAGGCTTGTAGGTATCTGACCGTTTAAAAAGTTGATGCTTAGGTCCAAAATTTCTAGATCAGGGAGGTCCCCGAGCTCCTCGGGAATTGGCCCATTGAGCGAGTTTTGTCCGGTGGAGAGAAAATCTAGTGCCGTTAGGTTCCCAAGAGATGCAGGAATACGACCTGTGAGGTTGTTGCAGCAGAGTCCCAGGTGCGTAAGACATGGCATGTTGCCGAACTCAGATGGTATGCTTCCATGGAGCTAGTTGCCACCGAGATCGAGATAGGAGAGTGCTAGTAGAGAGGTGATGGCCAACGGGATTTCTCCACGGAGGCCACTGTTGGTGAGGTCAATGTACGTGAGGAATGGGAGCGCCGAGAAGTTGAGCTCACCAAGATAGCCGTCGAGGCCAGCGTATGATAGGGGAGATCTTGGTCACCGCCAGAGGCGCACGGCGGCGCCACGGTGCACGGTGGTGCACACCACGCCCGCCCAGTTGCTGCTGCACGGGCTCGTCCCCTGCTGCCAGGAGTCCAGCACAGGTGACGAGTTCCGCAGGACGGACTTCCACTGGAGGAGGGCCGCTATCCGGGACCCGAGATGCACGCCTCCATGATGCTGGTGCCTTGCAGCGTCGGCGTGCAGGAAGAGGGATGCACCAACGGAGCAACATGCAGAATATTAGCTGTATCGTCGTAGCCATATGTGGTGGTTCTCTTTGTTTCTTTCTTTGGTTATTAACAGCTAGCTTCTGAATATAGGATGTATATATAGTGTTTGCCAGTTCATGGTCATCAATTGGAAAAAGTAGCTAGTACTATAATGGGCTGTTTGTTTATTTCGGTATATCCCCATTTCTGTTACGCTTTAGGCCAGACATCCACCCAGTCAGTAATAATCGGCTGACCTTTGTTGCCCCAATTTGTTAATGGGTCATCGGTCGTCCACAACCATACCAAGTTATTGGTTGGCAGCATTCTGATTTGGCCATCCACATCGTCCTCATGCGTTCTTCTCATCACCAGTAATGACGCATGCACGCAGCCCAGGGCGGTGATTCGGTGAATCATTCACCGGAGAATGAGTGTCGTCCACAAAACGTAGACAGACTCGGAGCACTGACCGGCGACGACTGCAATGGGGAGAGCTTTACCTTTACCCAATGGATTACACATGATTGGTCAGTCATCGGCATGATATTTGGAAACTCCAGATGATAAACGACTTAACCATCTTGCGCATGAATGAAGTCTTAAGAACACGGATTTCACCCAATTCGGTCCTATTACCTATCCTTCTGGTCACAAGACATGCATGTCCTTATCTAGTTAAGGAAAACATCAATACTAATAATAATTATTAAACCATTTACTTTAACACATTTAGATTTGCACTCTTTTCTTCCCAAATTATAAGTCGCTTTGACTTTAGTGGTACATCCAATTTGCTATGTATCTATAGGTAATGTATGTCTACATAGATAGCAAATTGTATGTACCAAAAACGTCATCTCGCCTTCTAATTTGGAACAAATAGAGTATTCAAGATCTACTTACAAAACCACTTTAAAACTGGATGATTTAAGGAATATATACTCTTAAAGAAATCAGTGGCCAAGTTAGCAAAATCAAATGTATTGAAGTATTTCGCTCTCAGTTTTGGTACATCCAACAGTTGCTCTCAGTATTCAATATATATCGAAAGATTATTACAATCTGTACATATCTAGAAAAAGGAGTTATTCTCACGAAGGGCAATCAATGGAAGTAACTTTTTTTTTTTTTTTTAGAAAAGGCAATATATTAGCCTCTACATAAAACAAAATGCATATAGCTAATCATTATTACACCACAAGCACACACACTAAATAAGATTCCAGCAACCTAGCTGGAATGGAAGTAACTAATAAAAGGTTGTGTGATTCAGACCATTGTGTTTCTATTTTTGGCTTGCACTTTCTCTTCTCAGACTCCTATACATGTATGCACGGGAATCAGGCCCTGTTTGGTTCAGGTATTTTTTTTTTCTCTGGCACTAAAAAAATCCCTAGAATTTTGATCCCCTTGACAAAACTACAACACAAGTGGCACGGCTGGCCGAGCGACGGAAGTGAGCCTCCCCTCCCCACCGCCGGCGGCGGCTTCTCGCTGGGCGGTGGCCTGGCGCGTCTCCTCCTGACGGCGATGTGGCCCCTCCACGGCATCGTCGCCCCCGCTGCGGCTTCACCTCTCCGGCTCGGCGTGCACCCGTGATGCTTGGGAGGAGCCGTGCTGCTTGGGAGGAGCCGATGGCTGGCCCTCTCGGTGGTGTTGCTCTGAGCTCCTCTTGGGCATCGTTCTCCTCTGCTTCTCCCTCTTGTGAGTTTTCCTTTCCCTTTCCTGTTCTCCGCTCTCTTCGTTTGCATGGAGCTCCCTGGGCTGTCCTTCGAGCCAGGATGCAAAATTCAGGCGGAGGTTTGGAAAACTCTGGAGCGGCCAATCTCTTGGCCGGACCTTGGCCATGGTTCTTTTGCTCTAGTTGCTTCTTTTTGGGCGCTGCAAATTCAAGCTGTGCCCCCGCCGTAGCTTTGATCATTCAGGCCACCATTGGTGGTACGGCGGAACATTTCAGAGTTTCTGCCCTTGCGGACTGCTGCTTTAAGTTCTTTGTTTCCTCTAAAGCCGTGGGTTTGTTTATCCACAAGCTTCATTCGTTCTCGTGTGACCAGTTCATGATCTTCTTCCATCTCTGGGGAAATGGGGGTCCGGGATTTGGCGAAAGGAATTTGCTGCTTTTGCATTGAGGAACAGGCTTCCTGGCAACATTCTTGAAAAAAACCCAAAACCTTTGCTGAGGCGGTTCGCACCCCGCCACTCTCCGCTGCTAATCTTGAGCCTATTGGAAAACCCAAAATTTCAAATTCGCTGCATAACCGCCTGACTTTTCCTTCGAACGCTGGCATTAATCGCCATGGCAATGGAGCTCCCTGCCCGAGGTGTCTTCTGAACGGGCACTCTAGGCGTGCTTGCCGCAGGCCAATACGGTGTCGCAGCGTGCCTTGGCTGGGGCCACATTGCTTCTTCCTGCCGTGCCCACGCCCGGCCCCGCAGAGTCAAGCTAAATCTCTTGCAGAGATCCTCCTCCTGCAGATCCCACGCGTGCTCGGAGAACCCGGCGGGCCTCTTCCGCGCCATTGGCCAACATAAACCCTCTGCCTCCTCGCCCCCGGTGTTCAATTCTTTTGAAGAGGCTTTCGTGGCTTTGGGAATGAACCGTGCTTGGGCCGCCTCGCTTCCTGATCCTTTCCTAACTGCGGTCGCCGCCCATTGGGCCCTTTTCCCAGCCGCCGCCACAGGGCGCGGTGGCATGCCGTCCGGTTCAGCTACCACTCTTAACGTGGAGCCTGCTCACTGGACGTTTTCGCTCGCCTCTTCACTCGCCTCTTCGAGTTCCACACCACCAAGCTCTGGTGCTCCGGCTCCACCCCCAAAACCCCCCGCCTTGCCTCTCGCCATTGTTGCTCCTTCGCCTTCTTCCCTCCTTTCGTTGAGCGCATTGCTGATCCGATTGAAGGCTGCGGCCGGCCTGATCAACGTCGGGAACCAGCTCGGCGACATGGCGTTCCAACGCGTCGACCCAACGCCATGGGTGCCGAAGGGTTGCAGTTCCAAGACATCCCCAATCGCCCATTGATGGTGAGAGCGGTGGCGCCCTTTTCGTCCGGATCCAAGGCATGAAGATCTCGCCATCATCACCTTCAATCCGTTACCTCGCATGCCATGCACTTCCCTGCGGTAGGAGAAGTGGTTCGTGGCTTCTTGCGCAATGAGTGCCCTACTGCTTATTTGGATATTCAGCGCCAAGACGCACCTAGGTCAAGCTCTAGTTTAGTTCGGGCACATACGTGATCGTGATGCTCTAGTTCCGAAAGTCCGCATGTCTTTGGTGATGTCACGGTTACCTTCACTCGAGCACAATAAGGGTAGAAACTGGTGACGTGCAGAGTTCAATCACGAATGTTGGTTGCTTGTTATGGGGTTGCCAGCAGATTACTAGACGGATAGGCACATTCACGTTGCAGTGGGGGAATATGCTTAATCCCGCAATGGGAAGTCGATGATTCTAAAAAGTGCAAGCTGATAGTAAGGGCAAGGGTTACTGATCTGGAAAGAGTCCCGCAGTTCGTTGTGTACCAGGATCCGTTTATGGTTGGGGGGAATCTTGGTCATTGCAGATTGAAGTTCTCCTGTAGTGTGAGGCGCAACAACTCATTGGTCCCCCTGAAGATCCCATCCCTGCAGATGTTGACATGGAAATTTGGGTCCCCTTTGATTTCTTTGGTCTGGGACAACCATTGCAGCCATTGGATGGGCCAGAAGATGGCCAGAAAGAGAATGGGGGAGACCCCTGGCCTATTCCAGAAGCAGCCCAACAACAACAAAACCCCAATGGTTGGGGTCTATGGCCCCAAGTAGATGAAGCCCAGCACCAACCTAATCAGAATGCAATTCAGCAGGACTAGAATGAGGATCCTGAGATGCTAGACCTGAATGCCCCTGATCCTAATATGGATGTTAATTAGGACCTGGACCCAGTCATTATCAACCCAAATGGGCCTATGGCAGGAGATTATCTTGAGCTGGATGATTTGCAAGGTGGGACAGCACATCCAGTACCTCCTACAGCCTTAGGGTGAAGTTTTCTTTCTTAATCCTGAGCCAGTTCAAGGAGAGATGAATCAGCTAGAAGAGCAGCTCATGCAACAGGCAGATGAGGAGATGGAGCAGCTGGCCCCATAGCCCCCAGTGTCCCCTATCAATTATCTTATTGATGATATTGACCTTGATCAGCTTGTGGGTCCTGGTGAAGATGGTTTTCCTGAGGACCTGGTCCAGCAGGAACATGGGCAAGATCTTAATCAGATAATCTAGCGGGGTATCCAACAAATTGTTGCAGAGGTGAATCAGCTTGGACATGAAGAGCCTGCCCTGAATGGAAACAATGATAACCCTCAGGAGCCTATGGAAAATGGGAACAATGATAACCCAGGACAAGAAGAGGGACAGAACCTTGTGGTTGGCATGGCAGTTATCCCTGGTTTCTAGACTGTTCATCATAGAATTCTGGAGCAGCATCAGTGCATAGATTTTGCCAAAACCTGCCCTCTCTACTCAAATGGTTGGTTGCAATTCTTTTCCAACCTGCTCATGTCTGCAGACACTTTCAACTGGGCTTCAGAGTTTCTGGCTTCTCCAGCTGTACCACTTCTCTTCGAGGATCAGGAGGAACATGATAAGTGTTCCATTTTGGTCCCTAAACATTGCCCTGTCAATCAGAGTGCCCCATGCACACAATAGCTGAGCAATAATGAGCATACCTGTGACCAACCTAAATCAGGGCTGAACACCACTGAAGATAAACAGAAGAACAGGGTGGAGGAAATGAGTGACCCCGAGGACAACCGCTGCACTAAAGGGAAGACAAGAAAGAGAATGACACCAGTGGTTGAATCTGAGGTAAGGAGAAGTGAGAGGGTTAAACAAGTTAATTTGGGATTTAAATCTGTTGGTATTCCTGCAAAAAAAATGCTCATGTTGCAATTCAACCCCACCAACATTGTCCACTAAAGTAATCAAAAACCTTGGTGTGCAGTTCTGTAAGATGGAGGCTGATTAGGTCTCTGATGAAAGCCTGCTGCATAAGAAGAAGGGAAAGCCGGTTGGAAAAGTGAAGCTGAAGTCCTCGCAAGCCAAAGATGGGCTTACAGGGAGACAGGCACACCGGGGCAATGAAAGCCACGATGAAGAGGAGACCCATGAAGATAACAAGCTGAAGCAAAAGAACAGATGGAGATGTAGGAGCCCCACATGTTGCAGTTTGAGTCTTTACTCTATTGGGATCTTTTTATTGTCCTATTTTGTTGCAAGAACTATGTTAAGAGTGTGTCAGTTAGATGGAAGAACAATTGTAATGTCAGCCTAGCTGTTTTCATGACTGGGGATGGCAGTTTGACAGTCTACTTTGAGATGTATGCTATGCATGCTCTCTATCTCTGTTTATCAGTTAAACTTGTTTAATGGATCAGTCAGCCAACAAATCTTGGAATGTGTTAACTTGGAATGTGAGAGGGGTTAACTCCTCCTGGAAGTGGCCATCAATCAAAAATAAAATCACCAATGCTTGCTATGATATTGTTTACTGCAGGAAACAAAGAAAGATAGCATGGACAGTGCCTTTCTGAGAAATATTTGTCCCCCTGATATTGATAGCTTTGAAATACTACCTGCTGTGGGGGCTTCTGGGGATATCCTCATTGCTTGGAGAAGCAGAATCTTCTCGGGACATAATTTATTCTCAAACGAATTTGCTTTGTCTATTTAATTTGAATCTAGGCATGATAGCTCCAAATGGATTTTGACATGTGTTTATGGACCTTGTACTCTGATGGAAAAAATGCTTTTCTTGACTGGCTAAAAACTTACTAGATTCCGAAGGATATGAGTGGATTATTCTTGGGGATTTCAACCTAATCGGGCATCTACAAAACAGAAATAGGCCGGGTGGTGACCTTATGGAAATGTTTAAATTTAATGAAGCCATAAGTTATCCGGGTGCAGGAAGAAATTAAGCTGCTAGGCGAAAAAAATTCACTTGGTCAAATATGCAAACTCCTCCTCTACTTGAAAAATTGGATTGGTCTTTGTTTCAAGTATTTGGATTACCAAATACCCCAATACAAAAGTCACTGTCCGGATATGGTCCCTTTCGACCATTGTCCATGCTTGGTCTCTATCTCTACTCAAATTCCAAAATCCAAAATTTTTCAGATTTGAGAACTTCCAGTTGGAGCATGCCGAAGTTTGAGAACATTCTAATGAATAACTAGGATCAAGCCTGGGCAAATGAGGACAAAGTGCAAAGAATATATCATTTGCTAAAATGAAAATTCTTAGGAAGAAACCGAGAGAGTGGCAAAATTCTATGACCCAGCCCGAAGACAGTTATAAGCAACATAAGAGCAGTCATCTTCCTATTGGAAATTCTGCAAGAGATCGAGATCTTAGCCTCCCTGAATGGAATTTCAAAGAAATTTTGGGTAATCATCTTATTAGTCTTCTTGACAAGCAAAAGCTTTCTTTGGAAACAAAGGGGTAACCTAAAATGGGTTCAGCTAGGGGATGCAGGAACTCATCTCTTCCATGCTAATGCTACTATCAGACACAAGAGTAAATTGATCACTGATCTCTCCTACAATAATGGCAATCTGGCTGTAAATCACTCTAAAAAAGAACTGATCCTTTGGGAGGAATACAAGCACAGGCTGGGCATCACAGAGTTTTGTAGTTTCACAATCCCACCCTCAAGCATAATCAATCCAGCTCTCAATGCTGGCATTTGGAGGAACCCTTCACAGAGGAGGAGATCAATGCCATTGTCGGATCCTTGCCAAACAACAAGTCCCCCGGACAGATGGGTTCAATAATGAATTTGTAAAAGCTTCCTGGCAGATCATTAAGCAGGACTTCTACAGACTTTGTCAGGACTCCTATGACAACAATGTGTGCTTGAGAAGCATCAACTCATCCTTCATCACCTTAATTCCCAAAGTGGATGACCCCAGCACTGTCAATGATTACATGCCTATCTCTCTGCTCAACACATCCATCAAATTGCTAACAAAGTTGCTTGCTAACAGATTGTAACCTGCCATTCTTTCACTGATCCATAATAACCAGTATGGCTTCATCAAATCAAGAACCATTTAGGACTGTCTGTCTTGGGCTTTTGAGTACTTACACATCTGGCATCACTCAAAGAAGCAAATTGTTATTCTAAAACTGAACTTTGAAAAGGCTTTTGACAAAATTGAGCATGAAGCAGTCATTGCAATACTGGAAGCAAAGGGGTTTGGTGCAAAATGGATTTCCTGGATTAAAAACATCTTTTCCTCTGGTACTTCACAAGTTTTGCTGAATGGCAATCCTGGAAAGACAATCCATTGTAAGAGAGGTGTCAGACAAGCAGACCCCCTCTCCCCTTTGCTCTTTGTGCTAGCTGCTGATTACCTACAAACCCTCATTAACATAGCAAAAGACATGAATATTCTGCAGCTCCCAATTCCTTTGCAAAGCTCTAAAGATTTCCCAGTTATTCAGTATGCAGATGATACCCTAATGATATTGGAAGCAGACTCAAGGCAGCTGTTCTTTCTCAAGTCCCTCTTGCAAAACTTTGCTGACTCAACAGGTCTTAGAGTAAATTATGCCAAATCTATGATGCTGCCTATTAATATTACAGAGGATAGACTGGATCACTGGCGAGAACTTTTGGCTGCTCAAAAGGGTCCTTCCCTTTCACATACTTGGGGCTCCCCATGGGAATCACTAAACCAAAAGTGCAAGACTTTCTTCCCCTGGTCAATAAATGTGAAAGAAGACTGGGTGGTATAAGCTCTATGCTCAACCAAGCTGGCAGACTCCAAATTACAAATGCAGTCCTATCAGCTTTGCCAACCTATTTCATGTGCACTCTTGAGATCCCAAAGACTGTGATCAAACAAGTTAACAAGTACAGAAAGCACTGCATATGGAGAGGTTCTAATGTGAATGCTGGCTCCCAACCAAAAGCTGCCTGGAAATTAGTTAAGGCTCCAAAACAGGGGAAGGAGGCCGGGAATTATTGATATTGAGCTTCAGAACCAAGCTTTATTAATGAAAAATTTGGACAAATTCTTCAATAGGAAAAACATTCCATGGGTCAACCTTGTGTGGGAAAAGCACTTTGCCAATGGTAGACTTCCGGGGGGCACCGGGGAAGGGATCCTTTTTGGTGGAGGGATGTCATAAGACTCTGCCCAAGTTTAAGGAATTTGCTAGTGTCTAGATCAAGGCTAGGCGTACCTGCATGTTTTGGCAGGATAAGTGGACAGATCAAGAACTTCAAATCTCTTTTCCTGAATGTTTTTCTTTTGCCAAGAACAAATCATCCTCAGTGCACAATGTCTTTGAGGCTGATGAAATTGATGAAGTCTTCAATCTTCCTTTGTCAGAGCAAGCCTTTGACCAAATGCAGACCATTGCTCGGCTAATGCAAGACACTCAGCTAGTTAATGAAAATGATGTGTCTACTTTGGAGGGGTCCCCAAGTACTCCACTGTCAGAGTTTACGTAAAACCTTGTTGGTCACCAAATAACCCATCCCTCCAGTAAGATGGCTTTGGAAGTGTTTACGTCAACCAAAGCACAAAGTGTTTGCATGGCTTCTAATCATGGATAGACTGAGCACTCGTAATATTCTCAGAAGGAAACACACGACCCTCCCAAGCTATAATTGTGTGATGTGTAGTCAAGACATTGAGGAAACAGTTCAGCATCTTTTCTTCCACCGCCCATTCGCTCAGCAGTGTTGGGGACTAATCAACCTTGAGGTGACCTATGATGGGGTACTTGACAACCTTGATGCCTTGAGGACCCAACTCCAAACGCAATTTTTCATGGAGGCTCTTATTTTGATGTGCTGGAGCATTTGGAACGCTCGCAATGCAGTGATTTTCCAGGGAATTCAAACTTCTACCCAAGATTGCGAGAAGGAACTTCTTCAAGGAGCTAGACTTGGTGTCTCTGCGAGTCAAAGCCAGTTCGACTACAATCTTCAACCAATGGGTCCAATCGTTGTAGCTGATCTAAGTAGAATCCTTAGTTTAATTTTCTTTGTTTCTTTCTTCGTTTCTTAACTTTCCCTGCCTTACTCACTTTAACTCTGTTCTTGTACTTATGTTATTTTGTTCTTTAATAAAGCTCGTCCTGTAGGGGCCCCGCCCCTCCAGTTTCTTAAAAAAACTAATAAAAGGTTGTTGTTTTCTTTGTCGAAGGAAGTTGAAAAAATGTGCTCCTTATATTACCATCATCTGAGCTTGTCGTTGTTACGTCACATCCGCATCATCATTTGTTTTAGCAACCTCACCACATTGTTTCTCATGAGTCATGACGATGGAATTGCTTTGATGTCCATCGCGAGCCATGATTACAAAACCGAAACGTGTGCGGTGATGATCAACTAGAGTACATAGCAGCGGTGGGCGGATGATCCCGAGTGCTCGCACGCCACACATGTGTTCGTTCTGCGTGGGGCGACTCAGGTTTAGGCACCGGCCCACGGAGACTATGTGTGTGTCCGTCCCTCTGCCTCTGCTCTTCTACGGACGCATGCACGCAGCCCAGGGCGGTGATTCGGTGAATCATTCACCGGAGAATGAGTGTCATCCACAAAACGTAGACAGACTCGGAGCACTGACCGGCGACGAGTGCACTGGGGAGAGCTTTACCTTTACCCAACAATGGATTACACATGATTGGTCAGTCATCGGCATGATATTTGGAAACTCCAGATTGATAAACGACTTGACCATCTTGCGCATGAATGAAGTCTTAAGAACACGTATTTCACCCAATTCGGTCCTATTACCTATCCTTCTGGTCACAAGACATAATCTTGCTTTTATGGGAGATACTATAGCTTTTTATCTTGCACTATACAAGTATACATTTCAAAATGAGTGGCCTTAACATATATGCACTTACACTTATCCATTGATTATTTCTGCAGGGTGTATGTGCATGAGAAGGTGAGACAGAAGGTGGTTTATGGAGAGACAATTTCGATAGATGTCCTGCATTTTCTGGCTTTGAGTTGAGGAGAGGTTTGCGGACAAGCAAATGCAACATCAACAAGCAAAGAGATTTCTTTCTTCTCCACCATTGTTGGAGATGATAAGCGTTGGTCCAACATATCCTCTATTACAAGTTCATTATGTTGTTCCATGGAAGCAATGGACTGTAGCTCTGCGGGATGTCTCCCCATCACAGTCTCAAAGACAACAACACCAAAAATATAGACATCACATTTTGTTGTCACCAGCGACGTGTAAGAAAACTCTACAACAAAATGAAGCACTTTGAGTCAACAATCAAACATAGTGATGAACCAAAGTGTAAATGGTATCATAGCTATATTTGCCATATGCAAAAGAAATGTTAACTGACCACATACCAGGTGCTATATAGCCATATGTTCCAGCTAGTTCACTCCAGTTGGATGAATCAGGTTTGAGCATCCTTGCTATTCCAAAATCTGAAACATATGCCTTGAAAAGCTGCATCCAACAAGATGTTGTTGCTTGTTATATCACGATGGATTATCGGTGGGTTGCATTCGTGGTGCAAGTAGTAGATAGCTTGAGCCACATCTCTTGTAATGACAACTCGCTTTTGCCAGTCTAACTCCTTTGCAAGGTCCTCGGTCTCCAAGACAATATGAAGGTTTCCTCTCTCAATAAAATCATACACTAAAAAATTTGTACCTTGGATGGGAGCAAAATCCATACAACTTGACTATGCTTCTATGACGTATCTTTGTTAGCACTTCAATTTCACTAAGGAATCTCTTCTCATCATGAATCTCTTCTTCAGTAGGGTGAAGCTTTTTCACCGCAACTAGTCTACCTCCTTGAAGTTGTGCCTTGTAGACTGTGCCAAACCCCCAGATCCAATGATGTAGCTATCACTAAAATTTTTACGTTACTTTAGTGATGTCCTCAAAAACTAGTTTTCCATCAAAATTCCAAACCAAGAGGACATCTCTTGTATCTGTAACTTCTGTCATTTGTGGTCTTTTCCTTTTGCAAAGGATCATAACTAACACAACAATCAAGAGAATAATAACTATGCACCTTTGGGATAGAAGCAACTAGGACCAAGTGGTGAATTCTAGCTTTGTGATGTTCCTTTATTGGAGTTGAAGAGCATTCAAGCATGCCTGAGATATTACCACAGTGGCCTTTGTTGTGGATGAACCATTTTGCTGAAGCATTTTGGAACAGTCTTCTTGCTGGAAGAGGTCCTTCCAAGTCATTGTAGGACACATCAAGTGTTGACAGACTACCCATGCTACCAATCGAAGAAGGAATGCTTCCATTGAATTGATTATGGGAAAGGTTTAGGACCTCCAACATCACCAAGTTCCCCAGTTCCGCGGGTAGCTTGCCTATGAGTTTGTTGTTGCTTACATCCAACAACATCTGTAGCTCTCTCGGACTACCAATAGTTGTTGGCAAATGTCCACTCAAGTAATTGTCGTTGATACTTAAGGATATGAGCTTAGTACAGCTCCCGAGCTCTTACGGTATTGATCCACCCAATTTATTTGATGAGATATCAAGGTATTGTAAATTTTTCATCTGACCAAATTCAGGTGGTATATGACCTAAAAATTGGTTTTGCGATAAGTTGAGCAAGTACAGGTTGGCAAGATTGCTTAATTCTGCTGGTATACTTCCATATAGATTGTTCTCATGTACTGTAAGTACCTCCAGTTTTGCAAGGCTTGAAAGCTCAAGAGGCAAGCTTCCGGTTATCATGTTTTTTCGATAGCAAAAATGGTCAAATTGATGTTTGCAGCCCACGTTTTGGATAAAGACCCGAAAAATTGTTTCTATCCAACTCTGCTTTGACAAGTCGTGGGTATGGCCAAAAAAGATGATATATCTCCTGTCATTTTGTTGGAAAAAGGAAAAGAAACTCCCAGGGCTCCTACATGATTGAAGGCTTGCAGGAATTGGGCGATGAACATGTTGTTGCTAACATCGAACCTTCGAAGATTCCTGCCTTTGCATACATCAGGGGAAGTTCCACGACGACAGAGAGTTGTTTGCCAACACGACTGAAGTTAAGTATGTCAAATTAGCAAATCCTCATGGCAAAGGACATGACAGATTGTTCAGGAAAAGAAATATTTCTCTTATGCTTGTGAGGTTCGTGAAACTGGCTGGGATGGAGCCTGAAATCTTGTTTTGGGATAAAAACAAGGTGCGGAGATCTGCCATAGCGCCAATGTCTGCAGGGAATTGATCCGACGAACTGGTTTTCTTGGAGGTTAAGAAAGTTTATCATAGTAAGGTTCCCCAAGGTCGGAGGAATGCTGCCGCTTAGCAGGTTACCATACAAATCTAGCTCGGTTAGATGGACAGCGAACAAATCTCGTTTGGAATGGGCCCGACAGATTGTTTTTGAAAAGGTAGAGGATGTTTAGTTTGGTCAAGTTGCCAAGACTTTTAGGTATGTGACCGCTTAAAAAGTTGGCGTCTAGGTCGAAAGTTTCTAGATTGGGGAGGTTCCCGAGCTCCTCAGGGATTGGCCCGGTGAGCAGGTTTAGTCCCATGGAGAGAAGAACTAGTGTCGTTAGGTTCCCAAGGGATGCGGGGATACGACCGGTGAGGTTGTTGCAGAAGAATCCCAGCTGGCTAAGGCTTTCCGTGTTGCCAAACTCAGATGGTATGCTTCCTTTCAGCCAGTTGGCGCCGAGATCGAGGTAGGAGAGCTCTTTTAGGGAGGTGATGGCTAGAGGGATTTCTCCATGGAGGCTATTGTAGATGAGGTCAATGTGTGTAAGGAATGGGAGCGCCGAGAAGTTGAGTTCACCAAGGTAGCCGTCAAGCCCGGCGTTTGGTAGGGAGATCTCGGTCACCGCCAGAGGCTCACGGCGGCCACGGTGCATGGCGGCGCACGTCACGCCCATCCAGTTGCTGCTGCACGGGCTCGTCCCGTGCTGCCACGAGTCCAGCGCTGGCGACGAGTTCCGCAGAGCAGACTTCCACTGGAGGAGGGCCGATATCTGGGACTCGAGATGCACGCCTCCATGATGCTGGTGCCTTGATGCGTCCGTGTGCAGGAAGAGGATGCACCAACGGAGCAACAAGCAGAATATTAGCTCTATTGACGCCATATGTGGTGGTTTTCTTTGCTTCTTTCTTTGGTTATTAACAGCTAGCTTCTGAAGGTGGCATTAATTGGTATTTGGGTCTAGTTAGGGACTGGAGAGTGTGCTGCTGCATATGACCTATCATGCTGGAGAGTATAGGATGTATATATAGTGTTTGTCAGCTAATAAGCTACGTGTGTAGTGGCCAGGTCATCAATTGGAAAAAGTAACCAGTCTCAATCTGTTAAGATTACGTGAAAATGGCCAAACCCGACCTATCTAGAAAGTAATTGACCAGTACTATAATGGGCTGTTTGTTTATTTCCGTATATCCCATTTCAGTTAAGCTTTAGGCCAGACATTCACCCAGTCAGTAATAATCGGCTGACCTGTGTCGCCCCAATTCGTTAATGGGTCATCAGTCGTCCACAACCATACCAAGTTATTGGTTGGCAGCATTCTGATTTGGCCATCCACATCGTCCTCATGCGTTCTTCTCATCACCAGTCATGACGCATGCACGCAGCCCAGGGCCGTGATTCGGTGAATCATTCACGGAAGAATGAGTGTCGTCCACAAAACGTTGACAGACTCGGAGCACTGACCGGCGATGACTGCAATGGGGAGAGCTTTACCTTTACCCAACAATGGATTACACATGATTGGTCAGTCATCGGCATGATATATGGAAACTCCAGATTGATAAACGACTTGACCATCTTGCGCATGAATGAAGTCTTAAGAACACGGATTTCACCCAATTCGGTGCTATTACCTATCCTTCTATTTACAAGACATGCATGTCCTTAACTAGTTAAGGAAAACATCAATACTAATAATAAATTATTAAACCGTTTATTTGAAACACATTTAGATCTGCACCCTTTTCTTCCCAAATTAAAGTCCCTTTGACTTTAATGGCACATCAATTTGCTATGTATCTAGAGGTAAAGTATGTCTAGATAGATAGCAAATTGTACGTCTGAAAAAAATGTCATATCGCCTTGTAATTTGGAACAAATAGAGTATTCAAGATCTACTTACAAAACCTCTTCAAATGTATTGAAGTATTTTGCTCTCAGTATCGGTACATCCAACACTTGCTCTCAGTATTGAATATATATCGAAAGATTATTACAATCTGTACATATCTAGAAAAGGAGTTATTCTCACGAAGGGCAATCGTATTAAACCGAATTGGAATGGAAGTAACTTTTTTAAGAAAAGGCAATATATTAGCCTCTACATCAAACAAAATGCATATAGATAATCATTATTACACCACAAGCACACACGCACACTAAAGATTCCAGCAACTTAGCTGGAATGGAAGTAACTAATAAAGGTTGTTGTTTTCTTTGTCGAAGGAAGTTGAAAAAATGTGCTCCTAATATTACCATCATCTGCTGAGTGGAGCTTGTCGTTGTTTTTTAGATAATGGATAGAAATCCGGCCTCTATATCCACGAGTGGATATACACAGCCAAAGTTACAAGAGCCATTAGACTCTGAGCCTAAGCAAAACGGAAAAACCCAAGAAGAAGAAGAAGAAGAAGAACTAAGAGCTAGAAAAACTAAGCTTCTGCTTCAAAGCCCTTGCTTCAAAACTGTTCTGGTCTTGTGCGCAACTTCGTGATTTCAGGCATCAAAACTTGATCTTATGCGGTAGCAATTCTTCGCATCATTGTTTTCTTAGAAACCTTGATGTCCAGGTAAAGCTACCAAAGTGGGAACAATGCATGGAACTACAAAGACAATGCCTTCAGGAAGGAACATGACATGGGCACGCCGCCGCTGTCTGTCCAACATGGACAGTGATTACACCTGCAAGATTCACACCAAAAGAGAAGGGGTGCATCGACCGGCTCTTTCAAAGATCCCAAATTCGACGTCGTCAGCCCAGCAGCAAGACGAAGGCTTTCGCCACCCAACCCACTCTCAAATGCCCAACAAGCAACAAGATCTAGTATTGATGCATCCACGATAGTCACCACCGCACAATCCTGCACATGTTCGGCGTCACGCACCCACCACGCCGCCACCGGTCTGCACCCGAACGCTTCAACCTCGGCGCCGCCGTCAGGCCCGTAGGGCCACATCCCCACCTCGGCGCCGGCATGGTCCTCCAGCCGGAGGACGATAGCCCCAACACCTGGCTCACACCTGCGTAGAAGTAGGCAGCGAAGGAGGGCAACGACGCAATCCCTGGCAGGAGTCGACGGTGAGCAGCCCTCCCAAGCTCCTCCAGATGCATCCTTACCTCGCCGCCGCCATCCCGGCTGCCACACGGATACCATGGGCAATCATCGGCAGCGACGACAGTGGGATGAGGGGAGGGGAGGAGGCGGGATGGGAGGAGCCACCGTCACCGCCGAAACGCCATCATGGAGTCCAAGCACCGCAGGTGAGCGAATCCACACTGGGGGCACTGGATCGCCATAGAAGCCGGTCCACATGCGCCGGATCCACACCGCCGTGCAGCCCCGATGCCGCTTCCACCGATACCGACCAAGAACAACGGATCCAGAAGCCGGGTTGCCAGATCTGCCCTCCCTTGGCAAGGATCTACAGCGCCATGCCGCCGTCGACTTGCCCAATGCAAGCATCCACGTGTTGAGGATGGTTGCGGAGGCCCCGCCGTCGCCGTCCTCGCGGACCTCCGAAGGCTCGCTCAGGCGACAGCGAGGGAAAGCGGTGGGAAGGGCGGCGGTCTTGTGGCGGCGCTTCAGGGTCGCCACCGAGTCACCCCGCCGCGGGAGCGGCGCCAGCAGGTAAGGGATGGACCCTCCGAGCTTGTCGTTGTTATGTCACATCTCCATCATCATTTGTTTTAGCAACCTCACCACATAGTTTCTCATGAGTCATGACGATGGAATTGCTTTGATGTCCATCGCGCGCCATGATTACGGACAGAAACGTGTGCGGTGATGATCAACTAGGAGTACATAGCAGCGGTGGGCGGGATGACCCCAGAGTGCTCTGCCTGCCACACATGTACTGTCTGCGTGGGGCAGCTCAGGCACCGGCCACTGACTGTGTGTGTCCGTCCCTCTGCCTCTGCTCTCCGCTTCAGTTTGTGGACGCTAGAGCAAACAGTGTGCCTCTGCTCTCAGGAACCGGCGAGGCAGGCAGGGGCGGATCTATATAGTGAACAGTGGGTGCTGACCCAAGTTGTGATTGGCCCAACAGGCCAAGAGCCCTCTCCCTCTCTCGCCGCTCAGAGCTCGGTCGCTCGCGGATGGCATTGACAGGGGGCCCCAAATTAAATCACATAGCTGCCGTGCAAGGTGACTGCAACTTGTACCTGCTGGCAGGGCCCCATGGATTTGCAAGACGGTGAATGCAGCTTGCCTCATGTAGCCATGGAGCAGGGAGAGGAGCGATGGGTGGTAGGGATTGGAGTTGGAGGACCGCTGCTGAAGAGCAAGAGGGACGGCCTGAGATCGTGGTGTAGGTCTCGGCAACAAGACAATTTGTCGGGCCATGTCATAATCTTGCATTGGGTATAATGTCATATAGCTCACAAATTCACAACCACGTCTCACCTTCCAAAACCCGATCCATCATTGGCATTTTTGTGCTTAATGGGATATTGCCCAAAGTTAGGTGTAAGGAGACACATTTACCAAGGCTGCACGATATGCCAAAAACATCAATAATCGGATAGGATCTATCAGTTTTACATTTCTGAGCTAAGTACTGATTATCAAATCTTTCAAATGCAACACCTACTATTGCAGTCTTGCTTTTATGGGAGATACAAAAAAAAATTTATCTTGCCTGTACAATATACATTTAGAAATGTGTGACACAACATAGATGAACTTACACTAATCCATCGATTATTTCTCCAGGTGTATGTGCATGAGAAGGTGAGACAGAAGGTGGTTTATGGAGAGACAATTTCTGATAAACGTTCTGCATTTCTGGCCTGAGTTGAGGAGTAGTTTGGAGGCAAGCAAATGCAACGTCGATAAGCAAAGAGATTTCTTTCTTCACCACCATTGTTGGAGATGATAAGCGTTGGTCCAACATATCTTCTATTGCATGTTCATGATGTTGTTCCATGGAAGCAATGGACTGTAGCTCTCTGGGATATCTCCCCATCACAATCTCCAGCACAACAACACCAAAACTGTAGACATCACATTTTGTTGTCACCACTGATGTGTAAGAAAACTCTGCATCAAAGCGAAGCACTTGAGTCAACAATCAACCAAAGTGATGAAACAAATTGAAATATATCATATTGGTAAGTGGTGACATTACTATATTTGCCATATGCAAATAAAAAACGTTAACTGACCACATACCGGTGCTATATAGCCATATATTCCTGCTAGTTCGCTCCAGTTGGATGAATCAGGTTTGAGCATCCTTGCTATTCCAAAATCTGAAACATAAGCCTTGAAAGTTGCATCCAGCAAGATGTTGTTGCTTGTTATATCACGATGGATTATCGGTGGGTTGCATTCATGGTGCAAGTAGTAGATAGCTTGAGCAACATCTCTTGCAATGGCTATTCGCTTCTTCAGTCTAACTCTTTTGCAAAGTCTTCATTTTCTAAGATAACATGAAGGTTTAGATCTCTCAATGTAATCATACACTAAAAATTTGAACCTTGGATGAGAGCAAAATCCATACAACTTGACAATGCTTACGTGGTCGTATCTTTGTTAGTACTTCAATTTCACTAAGGAATCTCTTGTCATCACTAATCCCTTCTTGAGTTGGGTGAAGCTTTTTCACTTTGCAACTAATCTCCCTCCTTGAAGTTGTGCCTTGTAAACTGTGCCAAACCCCACGATTCAATGATGAATTGATCTTTGAAATTTTCATTTGCCCTAGTAATGTCCTCAAACACTAGTCTCCCATCAAAATTCCATACCGAGAGGACATCTCTTACTGTAATTTGTGGTCTTTTCCTTTTGCAAAGGATCACTACCAACACGACAATTGATAGAATAATAACAATGCACACTAGGATAGAAGCAACTAGCAAAATCTTGTGAATTCTAGCTTTGTGATGTTCTTACATGTTAGAGTTGAAGAGCATGTGCGCAGGCCTGAGATATTACCACATAGATCTTTGTTGTGGAGGAACTATTTTGTTGAGGCATTGTGGAATAGTGGTCCTGTTGGAAGAGGCCCTTCCAAGTTGTTGTATGACACATCAAGTGTTATCAGGCTAGCCATGCCACCAATGTAGGATGGAATGCTTCCACTTTGAATTGATTATGGGAAAGGTTTAGGACCTCTAACATCACCAAGTTCCCAAGTTCATTTGGTAGATTGCCCGTGAGTTTGTTATTGCTTATATCTAACAACATGTAGCCCTCCCGGACTACCAATACTTTTGGCGGATGTCCACTCAAGTTGTTGTCGTTGATACTTAAGGATATTAGCTTGGTACAACTCCTGAGCTCTTGTGGTATTGATCCACTCAAGTTATTCGGAGATATATCGAGGAATTGTAAATTTTTCAACTGACCAAATTCAGGTGGTATATAACCGGGAAAATTGGTTATCACGATAAATTGAGCAAGTATAGGTTGGCAAGATTGCTTAGTTCTGGCTGGTATCTTGCGGTTATGTTGTTGACATGTATTGTAAGTACCTCCAGTTTTTCAAGGTTTGAAAGTTCAGTTGGCAAGCTCCTGGTTATCATGTTTTCTTCCATAGCAAAAATGGTCAGATTGATGTTTGAAGCCCAGGTTTTGGACAAATAACCGTGAAAGTTGTTTCTATCCAATCTTTGCTTCAATAAGTTGTGGGTTTGGGCTGAAGGATGATATGTCTCCAGACATTTTGTTGGAACTAAGGTAAAGAAACTTTAGGCTCCTACATGTTTCAAGGCTTCTAGGAATTGGGCCTGTGAACATGTTGACACTAACATCGAACATCACGAAGATTTCCTCCTTTGCATACATCGGAGGAAGTACCCCTGATAGAGAGTTGTTTGCCAATATGATCTCTGTTAAGTATGTCAAATTAGAGAATTCTCGTGGCAAAGGACCTGACAGCTTGTTGCTAAAAAGTGATAGCTCTCTTATGCTTTTGAGGTTCGTGAAAGTTGCCGGGATGGAGCCTGAAATATTGTTTATGGATAGAGACAAGGTTTTGAGATCCACCAAAGCACCAATTTCTGCAGGGATTGATCGAACGAGCTGGTTGTCTTCGAGGTAAAGGATGTTTAGTGTAGTAAGGTTCCCCAAGGTCGGAGGAATGAAGCTGCTTAGCTGGTTAATAGCTAAGGTTAGGTCGCTTATATTGGGAAGCAAACCAATCTGGTGTGGAATGGGCCCTGACAGATTGTTACCGAAAAGGTGGAGGATGTTTAGTTTGGTCATGTTGCCAACGCTTTTAGGTATGTGACCGCTTAAAGAGTTGGTGCTTAATTCCAAAATTTCTAGACTGGGAAGGTTCCCAAGCTCCTCGGGGATTGGCCCAGTGAGCATGTTATATGCAGCAGAGAGAGAAACTAGTGTCGTTAGGTTTACTAGGGATACTGGGATACGGCCAGTGAGGTTGTTGAAGTTAAATCCCAGCTGGCTAAGGCTTGCAATGTTGCCCAACTCAGATGGTATGCTTCCATTCAGCCAGTTGCCGCCGAGATCAAGGTAGGAGAGTACAGGTAAGGAGGTGATGGACACTGGGATCTCTCCATGAAGGCTATTGTAGGTGAGGTCAATGTATGTGAGGAACGGGAGCGCCGAGAAGCGAGGTAACCGTCAAGGCCGGAGTTTGGTAGGGAGATCTCGGTCACCGCAAGGGGCGCACGGCGGCCACGGTGCACTGCGGCGCACGCGACCCCCGTCCAGTTGCTGCTGCAGGGGGCTTGTCCCCTGCTGCCAGGAGTCCAGTGCCGGCCGAGAGTTCCGCAGTGTGGATTTCCACTGGTGAAGTGCGGCTATCTGAGACTCGAGAGGAACGCCTCCGTGGTGCCCTGATGCATCCGCGTGGAGGAGGAGAAAGCACAAACCGAGCAAAACGAGTATTATTTGCTCTATCATCGCCATATGTATGTGAGTGGTTCTCTTTGCTTCTTTTGGGACTACGTTGTGCAGCATAAGCTGAGCGTAGTAAGCATTCAGCTTTGCACAGGAGAGTGATGTATATATATTTTGATTCTGGGGCTACGGTGTACTTTAATCTATTCCATGCCAATAATGGTGCACATACAGATTGATTATACTACTAGCGGGTCAGCCGGCGGCGAGTTTTCTTTAACTTACGTGTGTCACATACCTGGGGAGATCGAACTGAGGACGGGTTTTTGACTGTGCTTCGCCGAGTTAACTTATGGTTGGCCACCTCACCCATTCCGGGTCTATCTCCTCACTAACCGTTCTTTAGCATTAGCATTAGCCGCCAGGGGCCCAGGGCAGCTTCCCAATGTCAACTTTGACGTTGTCCCGAGCCTCTTCCACCCGCACCCCTGAATAATCGCACATGCCGTGTGCGTGCATTGACCCGATTTATGTTGAGTAGGAAGGAACCTTCGCAAGGTCAACTTTATCGTTGCCCCAAGCCCCCACCCATTCCTGAATTGCAGAGGCGATTGCATAAATAAAACAACTATGCCTACATGGAAAAGTGAAAAAAAAAAGTAGCAAAAGCAGGATGGCCCAAAGTCTGAACCTCAAAGGAAGAAGGTGGTCTTGGGTTCCCAATCTCCAAACTCACAATGAAGCTCTAATCCTCTAGCACTTACATAAATTCTATAAAAAAAAAAAAATCTTCCATGGGTACACTAATTTGGGATTAGTATTACAGGAATGGAAAGCTTCCAAACAGAGCCATCCCAAAAGGATCTTTCTGGTGGATAAATGCCTTGAAACTTACAGATAAATACAAAGTTATGGCAAGTGTTGTAGTTTCTAGTGGGCAAACCTGTTTATTCTGGGACGATCTCTAGAATTAATGGTCGCGTGAAGAAAGCTATTCTTTCCAGAGCTGCACTCATTTGCAAAGAATAAATCTATAAGCTTAAACAAAGTTCATGCTAATGACGATCTACTTGATGTCTTCATTTTGCAATTGTCAGTAGAAGCTCATCTACAATTTCAACAACTTCAACTTGAGCTTTCAGCTTTGATTCAAACTGAGTTGAGTGATAGCTGGACATATATTTGGGGTTCACCACAGTTTTCATCATCCAAGGCTTACAAAAATCTGTCAGGACATTCTCAAGCTGGTCCAATCTTAAGTGGCTATGGAAGACCTGTTGTCAAGGAAAGAACAAAACTATCTTCTGGTTAATTCTGAAAGACAAGCTAAGCACTAGGAACATGATTAGAAGAAGAGGAATGAACTTGGATGACTATCAATGCGTTCTATGTCAGCAATTAATAGAAGAAACATTGATGCATCTCTTTCACTGTCCGTTTTCCAAACAATGTTGGGGGCTGCTGAATTTCCAATTTGCTGACCATCTTTCCATCCCTCAAATTTCTCAAGCATGGAAAGCTCTCTTAAATGTGCAGTTTGCTCTGGACATCTTCATTCTTTTGCTAGGAATCTGGATGGTAGAAATGATGCCATCTTTGGCATCCAAAATCCCCAACAGTGGAAGAATGTAAAAGATGTCACAGTGGAAGCTCTTCTCTTGCTACACAGAATTAAGTCTAGTCTTTTGCCTCTATTAGGATCTTGGATAAACTCAAACTTGTAATCTGGTGGATCTTCTTTCTTTTTTTTTTTTGTTTCTTGATTACTTTGTAACCAACTTTGTACTGCTGTTTATTTTTTTAAGTAAAACACAATAAGAGCCTCAGGTAAGCTAGAGAATAAATTCTTTCTAAGTTTCTAGAGACCAACAAGTGCCACAGCCACATGCACATGCACGAATCCAGAAATAATGTGCAGGCATTGAAAATTAATGTAATTAGCAAGCTAATAACATGGCAAAACTTACAGAAATTGCAAAGTGCTGCATGAAAAGCCAGGAGCTAAAGCTTGTTGACACCAAGGCGAGACATGAAGAACAACACCCAGTTGATCTCAAAAGGCACAGCTGTCATGGAATTGAAGGACTGAATCCAGCCTTCCATTCTGGTCGCCGATCCAGACTGGCTGCCGAGCACGTACGCACGCTCAGGGTCTGAACTGTAGAGCGCAACCGCGGTGCCGCTTCTCTCCCCAACGCACACGAGGGAGAGCGACTCGTGTCCAAACCCTACTAGCTCCACGTCGAGGTCAATCTCGGTCAAGTCCCAGTGATGACCCCCATTGTCGTCGTCTTGCTGTTTCATCATCAGCAGCCGGTTGTTGTCCTTCACGTCCACACAGAGCAGAGCAAGACTTCCCTCAGCGGCCGTGCACAGCAACCAAGGCTTATATTGGCACGCCTCCCGGACGATTGCGTCTACAGCGTCGACGGGGAGCATGGTCTTGGAGATCCACCCCGTGCCGGCGGCGCTGACGTTGACGGTCTAGAACCAAGGTGCCGCGCCTCTGAAGAACCAGTGAGCCGTCCCATGAGCGACCGCGGCGACACGACAGTCGGGTCCCAAGCCCTGATCACGACGTTTGATTGCCTACGGTCGAGGGCATCCCAGTCACCACCGGACGCCGAGGAGAACCGATGGAAATTGCAGCCGCTCACCGTGGCCGCCGCGGATGAGGAGCACCTGGAACACAGTGCTGTAGCCATTCGCAGGGCCAGGGCTGGCGTCGTGCTGGCTGTCGGCGGCGGTGAGGAGGGCGTACCCACAGATGCCGTCGGCACTGACGATCACGTCGACGTCGAGCGCCGGCAGGAGGTCGCGTTTCCCGGTGAGCAGGTTGCACACGCACAGGCGCATCACGGCATCAGGCCGCCGCCGCCGCCGTTCTGCTTGTCCGTGGACGGAGGCCGCCAGACGCGCACGAGGAGGAGGCCATCGCGCGCCGCCAGCGGTGTGGCGTCGTCGAGGATGCCGTCGTCGCGGACGAAGGATGTGAGGAACCGGAGCTGCGGCCCGAGGACCGACCCCGGCGCCGGGACGAACGCGGGCGCGCTGCTTGGGAAGCGCGGACTTCTTACGGGGCCTCGAGTTGGCTCGGTCGCGCTGGACGAAGATGCCGAGGAGCGAGGCGGAGGACTGCGACTCCCCGTGGCCGCGCAGGAAGGCCGGGTCGGACACGATGCCGCGCCACTCCTTGCAGACGAGGGGCAGCGGAAGAGCGACACCACATCCGGCACCCGCTCCGTTGCCGACATGTTCTCACAACCAGATCTGATCTGATCTCATCGATCGCGAGGCCTCGTGAATTAATATTAGATCCGCCGGCGCGCACCGTGGTGGCCCCAGTAGTTATCCACGGCCTAGATATCCGCGGCACGCTAACCGAAGATTGTGCATGGATTAGTACTGGGACAGAAGAAACTGTACAGAAACGGGCTTTGATCGCAATTGACGTTTCCTCCATATCAGTGCCTCTTACCGGAGTCGATGTAGATCACCCTGAATTCACAGCGAACCCAAGGAATTTTATTTGGAGCTGGACGACCACAATTTTAATTTCTACACTACATATCCGTTGGAAATTATTTAAGATTCTGATTTCTTCCATCGTCACTACCGGAATCCCTGTCTTCGCCGAGTGCCAGGCTTTGCCGAGTGCATTCTGTCGGGCACTTGGCAAAGAGTCGCTTTGGTGACTGTCCTGGCAAAACAAAAAACACTTGGCAGATCGTTGATTTGTAAAGCGTCGACAATCGGGCACTCGGCAAAAACGACAACCGTCAGCCTCGGTCGATCGCCGCCCGTCGACATTTGCCAAAGGCTAAATCTTTGTCGGGCGGTGGCACTCGGCAAAGACTTTGCCGATTGTTTTTCTTTTTACGCAATCACCGGGGGTCGAGAGACCCCACCTTAATTTTTCTCCATTGACACCGAGTGTTTTAAAGGGGGTACAAGGCACATGGCCTAAAAGGATAACCAAATAGAGAGGGGGGGAGAGCAATTACATGGAAAATAAAAGACACCAGGCATCAGAGGCATTCTTAAGTCGGCGGGGGAACCGGTGGCGCCACAGCCGACAATCCACTTTGCAGGAAACAAGCAAACGTTCCAGGGTCGGGGCTTCGTTCCGAAATACGATACCGTTTCGATGTTTCCAAAGGTGCCAACAGCAGAGGAGAACAAAAGCCAGCAGCAGTTGACGCGGCACAGAAGCTGGCCGATCGAACTCCCAGAGGCAGCAGGTGTTGGGGACGAGAGCAACATCAATCCCAAGTTTCGCCCAGAAAGCAGTGGCAAAGGGGCAATCTCTGATCAGGTGATCTCCAGTCTCTACGGCGTTGCAGACAGACGTTGTCGTCAACAATATTTTTCTTGAGGAGGTTGGCACGGCATTGCAGTCTGTTCAACAGTAGGAGCCACCCAAAGAATATCACTTTCGGTGGGGCGTGGCTATGCCACACGAATTTGTATCGGGGGGTCGACACCCGAGTTGATGGCAGTCCTGTAGACCTTCCCGCTATCCAGGCTGCCATTATGCTTTTCGAACACACCGAGACGGGCATCAGGTTCGTTGCTCATGACGACAGGCTCCAGCTTAGCCCGGAGGAAGCTGAGGTCCATGGAGGCCGCAGGCGTCAGCCGGTTCACCAGGTTATTTTGCAGGCCTGATGGCACTGGGCAAAGGTGGTGAATGTGGCAGTGCGTCGTTGTCACGATCACCACACGAAATGGTATATATGCCACGCACCATGGCCACTACAACTCGATATAAAAAGGGGCTTTAAAAAACACGCTACAAATTTAGCTAAGATACATGAGGTTATTGGTCTATCCAAAATAAATGATGATAAGGAGCCAAACTAAGCCAAGGTTTCATCTAACACTATTCGCATGACATCTTGATTTAAGTTGGTAAGCCGGTAACTAGCGTGGCATATCCGTTCCCCTACATCTTCACCATGTTTAGCTGGTTATTAAATCAGTTCTAATCGATTCATAAAAAAATCAGTTTTAATCGAGCATGATCAAATCCTTGCTGCACCACTAAGAACAACCAGAACATATTTTTTTTTTCTCAAAACCTGGGTCACTTTCAAATTAAAGAAAATAACAGGACCATAGCTTGTTCCCCTTATTAATTGTTCAGTGCACACCGGCATGCATATGCATAAACATTTACGCAAACCTAATCGGTTGTGGTTCCTTCTGCTCAAGCGCATAGCAGAAGGGCCGGCCATGGATGGTCATCAGGTTGCACTCCGCCTCCGACACTAAGGTCGGTGCGAGCTCAAGCTGCCCGCCCCAAGAGCAAGGCGACGTGTCGTCGCCACCACTCGGCATGCCGTCCATCATGATCCTCAGCGCGCCGCACCGGCAGTAGGGCACGATCTTCTCCAGCTCTGTGCAGCACCTCTGCTTGAGCACCGGCAGGGGTACGAAGGGGCCGCGGCCGAGGCCGCAGGTCCGGCGAACCAGGTACGCACGGCAGCTCTGGAGCGGGTTGAGCGGGATGACCAGACCTGGCTCGCACCAGTTAGTCCTGACGGCACGGCGGCGAGCTCCCGGCAGCACCTCTCCTTCATCTCCGGCGAGGGGTCGACGGGACCGTAGGGTCCGCCGAGTCCGCAGGTCCGGCTGACCGCGTAGATACGGCAGCTCGGCACAGGCGGGTACGGGATGGCCATCCCTGGAGCGCACGCCGTCGGGTCGCTGGTGGCCGCGCAGGCGGCGAGAACCGAGAGCAGGACGACAGCGGAGAGGAGGAGATGGCCGGACGCCATTTGTTGCTACTTGCTACTGGTTTTGCTTCGATGGTTTGGTGATGTATTGTGTGCTTCACTGTCTGCTTTATCGAGCCTTGCAGAACTCGAAAGTTTCGATGTAAACCATTGCATTGTGATGAAATGTAGTTTTGTTGTAAGCTGTGAGCCTCTGTAACAGTATTCGGATGTGTGTTCTATAACTTGTGTTTTTGCAATTAATTGCCAGTGTGGTAAAGCTTCAAAGCCGCTGAAGTTCAACTTTTCATTATTGTCACTTTGTCCTCTGCATATATATTTTTGGAACAGAATGTGGAGAGATGACATCGTGCTACTTGTGCTAGCTTTTGCTCGGTTTAGAAGTTAAAAAAAATGTAAGGATCAAAGTTTTTCCAGCCCGGGGAGGCCATCCACGCCGTCCTGAAAAATTTCATTGGCCAGTTTTTTTTTTTTTTCGAAAGGCCCCTACGTTATTTTGAAATCGCATCACGGTTAAAAAAAATTCAGGTCTACAGTAATTCAGTTTTATCTTTTTTACTTTTTACCCCATGTAATACCCAACATCCTACATCCGAAGAAGAGAAAATTCGAATTGTGCTAACTTTCGATTAACGCCCGCTGCGGCTTTTGCAAAAAGAACCCGCCTCTCCCCATCAAATATATACCACCACCCTCGCCTCTAAAAAAAAGAAAAAAAAAGCCACCGGCCTACTTTCTCCCTCCCCATCGATCTCTCTCCCTCCCGACCTCCCCGACACGAGCAGGCGACTCCGCACGGGCGGCGCCCCACCTCCTCCTCCCGGGCGCCGCCCTTCCCCTCCTCCCCAGCGTCGCCCTCCTCCTCCCCCTCCCCCGCGATGCCCTCCTCTTCTCTCTCTCTCTCTCTCTCTCTCTCTCTCCCTGCTGTTCCGACGGACATGGCAGCCACCGTACGTGGGCAGGGTGGCGTGGCTGTGGCTTCCCTCCTCTCCCCCCCTCCATGCAGCCATCGTGGCTGCACCCCAGCGTCGCCTCCTTTCTTCCCTCTGCCCAATGTCTTGTGCTACAGGAAACCCTAGTTATGTGCAAATCTGTACAGATCCACCAGCTGATGGTTTGTTTTTTTTTTTTTTGTTCCAGAGTGCTAGACATAGATTGAATTTCAGCTTCCTCATGGCCTAGTATTTTTCCCCTGCAGGTTTTGCTCAATGGACTGTGCATATTTGGAGTGCTCTGTTGTGCTGTTACATTTTAATTTGAGGGAATGTGTTCCTCATCGGTTGTGATATGATTGTCTCTGCATTTGCTATTTGCGGTTTTTCACCTTTTTTGGCCTGTGATGAAAATTCTATAGCAATTGCTTAATGATATAGTCTGATGTTCGTTGGCTCGTGAGGTACTGGGCATGTCCTATTTGTTTATTCAAGACCTTTGCAGGCCAAATGATTCGATCCCAGGAGGCCATCCACATCGCCCCTATTAGTCTGATTGCCTCCCTGTGAGCTGTGCCGCTATAGCTCCTCCGTGTGGTGACGCTGTGATTGGTCCGCACTTGGTGATGATGTGATTGGTCCGGACATACAATCCTGCTCGCTTGGCGGATTGTGGGCATTGCCATGTTAGTAAAATTCTTTTGGGTCCTTGCAACATAGCTTGGATGTCCGCATCTGCTAACATGCCTTTAGGCTCCGAGTTGACGAACAAATGACGATTAACAGATTACTGAGGCCCCTAGGAATCATGTCTTCATTTTTTTTGTGAATGCAGTGGTTAAGACTCTATCACTGAACTAATTTTCCCGTGAATGTACTCTTTATCGCGGAATGCTTATTTTTATGTTACATATTATTTGCTAAGACTATATAGCATGAGTATATATCTAAACCTATTTTCCTTAGATTCTATGGCAATGGAAAATACATATTATCTGCTTGTCAAGATAGAGCATTTTGTTTTTCTCAGTTATCCAGGTAACTAACTGAAGCATATGCCCAGGTTTGACCTACAAGGCTTTCATTTATGTCACGCAGCAGAAGGAAAAAAAATGGGGCATGCTTTTTGTTTCAGCCTAAGGATCAGGTAAACCTCCTTTCCATTTCATCTTACAAGAAGCTCAAGACATGTGTCTTGCTGCTTTGTCTTTGGTTAATCTCCGACTATATATATTAATACAACTATCATTTCAAATATGAATGGCCGGTCAAAGCGTGAGGAGGTTCATATATTTTTTTTTTTTGAAACAAAGAGCAGGTTTGTATATTACTCTATTATTTGTTTAGCGGTATACAAAGTGACATTCCTATTTTTTAAGTGTATTTCGTCTTATCTAATTACTGGTTCCTACTTATGGCATAATACCATATACCAACACAAGCTTCACTGGCTTTTATAACTACCTGTCTTAGTGTACGCATCATATTAAGTCTTAGGAAAGCACAAAAGAGGAGGGTGACAAGTAGACTAATCCAACAAAACATGCATGTAAAAGGGATGGATCAGCTTGCTCCATTTTTTTGGCAGATAGCGAAGCTACAAAGAAATTATAAAAACACTTAAAAGCCAGTTTTTCACCAAACGAATTACATGTATTCATGTTGGTAGATGCATATTCATATTGGAATTTTCTTTGTTTAGTACATGATTACGTGCCAGTTCTCCATGTGTTTTGGATATCGTAGTGGTAGGCTTTCCCCCATGTTCCAAGTTTATTTTGAGACATAGGGTGATAAGACTCTTAACAGAAAAAAGTTAGCTGACATGAGAATTCTTATTCCTAAAATTTGTCAGGTTAGGGAGAGCTACTTACCATCTCCAGCTAAAATTGAAGCATTATATGAATCCATAAACTATGGATCCCATGGGAAACATTGAGAAGGATTGTACTTTGTATCGATTTTTTTTTTTACTTCACAGTTGTATATACAGCTAATCAACCTTTGATTCTTTTCTGTCAACTGAACTTGGCTTCCTGCTGTATCTATTGGTTACTCATTGATTTTCAACCATCATCTTTATCCCTCTTATTACAGATGCAAGGAGGTTTTGGTAATGAGCTGAGTGGGAACTCGCTAAATCACTCATTTTTTTCAGAGGTTTGTTTCACTGGTTTTGTTTCTGAAGTGACGCAAGGAGGCTTACGTAGTGTCTGGGAACTTCCTGGATCACTTTCAGAGGTTTGTTTACCTGCTTTTCTTTCTGAAATGTCAATTCAGTGTCATGTTCGTCTAAATGCTCTGCACCCTTTTTCCTTAGGCGAGGATGCGTATGATTATGAGGATGGGGATGCTCAGGCATCAATCCCTGTGTATATAATAAGGTGAGCTTCCTTGGCTCATGCTTCAGATAATGCCTTGGTTAACTTTGATAAAAAAAAAGATTCCTATGTGCGGCTTACAACTTTGAAAACAGCTGGTGCAGGATTTCACAGCCCTGCAAAAATCCTAGACTGGAAAGTGTTAGCTTCTCAAAATTAGTTTGCATTAACATGTTCATTTTTGGACTGCAAGAATGCTATATTAATTTCAGTAAACCACTGTGTGCGACGGCTTACCTTTTGTTTTCCAATTTTTCTACTCCATTTTTCTTGGGGACTCGCTATGCGCTATACGGTTCCCTACATTACGCTTTTGTTAGGATTCTCTCTGCAGACATGGGTTCCATTTTCTAACTATGTTTACCAAATGAGGAGGGCATCAGTTCTGTTGAGTTGATAATAATAATTGACCAAATGAGGATTCTCTTTGTATTTTCAGAAATAATAATTGACCAAATGTTACCTTTGGTTTCCAAGTAACGAAGGCCACTGCATTTGCATTCAGTATGTAGGTTTAAGCATGGCATGTTCATGAAGATAAATATCTCAAACCCAATCTTAGTGCTCAGGAAAATCAGCTGATACTTCAACAAAAGATCATGCAACCTGCTGGCAGCTAAATTGATGTTAGTGATTGTATGAAAAGTAAAAGAGGATTTATGATATTAGATTTTGAATAATTATCTTCGAAAGATAATTGCTCCTCAGCTTCTGATAAGCTTCCTTGGACAGACCAGGCACTTGCTGATATTGTCAACAGGAGATTCACCTTTTTATTAAGGCTAAAGAGCTCTATTGTTCACAATTTTCAGTACATAGTAGTATATGTTTAATGATCATGCAATGGTGAGTTAAAATTTCATCTTAGGTTGACCCAATAGTTGGCTTCACCTATTTGCTTGTGACCTTTCTTTGAATCCTCAGATCAGGACATATTATTCAGTTCCTTAGAATGATCTTTGTCCAGATTGTCAGGACTTTGGGGTTATTCGACAGAAGTAAATAAGTTACAGCTGCATCAACTGCTGTTATCTGCAGTGACCACCCCTTTTGGTTGGATGGACCTTCACCATCTATGTTTCACCAGGATGGGCCTTTTGTTTGTACATATGTTGGCCATGACGTTTGTGACTTTATCTATGTAGGTACTACCTCTGCAGGGATAGTTGATATTCAAAAAAAAAAAAAAAAAAAAAAAAACTCTGTAGGGGTAATTCTATATAGAGAGTATGTATAGCCATGTCTGCGCCTATTGGGATGTTGTACTCTTCCATATCTAAACATGGATAATTATGTGTGCAATCTTTTGTGCCGTCCCATACTTCCGCTATACTGTTTCCAAGTATTTCTTGTGTATACGTAGACAAGCTAGAAGACCCATCTATGCATATCAGATTGATGTAAATTGTATTTGTATATCCGCTTGATTCTACCTCACTGAATCTATACAGTTCGTAGCAATTTCCAGGTTTATATTTTCCAAGATTTGGCTCCATTCAAATCAAAGAGTTTATATGTTCTATTGGGTCTATGAACGCAAGCTAGGTGTTGCATAAATAAAGAAGTCTTAATATTATCTCTATGCTCTATTGATTTCTAGGAACACAAGCCAGAGCCAGATGCTGAGATTATAGCCTTCAGAGAATCTATTGGGGCTAAATGCTGACATTATGGCCTTTAGATTATCAATTACCATCGACAGTGTCTGATACACCTGAGATATAGGAACTCAACGATATTGTTACCTGCTTCCTGTAAATCATTAGGTGTTATTTTGTTTTGTCCAACAGAAGTGCATCATTTTCTGTCTAGGGATATCCTACTCCAACGATAAAATCTATGATTGACAACCTAACTCGCGCGCACAGGCGCGCCATCCAACTAGTTACACACATGAACCTTACTGTTGGTGCGCTCAGGCTGTGGGATGTGCTGCTGATTGAGCTGGTGGTGGTGGCCAGCGGGCGAAAGTGGGGCTAGAATATCGGCCAGCCAGATACTTTTAGGTAGCGACATGACATGCTACTGGCGGGCAACATATATGGACTCAAAGGGAGCAGCGAGCAGTACTACACTCAAAGGTAGTGAGTGCAAAAACTGGGACGCCCAACACACAAGAAGGTGGATCAGGAGATGCGTCGAAGACGGTGTCCTACATTAAAAAGTGTATCTAGCTAGAGATCCTAAGTGAGTTTTGGTGGATTGAATGACAACGTGATTAAGGGACTAATAATATTGGTCTCCAGTATAAACCCTGCAAATACAAATCATAGATGTGAAAGGACTGTTAGAGTTAACTTGGGCCCACAATGAGCCAGGAGTACATATCTAACACTATTCACATGACATCTTGATTGAACGTGGTACATTAATTCCATGCTAGCGTTTGGCATATCTTTTCCCTCTACATCTGCACACCATGTTATCAAGTAATAATGAATCAGCCCCAAATTCAAAAAAAAAAAAAAAAAAAAAAAAAAGTATTAGTGAATCTGTTTGAATTATGGATGATAAGATCCTTGCTGCACCTCTGAGGACAACCAAACATCCTTTTTTTTTTCTCAACACACTTTGGTACTTTCAAATTAAAGAAAATAACAAGAGCATAGCTTGTCGATCCCCTTTATTCAGTTTACACCGGCATATACACACATTCACGGCAATCTAACCGGATGTCGTTGTTCCTTCAAGCCCAAGCGGGTTGCAGAAGGGCCGGCCATGGATGGTCATCAGGTTGCACTCGGTCTTGGACACGAGAGTCGGGGCGAAGTCAAGCAGCCCGGGCAAAGAGCAGGTCAGCGCATAGGGCTGTTCGCCGGTCAGCACCTCGTCCATCATGATCTTCAGCGCACCACACCGGCAGTAGGGCACGATCTTCTCCAGCTCTGCACAGCACCTCTCCTTCAACACTGGCACGGGGAAGCGGCTGGGGCTGCTGCTGATGCCGCAGGCACGGCGAACCATGTACAAACGGCAGCTCAGGAGCGGGTTGAACGGGATGACTATCCCTGGCTCACACCAGCTAGTCCTGGCAGTGACGGCGGCGAGGACGGACAGCAGAACGGCAGCGGAGAGGAGGATGTAGCTGGACCTGGTGGACGCCATTCCTGCGCTCCTCGATCGGTGTGCTTCAAGCCTTCAACTTCCTTGTGTGAATTGAAGGTGGTAGCAGCTTGGGAATACATATATATACTTTATATAAACTGAGATAAATAAAGTTAGAAGCAATCTGGCTAGTGACGTGCTAATTATGTTTGTACGTTGCTTTGTTCTATTATACAATTGGATTCTTGGGGAACTGAAAGTAGAATGATGCCATGCTTGTATGACTCAGTTTAGCTTTATTTGTTGAAACAGAATTTGGGGTGTCCTGCAGCAACTAGTGTTCTGTCTGCCATCACTGAAAACCTTTACAGCCAGTCCCTGTTTGTTTCCACGGCCACTTGGCGTGCCAAACGCCATGATACGCAGAATCGCCGAGTCCCTCGCTTTCCGAATAAGCCGCATTCTACTTCAAAAAATGAACTGCTTTCCGCTGCGTTTGGTGGGATTATTCGCTTTCTGCCGCGGCCGCCACAGAAATCGCGGTCCCAAACAGGCCCACAATATTCTTTTCGAGAAGCAGCAAGCTGGACACCACCATAATCGATGTAGATGTATGTACTTTTTCTTAATGGAATTTCTTGTGGACAACTGAAATTTTAATTACTCCACACGTAAGGTCAAGTGGAGCTTTGTTTGTTGATGAAACTCAATTTGCACGGTGTCTTCAACTTTTATTTTCCTTTGTTATCATGTATAAGCACACACTTTACACCAAATCAAAAGGGTTTTAGGAAATTAACTTTCACCGTACCATCACTAATGTACACGTTTTCTCTCTCAATTGTGCTTCTAATTCTAGGTGGAAATTGGATGTCCACGGATGTCCAATGGATACCCTCTAGTTCAAAAAAAAAATTAACCAGGAAGAGAAGGTCCCCTACCAAAATTTGAATTTCTAAGTCATTTGTCAAAATCCATGGATGTCCAAATTAGATTAGTCTTCCACCTATGCTTCTAATGGTGGATCCAATATAAGCATTGGAGGCGTCCATTGACACCAATTGAATTCTATATATTCGATATTATGAAGTTATATTATTTATTTATATTTAATAGATAAGGTGACCCCCTCACACGGTCATCTAGTCTAGAGATAATAATTGTTCAAAACCATGTGAGTAGTGTGTCATGGTTCATTAACGATCGATGCACGGTGCAAGGAAAGAACACATAAAAATTCCAGTCCAATGTCCCCTGTTTCAGTGCAGTGAATCTCGATGATTTATGGTGTGCAGTGGAGAATCCCATCATCATTGATCTAGAACATAATCAAGAATAAGCAACACGATGAAGCTTATATTTATTGCATTGTTCAGCAGTACATAGTTCCCACGAAGAACATACATACATCATACAGATCACTCCATGATGATCCGCATGCTACAACGCTTATTTATCATTCAGATGTCAGAGACGTCGACAACGATGGCTCGACGGCTTCATCAGTATGTGGTCTACCGAGTGAGTGGCACATGCCGCCGTCGATCGTCTGCAGGTTGCACTCGGCCGGCCTCGTCAGCCTGCGAGCGAAGGTCCTCTGCATCTCCCTGGTGCATCCACGGAAATCCTGCAGGCTGCCATGCTCGCCGTCCATCATGAAGCCCAGCGCCGCGCACCGGCACCGGTACGGGACGGCGGCGAGCTCCTGGCAGCACCTCTCCCTCAGAATCGGCGAAGGGTCGACGGGACCGTAGGGTCCGCCGAGGCCGCAGGTCTGGCTGACCGCGTAGATACGGCAGCTCGGCACCGGCGGCACCGGGATGGCCAGCCCTGGAACGCACGCCGTCACGTCGACGGCGGCGGCGCAGGCGGCGAGGACGGAGAGTAGGGAGGCCAGCGGAGAGGAGGAGATGATGGCCGGACACCATTTTGGCTTCTTGCTAGTGTTTCCTGACGCAAAACTTTTAGTGTACAAGCGTAGTATTGTGTATGTATGGACTCCTATATAGTAAGAGATGTTGAGAAGCAAAGCTGGCAATGGATGTATTATGTGCTTTTTTCTGTTTGTTTTATCGAGCCTTGTGGAGCTAAAATCTGGATCCTGGATGTCAGCCTTTGCACTGTGATGAATTATTGTATGTAGTTTTGTTGTATGCTGTGAGCCTCTGTAGCCAAATTTGGATGTGTGTTCTTAGCTATAGTGTTCTGTAATTGATTCATTGCCACTACGCTGAAGCTTTGCAGCCACTCAAGATCAACTTTTCTCCTTGTCATTTGTGGATCGTGTGCATGCGTCTTTACCTGCATCCATGCCTAAGGTACGGTTCTTCCTTTGTTCTATTTCGATCTCGCTGGATAAAGTGAAGTTTATTGGAACAGAATTTGGGTATATCCTACAACTTGTGTTTTTGTTTGGTTGGTGTGCATTCTGTTAGAATTTACAGATGTACTTTAATGGCACAATCCATTGCCAAAGGGCAGTCCCAACCAAAATGGACGAATTTTGGGAAATTTTGGTCCAATTTTGGTCTCAATTTGGCAAATTTCGATATTCAAAGGAAAATCATTTCGGACCTAACCAAAATAGACAAATTTCAGTGTCTTGGGTCTCGGAACAAATGTGAACATTAGTCCCGGTCCAAGAGTTTCGCCAGGACTAAATTAAAGGTCCTTTGGTCCAAATTGGTATTATCGGCCTTAGTCCCGGTTAGTAACACTAACTAGACCAATTAGGACTAAACATTCTCCAAAAAGGGTTAGTTCAAAAGGAAACAAATTGCATTCGGTGTTACATGGGCTGTGTAGGTGGAATGAAAAGCTACACGTGAGGCAATGCACGAGGTATTGGGCTCGCTCGACTCCCCCGAGTCACAAGGTTGGCATTATTTTTCGAGTTCCAGTTAAAGGCCTTTGCCAAGCGGGACTCAAGCCACATTTTCTACTAGTACGAGGTGCTTATTTGAACTAGAGCTGGGAGCTAAGTTATGTTCTTCATTCATATAGCTATAAAAATACATTTTTTGGGATTTGGATGACATTCTTATAGCCAAGTTTAACGACCACCACCTTGAGATTTATATTCTATAACAATACAACATATACTAATTAAAGGTCTTTGCCAAACGTGACTCAAGCCACATTTTCTACTTGTAGTAGGTAATCGTTTGAACTAGAGCTTGGAGGTAAGTCAAGTTCTTCATTCATAGAGGTATAAAAAACACATTTTTGGGATCTGGATGACATTCTTAGCCAAGTTTAATGCGCACCCCCATGAGATTTATATTTTACAACAATACAACATATACTCAGTTGAAGGCCTTTCCCAAGCGGGACTCAAGCCACATTTTCTACTAGTATGTGGGGCTCGTTTGAACTAGAGCTGGGAGGTAAGTCAAGTTCTTCATTCATAGAGCTATCAAAAAGACAATTTTGGGATCTAGATGACATTCTCAACCAAGTTTAATGACCACCCTCCATGAATTTTATATTCTGTAAAAATACAACATATACATGCAAACAAACGATATTACATATATTTTTAAGATGCAAGTAACTAGAACAAATAAAAAAAACGATTACATATATTTATATAATTAATTTATATAATTAAGGTGCATATAATAAGCATGGTTTTCACTCCTGATAAATCATATATATGGTCATATCAGCGGGCCACCACTGTACCTATGGGTAGACTTGAATGAGTGATCGAGTCGTTCCTAAGATGGGAGTAATCTTGTATCTAGTGAATCCTGCATCTAGGAAAATCTTGTGCCATGTCTCCTCTGTTCTCTCCTTGCCTTCTAATACCACCATCATGCAAAGGTCCATCAAAAGTTGAGCTTCCAATATTTGTTTAGATGGAGACCCTGACACAATATCTATTATTACCACCTTCCCCTTTGGTTCTCGAGTAGAAATGGCTTCCTTGGATCGTTTCAAGATTTGGACACAATCATCATCACTCCAGTTATGTAACGTAAACTGTCATAAGATAGTCCAAAAATCACATATAAGTTATGTATATGGTATCATATAAGTTATGTAGCACACAGACTGAAATAAACAATATTGTAGAACGAAATAACGAAATTAGAGATCTGTTCTTCAATAATTGAAAATTAGCTAGGTTCCTTCTCTCATGTTCACCTAAAATCTCGGTTGCATACGTAGCTCGTAAAAATATATGATAGTGGGCGAGATATTAAACGTGATCTAAATAAAGTTTCAAAAATGGGGAAAAAGTAATATATTTTTTCAGTCACATCGACCTCGCCATTACATGAAAATTTAGACAGTCCAATTTTGTGTACTAAAAAAAACAAGGCATCCTCAATAATCATTAATTAATTAATATAAAAATTAGCCAAAAATATTAGCGAAATTTAATGATTTTCCTAATGTCTAAAATAAATCCTTCTCTAACAAACTATGCTACTCCAACCGGTTATCTAAAATCGGGACTCTCCATATTCCAACTTGCCATGCCAAGGCATGCGGTGGGGTCGTGCAGGCACAAACGGGCGGTACAGCGTGTGGAAGCTATCGCTGACGGCGTCAAAGAGTTGGATGGCCAGTGGTGTAGACTATCTTAAAAACATAGAGCCAAATAAAGAGCAGGAATGGAGATCTACTAAATTTGGATACCTATTTACAGCGTATATTATTGACAGTTTTCCTAGCCAAATAATTTATCTTTAGAAAACGAATTAAAGATTTAACTAGCCATGCATATACTACCTTCAGTAAGACGGCATCAGCCGGAGGGATGAACTCCATCATGTCGCCGGCAACGAACTCAACGGTGCCATCAGCCGGCATGGCGTCCACCACACGGGGCAGCTCCAGCACGGAGCACCGCACGTGCGGGAAGGCCTTGGCAATGGTCCTCGCCGTCGTCCCGTTGTTGCCTCCGACGTCCACCAGCGACGTCAGCCCGGCGAACACCTCGCCGTACTCGCGGACCACGATGTCCGCCACGAAGCGGCTGTCTGAGCCCATGGCCTCGTCGAAAACCACGCCGAAGGCCGCGTCGCGGCGGACGACGTCGTAGAAGCCCGCCCGGTGCGCCATCGTGAACGGCGTCCGCGCCGCGGCCGGAGCGCCGCCGTCCTCCTGCTGGAGCCACTCGGCCATGTGCTGGGACGCCGTGAAGCAGAAGGGTGAGCTGCACAGGATGAAGAGCGGAGCGACACATGCGCGGTCGCCTTTGGCGTCGTCGTCGACGAGGAGGCGAGATGCGGTGGTGAGGTGGTACAACGGGCCTGCCGCCGCCGCCGCCTCGCCATCTCCGGCGATCTCGGCCTCCTCCCTGAAGATCCCCGACGCTGCCAAGAACGTCATGATGCGTGACAGGAAAGGACGTTTGCTTGTGGCGACGGGGATACAGGCATGCAGCTCCGTCAGTGAGGCTGCGCCGCCGCGGCGGTAGATGGCGTTGGGAATCCCAAGCTGGATTGCGCACCGCAGTGCCATGGATTTTAGGTAGCCGAAATTGTGGCACCAAAGCTCTGCCTCGGCCTGCGAGAGCTCAGCACCGATGGTTGTTGTGTTTGTGCCTGTGGGTGGCACCGGCATAGATTTGCTTTCAGCCATGGTCTTTGCCTCTACAAGCTTGAGTGATTTATTGTGTAGATTGTTTATTTGAGCCATGCACCTTTGGTATTTATAGACTTGAGCCATTCATTTGGATTTCTCATTATTTTAATCGACGGCGTACCTACGGCCGTCCATTTGTTTTTGTGCCAATAGTCCTTGGTCGTCGGGGTCATTGGGCATTTGTTCTCATGCCCTCTTTCTTTCGATCTAACATGTTAGGTTTTGAGTTGGGCTATTCACAACATGCATACTTTTTTGTAATCACTTGTTTTTTTTTTTTGAGAATTACACAGTACAACGCAGACACTCACACGCACGCACACTCACCCCTATGAACACACGTGCGCAAACCCTACCCTATGAGCATCTCCGAATTGGGCGGCGGCGGATCCGGAGATTCTCGAAGTCACCACACCTCGCGTCGACGGGGAACGCCGCTACCACTTAATGCACAACGCCGGTAAATCCTGGGAAAATCCCAAGAAAAGGTCGCGCGCGGGATTTGAACCCCGGTGGGTAGCGTCCCTTAATTGGACCGCCCTACCATTGGACTATAAGCCAATTCGCTTTTTGTAATCACTTGTAACATAATAATGTATATGTCACAACCCAAGAGATTGGGCCCAGAGGAGGAGGACTTGGCCCACGAGGCCCGCGGCCAGCAGGGGGTTGCCCTCCCGGAATGCGCATGCCGGGCCGCCGCTGCCGTTGCATGATCTTTTCGGTAATTAAAGTAAGAGTTTGATTAGGACAAGAATAGATTTTTTCTTGAAAATGGGATATTCAATCTATAAGCAAATCTCATATTAAGAAATAAATAAGAGTTTGCTTGTAAAAATGTCTTCCGATCTAAAAAGGAAACCTTTAAAGTTTGCTTGCATTACAAGTCTCATAGAAGAGCTATATAAGAAAGGAGGATATAATCTCATTAATCAAGCAATAAAGAAATATTTTCCCTGCCCCTTGCCTCACCGCCGCCCCCCTTTTCCCATCCCTATCCTAGCCGCCGCCGGCGGCGGCAAGGTGTGCCGCCGTCACCCGCATCACGGCTATGACATGTGGTACTCAGAGGCCGGCCCGATCCACCCACCACCATCACCACGGACACTGATTCCAAGAAGTTGCTGGAGATGCTCGCCAAGAAGTTCGACAAGATAAACACTCGCCTCGAATCTCTCGCCGATCAAGTCACCATCCTCTTCGGTACGAATCTGATGGAGGAACACAAGCGCAAGGAGATGGAGTGATGAGGACATCACTCTTTCGGATGCACAAGATGAACCTCTGCTGGACATTCAAGGTCCAATTACAAGAGCACGCGCACGACAATTAAATTTACAGGTGAGCTCGTTCCTAAGCAAGTCTTTATATGATTTTGAGAATAGATTGCTACCTAATGATTATATTATCTTAGGAATCATGGAGAGGACCAGAGTGTGCATAAGGGATGGCTTGGAGGCATGGAGGATCAGCAAGGGCGCCCAAGACAAGGTGGAGGCCCAAACTGAGTCGATTCGAGCCTGTTTTGGAGTCTAGGACCAGCAAGGAGTAAAACAGACGCCCAGGACGCATCCGGGCTTTGTTTTCAACGATCCACCCATGGATGGAAAGATAATTTCATAAGGAAACCAATGGCGTTGATTTCAGGTCCAAACTCGTTCGGAATTGTCGGGAAACGTCGAAACAATTCAGCGTCCAGAATCTGTTCCGTTGCTGCGTCACCGTTTTTGGTCCAACGGATTGTGTATCGTTGTTGAGCCCATTAGGGGCGCATCCAGGGGTGGTGACGACCCTTAGACCTATATATTCAGCCACCGCCACTCGTTAGGTTTCGGGTTTTGCTTAGATTATTCGTGAAGAAACGGTTTCACCGTTTCATCGGTTTGTAAGACCCCAACTCGTGAGATTAATCATTCATCCGCAAATTGGTTGCATTCTTCCTTGTTTTTGCTTGTGTTCTTTGATTCGCGGGCAAAGGACTTAGCCTTCTTGGTGAGGTCAACCGTGCAATGCCGGTTGATAACCAGAGGAGACGTGGTGCTGCGATTGCGGGGTTTTCGGATCGAGTTGTTCGGAAGCCGGATCGATTTGTGTCTCGTTTCCACCAAATTGAGAGTTATCAGAACCTTTCAGAAGATCAGGCCACCCTAGTTCACATCATGGAGTCTATTGAGCTCGGCGTCAAGGCCGCCATGGAGGAGGTAGGTCGCGCCTTTCTCAAGACCATTCATGACTAACCCACCTCCTGTCCGACGCACCATAGTTGCTAGACGAGGGAGGCGAAGATGACCAAAGCATCCTCTCCCCAATGCGGCGCCGGCCTAGCGCCCACGCGGCGGCGCCCCGCCTCTACAACCGGTAACACCTTGGATCATTTCCCGAGCCTTGCACCCTTTGCACAAGCCGCCGTTCCCCGACGCACAATGGCAAGGAGGATCCGTTGCCTAGCTCAACCAATGCGAGCAATTCTTCAGAGGTCAAGGTACGACGGAAATTGAGCAAGTCAGGTAAGCATCTTATCACTTGACAACAGGCACACATCATTGGTACATGCTTTGTCTCAAGAGAAGGTTATTCAGATTGGGCAGGTTTTGCCCGATATGTCACTTGGCGCGCCGGTCCGGCAACACGGCGCAACCGGTGGGTGAATTGGCATCGCGCCACAAGGCCCGACACCGTTGGACGAGTACATGGAGGCGTTCTGGTGCACCTAGCTCACATAGGGCACCGGACGAGCAACAACAAGTGAACATCTACATGGCGGGCTGGGAGAGCCCCCCAAGACCGGCGTCGAGTTACAGGACCCCGAACATGGAGGCGACCATGTCGCCGCTAGAGCATACCAACGCCCGCCTCGCCATCCTCTACTCGAGAAAGGCACCTCCTCATTAGTGGGGGAATGCGCCCCCGGTGCCAGCGCCAACAGCTCCACCCACGTCGATGACTACATCTAAGACGACACCCCAAAGCCGTTCAAGCGGCTAACCCCCGAGGAGATGGCGAGCGGCGTCCACGGCCGCCCATGCTTCAACTACAATGAGCCGTTGGCGTGCGGTCACAAGTGCAAGCACTTGTTCGACATCATGATCTTCAACCACTACGACAACAACACCGGCGGTGATGCCCGCGGCGGCGCCTACCTCGGGGTCCTCATCGGGGATCGCAACTCCCCGGTATGTGGTGTCCACTCTCTCTACCTCATCGGGGTGATTTCAGGAATCGACGTCAGCATCCTGGTTGACTTAGGCGCCTTGCACAACTACATCGACCCTCGCATCATCACCATAGTAGGACTCTACATACGACCGGTGTGGGTAAAAGTGACGGCCGGCATAAGCGCCACCTCAACCTCGCAGCGGCGGTCTTTGACATCCCGATCCGCATCGACGCTACAAATTTCAGCATTAGCGCCCACGCTCTACATGTCGACAGCGACATCGATATCATCCCTACGCATGCCATGGCTGGTAAGCTTAGGAAGGGTGACTTGGGACTTCACGACCATGGAGCTGCAGTACTACTGCCATGGACGTTCCACAACATTCACGCAGGCCCCACCCCCGTGCATTAGGACCCACGTGCGAGACTGCACCCGCGCGGCTGCTTCTTTACCGGCGCCCATGACATCACTCCACACTTTGGGAAATTCCGAGGCACGTTAGCGCCCTCGACCTCTACGACACGTCCAAAGGTGTCTTCGTCCAACTCCGACATGCGAATCGGAAGAGCGGCATCTTCGCCGGATTGCCCTCGGCGTGACCCGGTATTTGTAGCCCTGGCGTGGACATTGCAGGATGGCTTCCTCCCCCGACGGCCGTTTCTAACCCCGGCTTCATCACCATTGCTATCGGATCTCTTGGGCGCTTGTTGCGTCGCCAAAAAAGGCAGAAATGCGCTGGAAACATGAGGTTGACTTCCCACAACGGCGTCACCATAATTGTTACATTCTAGCAACATCGCCACGGGTTGTCGGGTGGCATTCTGTAACGTTTACAGAATGAATCCGCAAGCACACGGAAATATCATTGTAGCATTTCACCGGAGATATTCGGGGTATCATTATTTATATTTTTCCCAAGGGGAAGGCATGGTGTAAGACTATAGCGAGGGGGCATGAACAAGGCGACATGACTGTGCGGTTGACCAATACTCTCAACGGAAAAAGTCTATATCACACCCTCACCTGTGGGAGGTGGACTACATAACCCCCTAGCCTATGAAACAGTCTACATCACCCCCCTGAACTTTTCAAAATCGGTCGAATTACTCCCCTAAAACAGTTTTGAAAAATCATAGTAAATCATAGAGAAATCATAAAATGAACTAGTTCATTATTTTTGTTGTAACTTTAGATCTATGCTTTTCTTCATAGCCATAAAAAATGTACTAAAGCATATCATATTATATGTTCATTGTGTAGATATACTCATCTAGAGTCTAACACAATTGGATTTTCTATTTTATGATTTTTCTATGATTTACTATGATTTTTTAAAACTACTTTAGGGGGGTCATTTGATCAGTTTTGGAAGGTTCAGGGGGTGATGTAGACTGTTTTATAGGTTCGGGGGTTATGTAGTTCACCTCCCATAGGTGGGGTGTGATATAGACTTTTTCCAATACTCAATAAGGGGTAAGTCATGATAGTTCATAAGATAGTGTGACACACACTTGGGCCAACCTCAAGAATAAAAGGAAAATAAAGAATATTTCTAAGTGGAGCAGGCATTTCTAATGTAGCCGTGTAAAGAACAAGTTTTTAATGATCATACAAACATAGATGACTAGATTCTAGGTTGAGAGTGCGATGGACGGGGAGCCCCACCGGGTAGTCTGCTACCCACCAAGGCATTTATGAACTCCTACACGGCACTCGACGTGAGGGGATTACAAAGGACGGACAAGGCTGTCACGACCCAGCTGCCTACCCCCCACAACTATGGCATGTTATCATATCCGAAGGTCCCCGCTCACCCAGGCGCCATGCTCACATGTTAAGGTATATCCCATATCCCCCGCAGACTCCCACCCTACGGATGGACGACCTAGAATATGGACAGGCCCGAAGGCCACAATGAACCACCATCTCAGCACAACTCTCACTCTACTCAAATGGCATCAATGGTTAAGCCTAAAGTTCTATATGACTAAACCACAACATAGGAACTATAGTCTAGTTCTTCTGTCATGATCGTGTTGAGAACAATATGTCAAGAATAAAACATAGAAACTATATGCTAGTTCATATGTCAAGACTATAACATGGAAATACTCTAGCTCTATTGCACAACTATATAAGAACAAGACTTGAGAAGAAACCATAAATTCATTCATACCGAATATTCCTTTCTCCCAAGTACAAGCTCTCTAATGAAGCTTTGCCTTGCTCCAAATACTACTAAACACTAAAAGAACTAGAGAGAGGAGGAGTAGAGTGGAGGAGTGGAGACTGAGGAGGCTCTAAATGGTGTGTGTGTGTATGAGAGGGAGGAGCCATCTATTTATAGGGGGAGGATGAGGAATTTCCATGGCATATTCTCCATCCATAATGTGCCAACCGACCATGTAACTTTGGTTTGAAGGTTCATTGCACCTGACCAACAGCTGCACCGACGTTCCCAAGAGTAATGTGACCGCCTCGCCGAAGATGGGCCCGAACGGCACCAAAGTCGGTGAGGGCGCACCTTAGGGGAGAGTTTTCCCGTATATCCCTATCAAAGTTTCCTTATCCCTGTGTACCCCTCATAAAATTTTTTTTCCCTGTGTGTCCAACTTCAACCTTCTTTTGCCCCACATACCCTTCCGTCTATATTTGTGGCTAACGGTGTCAAACTGCTAAGGAAAAGGTCCAAAAGTACCCTCTGCTCCAAACTAAAATGACATGTGGACCCCATGATCGCTGGAGACACATGTGGACCTCACCATCTGATCTGATAATTTTTTTTTTTAAAAAAAGACTTTTTGCACAGGGCACGTAACAAACCACAAGTTTTGCACAGGGCACGTTTCACGTACGCACTGAATTAAGAATACGGTGCAAGCTGAAATGAATATGTACGTATTGATGATTAACAGATAAGATCAAAGTATTTATTTATACACACCGATCGAAAAAGGATGACCCAAAAAGATTTACAGAATAAAGAAAAATACTTTCTCTCATAGGCCCCTGTACTTTTCCAAATCTGAGAAGCACTATTTATATGAGTCGCTGACTTCGCAGCTGGACCCAATAAAAAGTTTCTAATTTGTTTTTCGCCCTTTTCTTCTTTCGTCATCATGCGAGGGAGCGACCGCTCGGGATTCCGACCGGAGCGCCGCCCGGCCACCGGCGCCGCCCGTGCGCCGTCTCGCCGCCAGCGACGCCCGCTAGCGCCCGCCCATGAACCGCGCCCGCCAAGCGCAGCCCTCGCCCGCGAACCACGCTGCCGCAGCCTCCGCCGGCCCGCTCGCGCCAAGACGCCGCCGTCGGCCGCCCGCGCTTAGGGTTTCATGTAGTCGGCCTCGCGAGTTTTCGTCGGCAACGGAGTACGAGAGACCGCTTCGGTTGGTCGCGAATGGGAATGAGAGAGAGACCGCTCGGTTTCGATTAAATGCGGATGGACTTGTCCGATTGAAGTGAACCAGGAGGGGGCGTATGGACATTTTTCAATGCGGTCCCAGCGTCACGTCGTCTTAACGGAGGAAATCAGACGGAAGAGAGACGAAGGGTACACAGGGCAAAAGAAAGTTGAAGTTGGACACACATGGAAAGAAAATTTTATGAGGGATACACAGGGGACAAGGAAACTTTCATAGGGGTATACAGGGAAAACTCTCACCTTAGGGTGAGGGCGCACCGCCCTGGCTTGGCTGGGCCTGGGCTTTGGCAGGTGGGGTTTTGTTGGGGCTGAAAAGTCGTCCCACGCCATTTGCTCGGTCCGGTTTGCGTCGTGTTGGGCTCACTTGCATTGGGGTGAAGGATGTTCTGAAGTACGCTTTCCCAGAAGGCGCCTTTTAGTGTATTTTTCACTTGTATTTATCTAAATCCTGCAAAACAATTATTTGCACACTACAAGTGGAAATATGTTAATAATAAATGTATATAAGAATGATAATGTATAGTTTCACCCCTTTTTATGGTAGAATATTGACTGTAAATATATGTTGTTCGTGACCGTCAACAAACTCTACCAAGCTTACCCCTTTTGGCGTCTCGAGCAAAAAGATAAGTACTTGGTTGTTGATCGGGAGTTGCTTCTATGTCGATTGTGTTTTAAAGGGTGTCATGCGTATAACAAAAAATTTCTGCTAGAATTTGAATAAAATGACATGTTTATTCACCCCTTATTACCTTTAGTCGTTGGGGGCTTTTGAGCTGTCTCCAAATCTTGAGCGATTACAAGATAGAACGGATCAACGGACCGCTTATCTTTCATTCTTTTGAGCAGCTATCTCTCGATCGCTCAATATGTATGTGTGGTTTGTTCCTCACCAAAGGCTTAGATTTGCTTTTCTTTTGCCTACCAACTACACATGGCCTTTTTGTGGGGTTTTGGGTAGGTAAAAATAATGTCATACTTGTACCATGCCATGTTGCCTTTATCAAAAACCAAACCACATGGAGAGACTAGTCATAGATCTAGATCAAGATGTGCAAGTGTATGGAATATTTTTGTGTACTCCGGGTATCATGACACTAGTACTTGAAACCATTTTGCGTGGCGAGGCAGTTTTTTTTATTATGCGTGGCGGGCAAACCCGCCCGTCACTCTTCAAAGGTCACGGTTAATCATTTGTTAACCGTGGCGGGCTCTTTGGCCCGTCATGCAAAATCGATGCACCGTGGCGGGCGTCTTACAAGCGCCCGTCCACGGTTAATGATTTCAAAAAAAAAAAAAAAAAAAAATCTGGGCGGCCCGCCGAGCCCATCGAGGGGACGCCGCCGCCCGCCCGCCGCCGGCCCGGAGGAGCCGAGATCCACGTCGTGGGAGCGAGAGCCGACGAGCGCAACGAGTCCGTCGCCGGGGCCGCTTGATCTCAACTTGCGGATCCGCCGCCGGCCGCCGTCGAAGCCAACCCGCCGCTAGATCTGCAGGGAAGAGATCGAAGGTTGAGCGAGATGGAGTGGAGAGAGAAAGGGAGGTGCGGGGCTAAGACAACATGGTGGCCGCCGGATCTCCACCGTCGTCGTCTCAGGCGCCCGGGATCGTCGGGCGCCGCCATCGCCGCGTCGCCTCGCCGAGCCGGATCTCGTATTTGGGTCACAGTTCGCCACCTCACCACGCCGATTGTCGTCGAGGGCGTCGCCACGGTGGCCGTCGTCATTGAGGCCGCGGCCTCGCGCACCTTGCCGCTGCTGGGTTTAAGGGGAGCGCTCACGCCGAGGGAGGGAGGGGAGGGCGCCCGGCATGGGAGGAGGGAAGGAGCGCGGTTGGGAACGGCGCGTGGGAGGGGAAGGAGACGCGGTCGGGGAGTGAGGAGGGAGGGAGTGAGGAGGAGCGCGTTTGGGGCCGAGAAAACCCTAAGTCGCCAATTTATACGAACCACGCTTATTGGGCCTCGCCCAGGCCATTTGGGCCTCTGCATATACGTGACGGGCGTTTAAAGGTGCCCGCCACGGAAAATTGATTTTGCGTGGCGGGCACCTTAACATGCTTCGCCACGCAAAATACGTTATTTTACGTGGGGCGTGTTAAGGTGCCCGCCCACGCAAAATCAGGCCCACCGTGGCGGGTAAAAAACACGCCCGCCACGCAAAAGAAAACAGGGATGTGGCGTAGTATTTTCGTGACGGGCAAAAAGTGCCCGCCACGGGAAAAGATTGTGCCGGTGCTTCGCAAAATCAAATTAGTACTAGTGTGACTCTCTCTTTTTGGTGGAATTTATTTGAAGGAGGTATGGGCTACCTTATTCTTTTTCTTTTCTTTTCTCTCTCTCTCTTTCTCCTTTTTTTTTTTTTTTTGGGAGTACTGACTTCCTCATCTTTTTTTTTTTTTGGGAACACATGTCCATATTTTCTTTCGTCATTTTTTCCAAGCATAGCCTGTACTTCTCCTTTGGTAATGAGGTCCTTTGGTAACTAGGATTTTTGGTGAGGCGTCATGATACAAATGAATGAAGTATATTTTTTGATGGATGGAAAGGTGCATGTTGTGCGCAACTCTGTGTAAGAGTTGGCATTTTTGTGGGTGTACGTGAATCTTAATCTTAGGCATATGAAAAAAATCTCAACAAAGGTCATAAACAGGTTTGACATAGGCTCACCATGAAAACAAGTAGCATATGACTAAGGTTTTACATGAATGATCATATCATCATGTCATATGGCTCAGTGAGAAATGCATATCATTGAGGAACTTTTTAAATTTTGATTTTGAAAATAAAACTATGGATGTCAAGTCTTTCTTAGAATAATGTCATAGCAAAGTCCATGTCACCATATCATAACTTCGCAACAACTTAGATCGAGATAAGCTTATGCAACCCACATGAATTACGCTTTTCAAGGTGAAATATAACTTAGCCACTAAACTCAAACTATAGAGAAATTTAAGTTATAAACTAGGCACAGGTAAAACATAAGACGAGCAACTATTCATCATTTCAACAAAGGGATTAACTAAAATATTTTCATAGCTCATATATATAGGAATATAAATTCTTTGAGCACGTTTCATCATTTTATAAGATAGAGAGTATAATCAAAATGTGAGATACAAGTTACCTTTCTTGAAGTCCTCCCCGACGCTAGCTCTATACTTATCTTTCATGGTCTTGCTAGCTTGTGCACGCAATGATACGAGTTGTGGTAGTGGCATGGTTGGGCGCCCCCAAGCTTGTCTTTTGATGTCATCAAAGTAGCGAGAACAAAACTTGGGGTTGAAAGGTTTATCTCCTCTCTCTCTCTTCTCTGCTTCTTCTCCCCTTCTTCACTCTTCTTTTTTTTTTTTTTTCTCTTTTTTTTTTTTTTATTTGACTGTCAACTCTATTGTTATCTTTAAGACTTACCCTTATGAAGTTTCATAATTTCCTGCGAGGAGTTAGTCCATATATATGATCTACAAAGCGCTACATTAGCAATTACGGTTCAATGATCAAGTGTCGACGCCGTGTCTAGTTTGATCAAAGCAAACTTTTTGACCTAAGCACCATGCTAAATTCAAAAAAATTATGGAGTATGGTCGACCATCCTTCAAACCAAAACATACTAATGTAGAGAAAGGAAGCATGACCACAGGAAATTAATTGCCAAAGGATGTGTTTAGTTCCCTCAACTTTTCATCACATCCTTTGAATTTTCGCATCACATTGAATCTTTGGACAAATGCATGGAGTACAAAATATATATAAACAAAATATCTAATTGGACAGTTTGAATATACTTTGAGAGACGAATTTTTGAGCCTAGTTAGGCCATGGTAGCACAATATTTTTACCACAAACAAAAGCGTGCTACGATTGCCAAATTCAGTACTATAGTGAAATTTTCAAGGTACTACACAGAAAGCCTTCACCTTCTGTTGCATCAGCTACAGCGTATCAATGCAACTAGACCACACATGTGGTCATCATAATTGCAAACACGATAGCAGACAATAGCACGGCAGGCAAGACAAGCGGACATCAACTGGTGTTCAATTTCCTGTCAGGCTATGAGTCACATCACTCCATATGTCCAGTGCAACAACTAGCCCGGCAGCATTTTCAATGGGAACAGTTTGTCGCCGTCTCTGTAAACTGTTTACCGGACATCAACACCATCATTTTCTGTTAGTCATACCGGTCCATATCATTTGCATCTAGCGCTGCAGCATTTTCAATGAGACCAGTTAATTCGTCCCCATCTCTGTAAACTATTGATGTAGGGCGTGTTTGTTTTGCCGACTACAACCCGCCACGCCGCCGTTGTGGCGGCCACAGGCTGCGGCTGACTATTCGTCCTCCACAACTCCGCTACAGCCAGCATGCAATTATTGAGGGCAGCACGTGAGAGTGACAGAGATGTGCACGGCGGTAGACTGTGCTGTCCTGCTGCTGCCTTGTTAGGGGCCCACTCTCTTTTCTCTCGGTGTTGGTCTTACTGTACTACCTGCTGTACTCCGTAGTCAGAGCTCAGCAGCCTGTGAGAAGTATGGCAGCGCGCAGTGGTGTGGCGAGCCGCGGCGATCCAAACAGCGGCCAGCGTGCGAGAGGCGGCCCGCAGCGTGCGTTAACTTTGCGGGTTACGGGCGACAACCAAACACGCCCATAATACAATCCTTAGGTGGTGCAAATTGGTGACAATTAGATGCACATTCAAACTTTTAGTTTAAGTATTTGTATTACTTGTCCAAATTTTTAAAAAGTAGTATAAATATTTGAACTATAAATAATAAATATAGAATTACGGTTCTTGGAATTTTAAATAAGATAACACAGAATTACGGTTCTTGGACCTTTTTCCCATCTTTTTTTTTATTTTATTTTAAATATAGAATTACGGGTCTGCAGACAATAGCACGAAAGGTAAGACAAGCAGACATCAACACCAACACGCATATATTGTTCATTTTCCTGTAACGCAATTAATCATACTATTCCATGTCCAGTGCAACTAACCATGGGTGTGTGTTGTCAAAAAAAACATGGGTGTTATTAGTTTCCAACTTTTCTCCAAAATTTCTTCACATCGAAACATTAAATACACCAAAAGATTAATGTCCGGAGTATAACATATAGGTAAACAAAATAACTAATTGCACAATTTAGATGTACAATGCGAGGCGATTCTTTTTAGCCTAGTTATCACACACTACTACGAAATTGTCCAACAACTGTCGGGCTCCAACCCCCCTTCACTACGAAAACCGAACCGTGAGAACCATAGCGGTAGTGATGTGGGGTTTGAAACACTACCGGGTCAAAACACCGGGCTGTGATCGGGGGTTTTATATACGGTCGGTTTCCGCGGGAAACCGCGGTTTACGGTCTTACCGGTCCGGACCCGGTATCCGGACCGGCCGGTAAAAAAAGATTTGAAATTCAAAATCTAAAAATTGAAAAAAATCGTGGAAAAAATCGTAAAATAGTTTGCGATTTATAGAAGCCAACGGTGCAACATTTTTCAAATTTGAGTTCGTTTGGTATAAAAAAATTTGAATTGAAGTTTGAGAAAAAAAAAAAAAAAGCGCACGGGGCCGCCCGTCAAGGCCAAACCGGGCGGTATAAATTAAACCGGCGGTATAAATTAAACCCGGGCGGTATAAATTAAATACGGGGCGGTATAAATTAAATACATTTCGGTAAGATTTTTACCGATGAATCGGAAAATTTGAATTCATTTGAATTCAAAAACCAAACCGACCGTGAAACGGCCGGTTTACCGTGCCGGTCCGGAAATCGAAACCGGACCCCGGTTTGGTTCAACCGGTCGGTAAAAAACCACCGGGCGGTGATGCGAGGAGAGGCGCCGGTTTGATATCGGGCGGCAGCTTGTCACCGACACTTTCTTGTCGGGTGTTCCACCGACCGGCGGCATTTTTGATCCAAGCAATGCGGGTTTAAGTCGGCCGGCAGAGTTGATATTGGGAGCACCGGGGTTAACGAACCCGGCGGCGTGGGGATAACACTATCGGGTTAGGCGAGCGGCGGCGGTGTATCGAAGAGCTAACAATGGCGGCTTACTTTGAACCCGTCGGTGAACTTTATGTGATTTCTTGTCGGCGATCTCAACCCGGCGGCGTTATTAGAGTGGAGACTATCGGTTGGTTAATGCGGCCCGGCGGTGATGTTTCGTCGTCTATGACGGTTAGTAATTCAAACCGATAGTGTTTGGTATAGTTACACTACGGGTTTGTTGCTCATTCTTTGTCGGGGCCCATGCCCCCGGCGTTTTTGTTTTATATTTTTGAATTTATTCATGGAATTCAGCTCTTTTTTAAATCCGAAAAATCATCATACATTAATATCGTCAAAACATTACAGTATTTAATGGTTACATACAACAAAATCCACCTAATGTTCTAGAAACTAAGCCTACATGAACTTCTAAAATAAAAACACCAATATGACCATATATAGAGTCATAGACATAAATAAAAGCATGACATCTTTCCAAAACCAATTAGCGACAATTCTACGCAATCTTCATAAGTATGTGGGGTGGCTTCTCTTCAATCTCCGGGGCGGCTAGTTTGCACCATTGTAGGCGGCAGCGGCTTCACCTTCGATTGTTGTATTTTTTTGTAATAATTATTAGCGTAGCCTTGGACTTGAGCATAGCAATCTTCCCGGGTTAGATAGATCCCCGACACGCAACCAACAAACACTATGTACCACGCCATGCTTGCCTATACATGTCACCAAAATAGGATGATATTGCTATGTTATTCATAAAAGTTGTACTGATAAGCACATACATATATTTAAAATATCTAAAGCGGATTTCGAACAACACTAACTCATGAATTTCAATCACAATTCGAGCACGAGGGTTGCGGTGGAGCGAGATGGGCATTTCAACGAACACCTCAGGGCGGTGACCGACGCACTCACCAAAGCTTTCGTGGCGCCTCGTGCGCTCCTATCTTGTCTTGGAGGATTTGAGGGGAGGACAAGGTCGCGACCGGCACGGGGTCGAGGCGGTGAAGAGGAAGACGGCGTGAGGCTGCGGGGTGTGGCGAGAGAGGTGTGGCGGCGGTCCTCCGTCGGCGTGGAGGAAGACCAAGCGGGCGGCAGCGAGGCTAGGACAGCGGCGGAGTAGTTCTCATTCTCATAGGTAAAAACTCGTACACCTAAAGGGATAATTAGTTCCCACCGTGGAAGGGGCCGAAGGGTAGAGGATGCCGGCGCGGCGTTGGGGACGTCGGGTGGAGGCGCGCGGCGTGGGAGGCGCCGTCAAGCCTCGATTCATTTGGGCGGAGTGGCCGGGGGATGCGGATCGGGACGACCCGGCGGCAGGGAGGGGCGAAGCAGCGGCGTTGGAGTTGGTGGTGCGCTCCGTCGGGCGAATCGGGGTGCTTTCGGCGGGTGGGGAGCGAGAATGGCGCGGTGTTCAAATGGCTTGCCAAAATTTCGCTCAAGCCACTCACCTATATATATAGGCAAATTTGGTTTGGCGCGGTGGGGAGGCGAAATGGCGGGAGGTTCGAGATAGATTTGGAAAATTTCACCTCAATCCTATTATTTTGCCGGTTATTACGCAACCCGGCGGTGAAATAGAAATCTTTGCCACTTCATGGATGATCATGTACCTTTGTGAAGGATGTGTAATCCTCCATGGTGGAAATGGCTTGAATTTTTTTTCAGTCATGTACACCCAAAATATGACCCACACAAGTTCTTAGGTTTTTCGATAAATATTTTAATTACTATGATTTTCTTCGACCTAAAGCGGCGACAAGAAGGCTAATTAAACCATGGAAACACAAGAATATGTCTTGGACCTCCACGGTGATTTGCCTCCTAGGGCACATGAGACCCGTGGAGAAGTCTAGCAGCATTCGGCTCTTTTTTCGTGGGTGCGCTCGGTTCAAAAAGTATAATTACAAGGTTGGCGTCGCCTTGAGAAATTCAAATAAACTAGAAAAAGTACCAAACCAACTCCGAAAAATCTCAAACTTAGGTGGGTGCTTCCCAATTTGCATGTGAAAGGCTCGAGAAAAAGTTTGAGACCACTACAACACCGGCAAACATATAAACCACATGGAGCGCACGGGGAACTACAGCGTATAGTCTGGTTCGATGGTAGGGATCATGTACCTTTGTGAAGGATGTGTAATCCTCCATGGTGGAAATGGCTTGAATTTTTTTTTCCAGTCATGTACACCCAAAATATGACCCCCCACACAAGTTCTTAGGTTTTTTCGATAAATATTTTAATTACTATGATTTTCTTCTACCTAAACCGGCGACAAGAAGGCTAATTAAACCATAGAAACACAAGAATATGTCTTGGACCTCCACGGTGATTTGCCTCCTAGGGCACATGAGACCCCTGTGGAAAAGTCTAGCGACATTCCGGCTCTTTTTAGGTGGTACGCTCGGTTCAAACTATAATTACAAGGTGGCGTCGCGCGAGAAATTCAAATAAAACTGGGAAAAGTACCAAACCAACTCCGAAAAATCTCAAACTTCGTGGGTGCTTCCCAATTTGCATGTGAAAGGCTCGAAGAAAAAGTTTGAGACCACTACAACACTTAGGCAAACATATGAACCACATGGAGCACAAGAACTACACTATATAGTCACGGTTCGATGGTTGGGATCATGTGCCTCTGTGAAGGATGTGTAATCCTCCTTGGTGGAAATGGCTTGAATTTTTTTCTCAGCCATGTACACCCAAAAATATGACCCCACACAAGTTCTTAGGTTTTTTCTGATAAATATTTTAATTACTATGATTTTCTTCGAGGCTAAGCGGCGACAAGAAGGCTAATTAAACCATGGAAACACAAGAATTTTTCTTGGACCTCCACGGTGATTTGCCTCCTAGGGCACATGAGACCTGTGGAAAAGTCTAGCAGCATTAGTCTCTCTTTTAGGTAGATGCGCTCGGTTCAAACTATAATTACAAGGTGGCGTCCGCTTGAGAAATTCAAATAAAACTGGGAAAAGTACCAAACCAACTCCGAAAAATCTCAAACTTCGTGGGTGCTTCCCCATTTGCATGTGAAAGGCTGAGAAAAAGTTTGAGACCACATGGGCCACAAGAACATTACAAATTAATTAGGAAGTAACCATACAACCTTACAAATAATTAACATAGTAAACACACTAATCATCATCATCGTCGTCGGGATCAATATTGGGTCGGCTTGTGATCCATGCACCGCGAATGTAGGATTATAGAAATATCGGGTAATTGATGTCACGGATTAAGTATCCGCTTGAGTCGATGAAGGTCAATGCCCTTATGATTGCACTCTCTCGTCCCTCGCAAGGGCGTAAAAATGCTCGACCATAGATATAACCTCTTGAAGCGACCGATTGCCTAAGTTAGTAAACCTTATGCGTATTGTCGCCCCTTAGTAGTTTCTTGGCCAAGGTGTGTGCGAGAAGTCCCAATCATACCGAAGTCGGTCGTAGCTTGGTCGAGAACGACCGCCAAGCCACATGCGGCATAAGTAAGATCGTGGAGCAAAATGCAAGTGGGAGAATCAAAATGAATGAGGATGATGTGAATCTATCTAATATGCATTGCCAAAATGATGAATTTAATTTATTACCACATCATCATGGTTGTAACTCGAACATATTCGCTATATTGCCATGGGGGATATTATCGGCCGAGACAAGGCAAATATCTTGAAGTCGAAATCGGGCACAATGTAGCAAACACGTCGAAGAGAATCTAAGCACATGGAAAGCGGCATGGTACTTTCGGCGTTTTTGCGCGGTCGTTCTCTCGTTTCCCCTCTCGTGGATTAGGTGGCTGTTGTGTCACGGAATCCTTGAAGGGATGTAAAAACTTATTTCACACGTATATAGTTGATGACGGTGGCGATGCTCTAGATGTCGTGGTCTCCACAAAACCAGAGATAGAGAACCGGGTAAGTGTTGTTTCTAGCCATTGTATTGGGGATAAAGTCACGTGAAATATATAAATGCAACAAAATGGCGTTAAGTTAAACTAATTGTCCATGTATTTGTTATAGTAAAATAAGAAATAAAAAATGTTAGAAAAAATTACATACGATGGCTGGATAAGGGAATGGCCTTGTGTCCACACCGGGCGAATGGCTCATCGCCGCCGGTGTGGAAACACAGTTCTTGTGGTGGCGGCAAAGGCGGAGGACGCCACCGGTGGCGATAAAAAAGGAAAAAAAAAGGACAAAGCTCATAAATATATATAGTATATATATATATGTATTGTTTATATGCATATTATATAGGAATTCTAGACAAGAAAAAAATATCCTTACCAATGTAATATCACGGAGCCATGAACAAATCTCCTAGAAAGAGAGAGAGAGAGTGAAAGAGCCGAGTGGATTTAGATCGGAGTGGCCAGGAGCTCGTGGGTGCGTGCTTGGGTATGTGTGTGGATGCGGTAGGCGCATTGATTTATAGCTTGATTGATCGGTGCGGTACATCAACTGCCGGGTATTAAGATATACCCGGCGGTGAATACAATATCACTACGGTTGTTTGTATGTATCCGGCGGTGAATTCCTAGGTTGTTGTCACCTCACTTTCGGTTTGCATGCATGCATTGTTGCGATCTTCTTTGCATATGTACAGTAGATGCTTCCGCATAAAATTTGGGGTTTTTGGTTATACGTTCGAAGGGGATATGGATGTGAATAAAATTCATTATCTCGTTCTTTTTTTTTTGTTACATATATAACTTTATTTCATTCACATTAGATTTGGATATATCTATTGAATTTTTCCTCACAATGTGCGGCATATTTCATTGGCTTAGCTGTCTTTTTATTATGTTCGATGAAGGGTAAAAAAATGGGAACTCAAAGATATCGAAGAGACAATCAAGATTCATAACAAAGAAAGAAATACAATGAGATAAGAAATTTGATTGCATATATTTCCATAACAAAGACCTTACATTACATATATTTCCATAGCAAAGACCTTACATAGAACTAAATATACGGTAACAAAGACCAATTCACGAGATAGGTCAATGCTACAATCAAAGTGTACAAACACATTAAAATTTAACCACCTCGGTAAAGTCTCTTGTAGCATCTCCTCGGATCGAAGAAGTGGCGAGGCTGCTACGTGCACTCATTGAGGAGGTTGGAGGATGAGATTCAGGGGAGCTTCATCTTGACCCAAACTTGACCATTGGACCAAGGATGAAATCACAAAGTAACTTGGTCCAATGAGGGTTGTTTTTCCATGGATGCACCATATGATTCGGATACTATATGCCCATGTGCAGGATATTGGTGAACACTAGCACCCCAAAGCACAAGGACTCAGGACTCATAATATGAGTCCGAGTTCGATCTTGAATCATGGCACCCACGAAGCTGCAAGCCCGGTGTCTCTCCTTCATCGGTAAAGACTCTTCTAGCACCTTTTCGTAAACCATTTTCTTGGACTAGGCATATACGTATGTGGAGGGCTTTCTCCCAAAGAAAGGCCATATGTATGTGGAACTGGAAAATCTTTGCTAGCAAAGAAGATCGAGGGCGAAGAACAAGGAAAATAAGGAGAAAAAAGATTTCCTAGATCCAAAACCCATGACACTAAAAATTCAAAACTAAGCCCCTCTGTATTTTGAGGAGAGGGTTAGGAAAATTGGACGAACCAAGAATGCAACAACCGAGAGGAGGGCCGGGTGCAAAACACAGCGTCCCCTTGCCGTTTAAATAGGCGAGATGGCGTGGTTGAGTCGACTGCCGTTATGCGGAGGGCGTGGCGGCGGTCGCCGCCATTGGTGCGATGGTCAGCCGGTCGAGTTGAGAACTGTCGCGGCCGTTGAATTTTTCGAAATCACTGCCGGGTCTAAGTTTTCCCGGCGGTGATGTCGGCTGCTTGGCGGGGAAGATCTGCACCGGCGATTGATCTACACATCACTCCGGGTGTGATACTACACCCGGCGGTGATCTACACACATCAACGCCGGGGTGTGAAACTACACCAGCAGATGTTTTAAGCGACATTGATTTAACGGTCGCCGACGCTGCGCTTGGTGCCACGAGGCTTTTCTCATCGATTCGAGAGACAGCGTCGGTTTTCCTAACCGGCGTGAATGCTAATAGCAGCGGTTCTCCAAGCGGCGGCATTCATGCACCCACAGGCCACTTGTGAACACGCTAAGTGAGCGTGGCGACTACAGATATTGTGGTGAAAAAAACGATTGATGGCTATCCGTTGGGCGGTACAAAGTTTGATTCTTTAAATAGCCGGTGTTGTGGATGTGCTTCTGACTTGTTGAGTGTGTCATTTTCGTGCTCGGCCGGTGAGAAGTCTCTCGTCTCCCTCCCTCCCTCCCTCCCTCCCTCTTGCTCCCTCACCCGTCGGCATCGAAAGGTGCGTGTGGTTGATCTTGTAGCAATGGTAAAAGCGGTGTGAAGCATGCATTCCCTTGTTTCAAAATAACAATGCTAAACTTCGATCATCATTCTTAAAAAATGGTCAAAAGCGGCTTGTTGGGGATCGAACAGGGGGATTTCGGGATTGGGTGTTGGGAACGCCGTGCCCGGACCCGAGGAAGCGGCCATTGGAACGCGCGATGCAAAGCGTAGCCCGGTCGACCTCGTGGGGAGAGCGGGGCGATCGCGGCGGCCATTGGATGAGCGGTCGTGTGCCGTTGGATCATTTTTCATGGCGCGCGTCTTGGGAATGACAATGGGATCGCGCATGCATTCCATGGCTTGCTACTATATAACAACGCCCGATTTGGTACCATCTCCATCGCTAATTAGCCTCTCTCTTTCCATAAACCCCGTGGCGGCTAGCTTCTTCTTCATCGGCGAGATGGCCGGGCGTCTACACCAACGAGGAGCTTTTGTTCACCATGGGCGCCTCCACGGGCGCCCTCGAAGCTCACCCACCGGCGAAGAACTTCGGCCGCCAACGGTGGCTTGGCCATTGGTGGAGAAGGCGAACTTCTACGCCTTCAAGGTCGAGGCCATCGCCGACATCCCATCCTCGCTAGGGGATACCGGTGAGGCCGGGCGGAGCTCCGGCGGCCGCCCGGCGGCGGAACGCTGCCGGCCGAACGCGGCCCCGGCGGCGGGCGGGCGGAGGCAGGGCGGGGCGAGGCCTGGCGGCCGGCGGCGGGAGGCGATGGCGGGATGGCGAGCGGCGGAGAGGCGATGGTGGCCGCCGCTTTCTTTTTATTTTTCGTTTTGTAAATATATTATCTAGTAATATATAATGACTTTCAAGTCGTTTTAATTCATCTCCGTTCTCTGTTTTTTCTATCGTTTGTTTTTACTGTTCCTTCTTCATTCAACCCCTTGAGCTATCGGTTCCTTTAATTTGCTTCCCCTCCCAAATCGCTATCGGTTCTAATTCAACCGGTTGTGTCAATCTTCAAATCGCTTTTCAGTTCTAATTCAAACCCGCGAGTGATCTGTGTCCATCAAGACCCTTTGCCGGGAACGATTCAACCCGGTGGTGATCCGAATCTTCACGCGGTATTGGTCGTATCCGTGGAGTTTCTAAGTTTTCCAGCGCTGAACGGTTCATCACTGCGAGGGCGAGGTTCAAACTTGCCGGTGGATTAAATTCGGCGGTGATGCCGGCGGTAGTGATGAGCGATTACGTAGTAGTGACATGGTAGGATAATATTTACCATAAATAAACAAAAGTGCTACAGTGCTTTTCATTTGGTTACCGTGACAATTTTTAGGGATAACACACCAATGCAACATTTTCAATAGGGACTGTTCGCTACCATCTCTATAAACTATTTGGTGGACAACGACATGTCTTTGTTCATTTTCCTGTTACGCTATTAGTCATATCACTCCACGTCCAGTGCAACTAGCGTTGAAATATTTTTCAATGGGAACAGTTCGTTGCTGTCTCTATAAGCTGTTTAGTAGACATCAACACACCATGTTCATTTTTCTTCTCCAGTGCAACTAGTGTTTCAGCATTTTCAACGGAAACAGTTCGTTGAGCTTTTTATAAACTATTTATGATGTAATACAATCCGAAAGTAATGTGGTCTCATCATGGACTCTGCAAAAAGTCTAACTTCCATCCTCGACTCTGCAAAAGTCTAACTTTCATTGAAGGCATTTTGCACCTTGGGCCCTTTTCCTTTTCCTTTGTTTGTGTGTTTTCTTGTTTTTTATTTTATATAAAATAATAAATAAATAGAAGTATGTGTCTTGGATCTACTTAATAATAAAAAATCTTAAATAATTAATCATGTAATCTAATTTATATTGTTATATATTCATGTTCCTGTCCAATACAACCAGCATTGAAGGATTTTCAATGGGAACAATATGTTCCTCTCTCTGTAAACTATTTATGATGCAATACAGTCCCAAAGCGGCATGGTCTCGCCATCGACTCACAAAAGTCTCACTTCCATTTTTATCTTGATGGAGACTACCCATTTTTCATTGAAGGCATTTTGGTCATTATGTCTTTTGCATTTCCTTTTTATGTGTTTTCCTATTTTCTATTTCTTTTAAACAAAATATAAATTAAAAATTATAGAATTTTGTATCTTGGGACTATTTATATTTCTATAATCTAATTAATAATCTAAAATCATAAATAATTTATCATCTTCTCTAATCTATATCTTTATATCTATGGTTCTATGGATTTGTTTGTTTTCATTCTTTTCGTCAATGTTTTTTTCTTAAAAAAAAAGAGAACATGAATAATAAATGTCTAATTTCAAATAATTTATCATCTATTAATCAGACCTATAGCAATTTTCTTATGTTTTGATTACCTTTTATCATCTAATAATCTGCAGATAATAAAACGATAGACAAGGGGAAGCGACATCAACAAGCCTTGTTCATTTTCCTGTCAGACATTTAATCATACCACTCCATGTCTAGTGCAACTAGCCATGCAACATTTTCAGTAGGAACAGTTCATTACCATCTCTTTGAACTTTTTTTAGTGGACATTAACACACCTTGTTCATTTTCAGTGCCGCAACATTTTCTATGGGAACAATTCGTTCCCGTCTCTGAAATCTATTTATGATGTAATGTAATCCCAAAGTAAGTGGTGTGTTCTCGCCATCGACTCGGAAAAAAAGTCTTACTTCCATCTTTGTCTTGATGGAGACCGCCCGTGTTTTTAGTGCAAGGCATTTTTCTCCTTGTGTCCTTTTTTATTTCCTTTTTTGTGTTTTTTTAATATTTTTCTATTTGGATCAATTAAAAAATATAGAATTATGTATCTTGGAACTATTGATCCTTGTCTAATCTAATCTACATCTTTATATCTATGGTTGAATGGATATCTTTGTTTTCTTTTCTTCTCATCAGTGCTTTTTATATAAAAGAGAAAATGTATATTATATGACTGAAATCTCAAATAATTTATCATCTAATAATCTGACCTATATCTATTTACTTATGTTTCAAATACCTTTTTATCATCTAATAATCTATAGACAACAGAACGACAAGCAAGACTAGCGGACACCAACACGCCTTGTTCATTTTCCTGTCAGACAATTAATCATATCTCTTCGCTTTACAGTGCAACTAGCGATGTAGCATTTCCAATGGGAACACTATATTCTTCTCTCTGTAATCTATTTTATGATGCAATACAATTCCAAATTGGTGTAATCTCGAATCAACTCACAAAAGTCTCACTTCCATTTTTGTCTTGATGGAGACTACCCATTTTTCATTGAAGTCATTTTGATCTTTTCCGTGTGTTTTCCTATTTTTTTCTTTTAAATGAAATAATAAATATAGAATTTTGCATCTTAGGACTATTTAACCTTCTATAATCTAAATAACAATCTAAAATCTTAAATAATTTATCATCTAATCTAATCTATTTTTCTATGGTTCTATGGATTTGTTCTCTGGTTCCATGGATTTGGTTGTTTTTTGTTCTTTTCATCAATGTTTTTTATTATAAAAAAAAGAAAAAGAATAATAAATGAGTGAAATTTCAAATAACTTATCATCTATTAATCTGACCTATATCTATGTACTTATGTTTTGATTATCTTTGATTTGGTTGTTTTTTTGTTCTTTTCATCAATGTTTTTATTATAAAAAAAAAAAAGAATAATAAATGAGTGAAATTTCAAATAACTTATCATCTATTAATCTGACCTATATCTATGTACTTATGTTTCGATTATCTTTTTGTCATCTACTCCCTCCATTCCAAATTATAAGTCACTTTGACTTTCTAGGTTCATCCATTTAGTTATGTATAGAAAGTCAAAGTGACTTATAATTTGGGATAGAGGGGGTAATAATCTGCAGACAATAGAATTTTTAGAAAAGGTGCAGACAATAGAATGATAGACAAGACAAGCGGACATCAACAAGTCTTGTTCATTTTCCTATCTAGTGACATGCAGCATTTTCAGTAGAAATAGTACATTACCATCTCTGTAAACTTTTTAGTGACATCAACATGCCTTGTCCATTTTCCTATCTAGTGCAACTAGCGCCCTAGCATTTTCAATGGGAACAGTTTGTTCCCGTCTCTATAAACTATTTTTGATGTAATGCTATCCCAAAGTGGTGTGGTCTCGCGATCGACTCTGAAAAAGTCTCACTTCTATTTTTCTCTTGATGGAGACCGCTAGTTCTTTCATGGAAGGCATTTTACTGCTTGTGTCTTTTTCTATTTCCTTTTTGTGTGTTTTCCTATTTTTTTCTAATGTAATTAATAATCTAAAATCCTAAATAAGTTATCATCTAATCTAATCTATATATTTGCATCTGTGGTTCTGTGGATTTCTTGTTTTCTTTTATTCGCATCAGTGTTTTTTTATAGAAAGGAGATAATGAATAAGATAAGACTGAAATCTCTAATAATTTATCATCTAATAATCTGACCTAGATCTATTTACTGATGGTTCGATTACCTTTTATCTACTAATAATCTGCAGACAATAGACTTAATCTTTCGTAGTCCGCCTCCCTTTGTAGGACACAGGTTGGACCTGGTCGCTAGGGAGTTCATCATCTATGGGCGTCTTATCCTAAGTAATGTCCCATATAGAATAGTAGAAGACATAGTTTACCGACATTAAAACATAAAGACCTAAGGAATCTCCACTACACTCTCAATGTTGCTCTGGGCTAATTTATACAATAGTTAACCTCGCATGGTTCCCTATGGCTATGATATTTAAAACCCTTAGGGTGGAAGGTATTTGTGCACTTGCGGGCCCTATATATGTGCATCTTAAATATACCAACAGAGGTGTGCACGCTAAAAGGCCCACCCTCGAAATGGTCAAGACCCAATAGGCACAACATGTTCGATTTCAATCTTGAAGTATAAATAAATACAATAGGGTTTCTCTACTACCACTCCACATGGTCCGATTTCAATCTTGAAGTATAAATAAATGCAATAGGGTTTCTCCACTACCACTCCTATCTGACCGAGCCAACGCTTGCCTCCCTCCCACCCAACACGCATGCCTTCCTTTCCCACCATGAGGCGCGCCTCTCTGCCCTCTCCACTCCAACCTCCCTCTCTCTCTCGATGGCTTGCGCCTCTCCTCTCGATAGTGCATGGAGCAAGCCCACCGCCAGTGTGGCGCATGGGGGCGGTGGCGGCGGCTGCACACTTGTACTATCTTACTCATCGCACAACTAGCACAATCGGATGGCGTCTCCCAGGAGGATCCGGCTAGGGTGCCGATGACTCCCCTCCTCCCTTGTTCATTGGCGTTGCAGAGGGCATGGTGTCAAACTCCCCACCTGCATAGTGTTGTAGCATGCGGCCGTGCGGCCCTCCCATCCTCCCTCACTACACGCCTGGTGGTGCCCTCCTTCACCACGCATCCGGATCCGACAAAGCTGCTCCTCCTAGTGGTAGATCTCGTGGTGTAGCGGCGCAATCAAATGGTGGCACAACTATTACTTGGGGATCGTGGTGCAGCGACCTGATCACGGTGTGCGCTCATTCTGGTGGTGGATCCGATGGTGCAGTAACTCGATCCATCAGCGGCGCTCCTCTAGGTGGCGGATTAAGTGGTGTATCTTTCAGATCTAATGGTGGCAGTGCCGCAGCCAAAGATGGGCTCATTGGGCCTATCAGGGTTGTTTCTTTTTTAAATGATTAAATTATGCGGGCATTCTAACATGCCCGTCGGTTAATCGATTAACCGAGGCGGGAACCTTGGCGAGCATAGGCAACTACCGTGTTTATGCCACGATTAACTTTGACCTTACAACCAAGTGGGGATCTTTTTTTCCTACCACAATTAATGAAAAAAAAATGACCACCTTGGTTAGTTTTTCTATAATAGTGTTTGTAGAGGGTGGTTTCCCCAACAAGAAATCTAGTGGCAGTTTCCTCACCATCTCAAGAAACCATGGGTTTTGTTGGTGTGGTTGCTGATTTGTAGGGGGCGATTGGATATTGAGCAGCCCCTTCAAAAACCCTTTGCTAGAATCACAAGAAAGTTTGCCAAAAAAATTAGCAAATCTTTTTTATAAGTACCGGAGGCCCTAACTGGTATGCTTTTTTTTTGGCGCCAGCGGCGCGTGAGGATTCAAACCCGAACCCACAGCCTCCCCCTCGCACGTAGCATTCTCTGCCATGACACCTCCACTCACCTATATTTATAATCCATTTTGGCCCACATATTATCTTGAACAAGTGTAAATTGCTTGTTTGAGGTCCAAATAATTCAAATTAAAAAGTTGGCAACTACAAAGTTTCATAACTTTTTGGGATTTACAACATTTATTATGGTTAAGTAGTTTCTCCGTCTCTGATTTTTTTTACAATATTTTGAATTTTAAGATTGAGAAATTCAAACGTAGTTTTCCTCGACAAGATGTTCTCAAATAAAAAAATAATATTAACTACAAGGTTTCACAAGCTTTTGAGATCTACATCTTCTATTTTTGTTGTCTGTCCATCCGAGGTCATTCAAATTGCAATTTTTTTTAAAAAACATAAAAATCTAGTTTTCTATGACGGAATGATTTCAAATCAAAAAAAGTTGGCAACTACAAAATTGAATAACTTTTTATTTCGACCACTTGTTCATCTGACGTAATCATAATAACATTGCTCTCAAATGTTATACATCTCTAGTTTCATAAACTATACGAGAGACGGGTAATTTTTGTCAACGATGTTACCACTTTCTGCGATAAAAAGAAATGACCAAAATAAAAGTAATAGATCTTGATAAGTTCTGCAACTTTTATGATCATGACTTTTTCAGTTGAAATCATTTGATGTTTCAAAATGTCATTGCAAGTTGTCATTTTTGAAATTCAAGTTTTGAAATGTTCACTATGGTTTGTGAGAAAGGGAGAGAATGAGCACGTAAAGTAATGAATCCTTTACCCCAGTTACGAGGCCACGATACGATGCCCACCATGGTTAATCTATTAACCATGGCGGTTTTTGTTAAACGCCCGCCACGCGGTTAATTGATTTTCCATGGCGGGCAAGGGGACCGCCGATTAACCGTGACCCTAGCTCCGTGGCGGTTCCTATGCCCGCCACGGAAAATCCAAAATGTCCGCCACGGTTAATCGTTCCTGTAGTAGTGCGAGACTCAGTGACGACAGCGATGGCGGCAGCGGCGTTGAATAAAAAGCCTCAACCATTATTGCTTCACCGCATCAGTTTTAGATTTAGTTAGAGGAGGATGTTGCGTGTGCATACTACTCTTCATATTCTTATCTTAGTTGCAAAAAAAACGAAGACAAATTGTTGCATTGAGGGCCTGATATATATGGTGAATGAGGATGACACATGGACCGACAAATAAGATTGCAAGCTCATGAAATGGAAAATATTAGAAGTAAATGGCTCGTAGTGGGTTCTATCTATGTACGACATTATTAGATAGATTATCCGAGGTCATTAGATCATCATGAAATCAATTGTGTACATTTTTTTTAAAAAAATACACAATTTTAGTGGGCTGCAGAGAAAAACAGAAGTGAATGACTCTTAGTCTGACTAGATTTATACAAATATTAGAAACATCTATGTCGCTAAATAAATTTATTATACAAATAGATTTCACAGTATCTAATGACACTAGTAATTGTGTATCATAAACATTAATAATTTTATACCTATTTAAACAAAATGGAGAAGTTCTGATTTCTCGGGATGTAAGAATGACGGTTAATAAAGGACCGATGGAGTATGTTTTCTTTGCATCGATGGGAAGATAATGTATGTTATCAGTACAATTGAGCAAACGTCAGATCATTTGACGAAACGGTTCTATCACATCTGATGGTCCCTACCTCGAGTAGTATAAATTGTACCTCACAGCAATGGTATTGGGCCGGACAAGTCAATTGTTTCTGCTAAGTCTAAGTTAATATACTCCCGAGCTCCTCAAAGAAATGAATATAAGACGTGATTTTCATATGGCTGAAGGGGAAGGAGAATTGAGCTACTCAAGAATTCTAGGCGTCAAGTGAGTACTCTATCCCTTTTCTATTATAAAACTATGTTTTATGTAATTACAAAAAAAATATCTTTTTATGTAAGATACACTATTGTTGATGTTGCATGCACCAAGCAATACTATGACGGTATTATTTAACAATTGCAACAATGGTTTATTGACATCAATGGATTCGCAATGCATATAAAATTAGTCTTTTTATAAAGCATATAGAACATTAATTTAGTCCGTATTTTATTTGCAATTGTGTTGCTATCCCTTTGGTATTGTCAAATCATATTAATGTAATGCGATTCTTGATGGCAGTTAAGTACCATCAATTGACCTTAGCTACAAATATTTAGTTGGTTTCATTGCTGTTCTTACGACGGAAGGATGGGAGACCCATATATATAATCCAATAATTTCTTCGTCTTTGTGGATTCTTGTAGGAGATTGTTATTCGCGAGAGCAGGCCCATGGTTGAGAATGCCACAAAGGAAGTGTACAGAACTCTTCTCCCCAAAACAATGATCATTGCCGACCTAGGATGCTCGGCTGGACCAAACACATTGCTCTTCATCTCTACTGTTATAAGTGTTGTTGACCAATGTAAATCTAGTGGAGATGATTATGTGGAACTTCAATTCTTCTTGAATGACCTTCCCAGCAATGACTTTAATGAACTATTTCAATCAATTAAGAAGTTCAAAAGGCCAAACTCAACGAGTGAAATGACACATCTGCCACCATCATACTATATTATGGGGTTACCAGAATCTTATTACAACAGGCTTTTTTTCCTCGAGAAAGTGTCCATCTATTCAACTCTTCGTTCTGCCTTCATTGGCGCTCCCAGGTACTTGGATCAATGATTAAATTAGTTATTTATTAATCAATGGTAACATGGGTTTTTGCTATGGTACGGTACTCTACATACCTTTGAGAAGTTAACAGCTCAAACACATTATGCATATCCCTTGACTTTTTGATAGACATAAAAGTTATGTAAGTAAAATAATTAGCGCACATGGAAAAACATCTAATGGCGTCAGCGATTTACTTACGTGTTTCTCTCTGGCACAAATATTCTTTTTAGTTTATTAGCAATAATTCTTTAAAAAAAATTATACTACGCATTTTCCAAATAAGCAAAAATTAACCCATCGATGCTCAAGTCTTGGTAGCAATACATTCTAAGGCCATAAACATTTAGATGAACAATTCATAGTTACTTGGGAGTAACGTAGGAACCCCATAGTTGTTTACATATATATCTTCCAATGATGTATATCTATCTTCTTATGGTTCTCTTAACATGTTTATCATAGTCTTATGAAATGAAATATCTATGTAGGAACCCGAGGGACTAGAGGCGTGGAGAAATGATTATCTAAATGAAGACAATATTTACATTACCAAGACCACAACACCTATTGTGGTCCAACAATACCAAAAGCAGTTTCATAATGACTTCTCCCTGTTCTTGAAGTTGCGTCACGAGGAACTTGTGGATGGAGGGCAAATGGTGCTTATATTTCTTGGGAGGAACAATGAGGATGTATGCAATGGTGATCTCAATGAAATTTTTGCATTGGTTGCAAGATCGTTACAATCTCTTGTTATGAAGGTAGTTGCATAGTAACTTATTGTTTTATTTTGACTTGTTTCCACTTTATTTGCCGAGGAAGTCATGAAGTTAAACAAATTCTGATCGCAATAGGGCATTGTGGAGAAGGAAGGACTAGAATCCTTCAATCTACCAGTCTATGGGCCGTCGGTTGGAGAAGTGAAGGAACTAGTGGTGCAAAGCCATTTATTTAAGATGGATCTAATCAAACAATTTGAGAATAGCTGGGATCCTTTCGATGATTCAGAAGGTGATGATGTTGAGGATAGTGCCTGCAGTAGCATGAATATTGCTAAGTGCATCAGATCCATAATGAAGTCTTTAATTGTTTCTCATTTTGGAGAAACCATACTTGACGCATGGTTTGCCGAGTTTAGGTGCCTTGTTGCTAAGCAACTTGAAAAAGGGAAGATCATGTCCACCGTCATCGCCATGTCCTTGAAGAAACAATAAATATCGATACTTATGGGCGTTGTTTCTCAATTTTCTTTTTACTCATATACCAATGAATAAAAGAAATTTTATATTCCTATGATGTAGCTACTTCCATGTGTATCTCAAGATTTGGATTGTATATGGCCTGATTAAATTTATGTACATGGAGTATGTGATCATATGCTCAACCGAACCTCTAGTCTGCAGGCGAGCAGAGTGGAAGGGTGGATCCAGTCCTTCAATTATATGACAGCAGTGCTTTGTGAGATCAGTTGGGTCATGTTCTTCGCCTCACGGCTTGGTGTCAAGTTCATCCAGCTCCAGCTTTTAGTGCAGTTTGCAATTTCTGTAACATCCATTCCATGTTCACATCTATCTTCTCATGCCATATTTGCTTGCTAAGAGCATCTCAAGAGTTCACAATAAAGCCTCTCATCTACAATATTTTTGGCAGGAGTAAAAAAAAAACATCTCCAACAGTTCCCAGTCCTAGCTTCCAATCTTTTTATGTTTGAAAAAAACAGACCGACCGTGTGCATATATCCACACATCTCCCACGTGTGTATCCATCAACTAATCTAATTGTAGGAAGGCGTGATCAAGAATAAAGAGTAGGAAAAGGTTTTTACGGCAAGAATATATAAAGTGCACTACTACAGTAAATGATTTTGCGAGGCGGTGGACTTTTGATGTTCGAGGTGGGCATGTTAGGTGGCTGCCTCTATTAATCGGTGGCAGGCCATCGTTTACAGATTCTTACGTGCCTTCGAAAGAATTTGTAAAACTTGATAGTTATCTATTAATTAACGTATCAATGTTATAAAATTAAATTTAAGATACCTACAAGCAAATATTCTTGTGCTTATCAATGCAAAAAAAAAATCTCTGGACTTTATTTTTAATTTGATACAAGCTTAAATATGCATTGTCACATTATTGCCAACATTTGCTTATATTTTGGTTATCGTCACAAAAGTAGCTCTCAAATTTAATAAAAGGCCAGGGAAAAGCTATGTAACATTTCTTTTGCTTCCGTTCCAACGCACAGTTATAATTGCTAGTATGTAAAATCAATGAAATATAACTGATTCAAGCAAATAAATATTATCAAGATACTTGTTTTTTTTTTTTTATGTGTCAATTCACTGTATCTCGTACACAACCAAACAGCATGGCCTCCTAAATTCAGTGAACTAGGCAACTTACGTCCGCACTGACAACTGATGTATAAACCCTTTGTTCTTTGGGTTTTATATACGGAGTATTTGTTATTTTTTTGGAAAGAAAGTTTCCCTTGCTTTTTATATGTGTGCGGAGTTCGTGCCAACAACTAGCATGCAAGTTCCGAAGTTTCATGACGGATCCGTTAGTTTTGGATGCGCCTCAAATATATTCCAAATATATAAGCCACACGAAGCTCCTCGCATCAAACTGTTCATAGTTCCACCTTCTGTTTCTTTCACCCGCGCGCCGCCACCGTGGTGGTCATGGTAATTGCTCTCTAGACCGACGCAATGGCCGAAACAATCCGAGCAGCAGAAGGACAGAAGGCTTGGTGGTTGTCCATGAGTGCCGAGGAAAAAGACAACTCTCTCTTCTATGTGAAGGGCAACAGTCAGCTGAGACAGGTAAGATCTAGGTATTAGATCCATCAAACACAAGGTATGATGTAGCCTAAGCTTGTCAATGAACACATCTTATAACATGATGCATCCGGCCCAGGCGTGGGGTTGGCCGAGGCCCAATAACTTAAGGTTGCCCGGCCCCCAACAGTTCTTAGGCACACCCACTAGAGGAAAGGCCCAATCTCCCTAAAAGACTAGTCGATAGGGGAAGGGTTGCTCTCCCTTTTAAGGTGACTTCCTCCTCCCAAGTTAAGTAAGGTGGGATTAATTTAGATGTGCACAGCTACTGCCGACACTGTTGTGCGCCTGGCCAAACTGCGTCCACGACTGCCGCCTACACTGTCGTGTGCCTGGCCAAACCATGCTCCCGCTAGGCCACGACTGTCGCCTACAGCTATTGCTGCGCCTGGCCAGATCGTGCCCTAGGATGTCCTCATCATAACATCAGGGATTAGGGATCACAAAGACCATGAGAGAGTTTGTACTCCATCGATGGAGTGGGGATGCGAGGAGGAATAGGTTGATGTAGCGGTACGGTGTTTCAACATCAACCCTTAAGATGATAGCGGCAATGGCCATCACCTTGGTCGTGCTAGAAATGCGGAATAAAGGTGGAGGCCTTGGGGTTGATCCAACGCCTCTTTAGGACTAGGAAAAGTATCAAGGTGACTGTTTCCCAATTGTACGTTGGGCAAAGGAGAAGCTGGACCACTCCTTTTATTATGGCGCTACTTGACCTAGGGGTGCAACCATTGGTCGTTGTAGGCGCTACCGATCGTTGCGCATATGAGGTTTTCCCCCAAAGTAACTTGGCTAATTGTGATTGACCCCACACCACACCCCTTTGTTATGTCTCGAGCCAGAGATCACATAACTCCAACATTCTCCTCTCTGATTGAATAATGTACCGAAATAATGTGATACACTAGTCATGAAAATTTCCATGGTACACTAAACTTCCTCGATAGGATAAACATAATGGTGTTGATTCAAAGTATAGGAAGGCGCTAAATGATTTCTAGGTGCTGACTGTAGCCTAGAGCCTAGGCGAGCTTAGGATAGCCTAGACATATTTCATGGTCTTTTTTCTAGGCGTTCTAAATCCATTCAAATCTTCATCGTGCATCATGGCGGGGCGCAGCGGTGTCGCCCACCCGCGACTTCGCCAAGCGTCGAACAATGTGATAGAGTGTGGCGCGATGGCCATGTCTGCGGTGCATGTGTGGGAGGAGGGAGGCGACGAGAAACAGGAGAGAGTCGAGGAGGGGTGAAACCTTTGATGTCGGCTTGCTTGAACTCTTGCCGAGAACGCCGGCGCCGCCTATGCCACCCGACCAGGGCGCCGCCCGCCTATGCCGCCCGACGCTTTATTGCCTTCTCCCTGGTTGGCTTGGCGGCGCATGGACCGATCATCGTTGGGTAGTAACGGTGGTTGTGGAGGAATAGCAAGCATGTTGAGATCAGCGACAGCAGCAACGACGCCCTAGAGCAGAGAGGTGGAGGAGGCGCCCTAGAGCTGAGAGGTCGAGGGGCTATTAACCATCGTCTGCAAAGCGTCTAGAGTGCAACTGGTTGTAGGAAGAAGATACAAGGGAGTTGGACGTACGGTGAATTGGCAACCAGCGCTGGGAGTTGTCGCCAGGTCGTGGAGACCATGGGTGAGGCGTCGTGGCTTGCAAAGGCCTCGGTGGCCATGGGGGTCAAGACCTACGTGGGCTGCTGGCTGTGGCCCAGATGGACAATGCAAAAACATTGATATCGTGAGAAGTGGATTAAGCCTGTATTAGTTCTCATGACCGGCCCGCCCACTGTTGGATCATGGACGGCCTCATGTGCATGTACAACATCAGGTCCACCAGTTATTGCACAGACTCCTCTAAAAAAAGTTTCTATGACTAACATATAGAAGAATGCTAAAATCAGTGGCTTTCTCTAAAACAAGGCCTTGAAGTATTTCGCCCATAGATTTTCTATGGTCGGAAGAGGACATCACCCCTCTCACTTATAAGTTTTAAGACAACCATCATGTTTGATATGATAGTAGAATATATGGTAGGGCGTGAGTTAAATGATGAATACAGTTCAGGCCTCTGTCCCTGAAATTATCAAAAAGACAATGGCACCTTGAAATGGTAACAGAACAGAGCTTATAGACACGATTAAAACAAAACTTCAGGGATGTTTTAGTGCAAAAGAGGCCAAAAAGAAAAACCATGGGACAATATAGTGTGCAATAAGTGTTCAGTAACTAAACTATCAATAGTACTAGATGAATTGCCAGCGTTGCGCGGGTATGAAGAGGGAACATAAATAGGTAAATAAAATATTAACAAATAAGAATCAGGAGATGATTTTTGCTTTATAAGCTCATGTGAGAAGACGCTTGGGCTTGAACAAAATGATTTTTGGAGCTTAGAGCATCTCCAACAATTTGTCATTTATTATTTGGCAAAAGTTGCAATTTGCAAGTTTCTCAAATATTTGCCAAGTTAAATCAATTGCCATCTCCAATAGTTTGGCAAATTGCACTTGACAAAACCCAAAAAAAGTGAGCCCATAATTAACTACCAGTTGGGTTTCTTTTTTCGGCGTAGCTTCTGTTGAGGGGAGAGACCAGGTAGTAGCATATCCATAGCAGTAGCAGAAGAAAAATATGACGACGATGCAGTCAGTTAACAGCTGAATCCATTCATTCATGATCAGGACATGATGATCTCGTTTATGCAGTGCATCTCTCAGACTCTCGCATACAAACGGAAACAAATCCTCCCGAAACCTGCACACGGAAATAAAACTAATCCTTCTCAAAGACACAAACAGAGTACGCAAGGACACCAAAAAAAAAGAAAAAAAAACCTCTAATCAGATATTCAGATCAGCCGCCCGTAGTCCCCTTTTCCTGCGTCGAACCAGCGAAGCAGCTCCGATCGGTCTCACACCCCACATGATCGATCGATTGACAAGCAAACATGGCGTTTCCAAAGCCTAGTAGTCCTCAGCTGAAGACGGATGCTGCGCCCTCAGATCACATCTCCTTCTGCCACAACAGGGGCCACACGGCGACGCAACTGTAGGCGAGAGATGGATATGGATAATTGGTCTGTCCGATTTGAGTTCTGTCGATCGTTCGCCCGAGGGATCGCTCACCTTGGGTTGCGTTGCGGCGCAGGGATGGCTGACCTGGAGATCGGACCGGCGCCTGCGGGGCTCGGAGGAGGGTGCCGCCGCCGCATCGGCCTTGGCGCCTCGCAGTGGAGCGGCCCGACCCCAATGCCGCCGCGCGGCTGGCCAAGCGCCCAAGCCTCATCATGTCCTTCTCCGGGAAGCGGCTGGACCTGTCGCCAAGCGCAGGTCGCCATCGCTGGGAGAGATGGATAACTGGGCGGCACGCTCCTTGCTCCTCCCACGAAAGCTATCGTGGTGTGCTTAAGTAGGGGCCAAAACCATACGATGAGTCAGGACTCAAGGATCACCACTACCCTTTTGTATTTGGTGGTCAGAGCAAACGTGGGAAAAACTGAAAACTGACACACGGATGCATGGCGGGGAAGGGAACAGGCGGCTCGGTAGAACAGGTGGAGGAGCGACCAGTAACTAAAGGATGTGCTGATGTGTCACCTCTGCATGTGCAGAGAACTCCTCTAGTGGCCTCCTTCTATATAGGGGTTATAGATTCAGGTTGGCTAAGGCTTTTAGAAAAATAGTAAGCAGTATATAAAAAGAACTTCAGATTGTTTGTGAGTAGAATTAATACAGTTAACATACTTGTCGGATATGGCCACCAACAGAAGATCCAATGTCACATGTTTCATGTTGTACTACATTGAAAAGCAATCTAATGAACGGGTAAATAAAATTCTTCTGTACCTCTGCTAGTGCATGGTTTTCCATTTAGCCGAGGACTAGGGTTGTGTTTTAGGAAAAACTGAGGGGCTTTTTAACAAATGTGCAGGGCGAAGGTGTATGGGAGAATTCATAGATACTTAAGTTCATGGTTTATAATATGAATGAGAATTGTGATTACAAGATACTTAAGTTCATAAATAGTTTCTATAGGTATCATACAATAATTTATAACTAGTCACAAGTATGTAATTAGTTATGAAAGACATAAACATTGGCAATATAAACTTGATTCCATAGTATGATAAAAACAATCAAGAAGGCATTTTGGACGTGTTTGTAGGAATTCTTATTTTCAAGGCTAGCGCATAAGAAAAAAGAAGACACAGTGAATAGTGTAGTGTGAACTTCAGAAACAATTATAGAAAAGTGTAGGGGCTCTTTATCAAAAATGCCCTACGAAGGGGTATCGGTCATGCTGGGCCACTGGATTAGATTTGGACGACCTGGATCAAAACACAGTGGGTGGGAGAGTGTTTTTTTTTTGTTTTTGAGGTAAAGGGTGGGATAGTGTTGGCGGTCGGTAACGTCGGTGCGGCAGAGGCCATGACAGTGGGCGGTGGAATTCGTCGGTGCACGCGAATTGGCGCGACCTAGGACTAAATTTTCTCAGATTTCACCGAGAGGAAGAGGACATTAACACAGGACTCGATAGGCCGTCTCTAGACGTCGCTGATTTCCTCGGAGGAGGTTGCCCCATGCGTGGTGAACAAATGGAGAGAGTAAACGGGCTCGGTTAAGCACGACAGGTGCTTTAGGGGATAAAAAGGGAAAAGGAGGGTACCCACGGAGGCTGAGTTCTCCTATGAATTTTGATCAATGGAGACCCACCGTGGGTGTGCCTGACTTCTCTCCTCTCGTGATTAACTGAAGAAGAAGGCCATGATCGTCGGTCTGTTGCTTAGTGCTATAGTGCCATGTAGCGTCTATGAGCTTGTCACCCAGGTCCAAATGGAGCAATGCTACATGTGAGCCTTGACAATTGTCATGTAGATGGTGAGCTGCAAGGTGGGATGGTCGTGACCCAGGCAATGCAGACATGGAGATTTGGAAGCGTAGCCGTCAGTTCAAGTGTACTACTCGAGCACTCGACCAAACACAATCCGAGGCAAATCCTCTCGTTCATGGACAAAATATCGCCAACTCGATTTGAACGGAAAAAAATTGTTCAATCAATTTGTTTATATATATAGGTAAATGCTCGTGCTTTGCAACGGGAACACATAATACCATGATAACATATGTATAATCATAAGAAAGATTTGAATGTGAAACATCAACTTCAATTATTAATAAGCGTTCAAGGGGAGTGAGTTTGTTTGGTTCATGTCGTTGTGTAACATATTTGCTTTCCTTTTTGTTAAGTGGTAACCGCCGTCATTCACTCATTCAATAAAATGTTATATGAAGAAAACTAAATATTAATATGAGTTAAGCATTTTAGAAGTGTTACAACCAACATGTTACAATAACATAGATATGTTATATACATTCAATCTATAACATGTACACATGAAAATAATTACTTGTCTCCCTGTCTCTTTCCGGCTTCCTCTATTACCTGAAATTTAGATGGATACTACCAATCTCAGTAGCAAATAACACAAATGCAAGAATATAATAGTTGTGTATAAAACAGAAGACAATACCTTGTCATCAAGTGAGGACCTCTTTGTAGACAATATTTTTTGTGTATCTACCATTGCCACTTTCTTCTTTTTTCTCTTTCTTCATATCAGTGGGTAGGACAGCAAGGACCCTAATGTTTGACCTGCCGGTGGCTCTAGATAGCGCAACATACAACTGACCATGGGAGAACACTAGCTCAGGCAAATACACACCAACATTGGGGATAGTCTGCCCTCAGAGTTGTTAATCGTCATGGCAAAACTGAGTCTCACAGGAAACTGCTTCCTCTTGAACTTGAAGGGGAACATGTCGTCATCTCATGGGTATACGGGTATCTGTAGTAGGAAGACTCGTTTCTCAGCATGGTCTCCGACCATAATTTCCGCATCAATGGCATTTCTATGGAACCCTCAAACCACCAGCCTGGTTCCATTACAAAGTCCAGCCGAAGGGTCGATGTTTCTTAGCAACATGATCGGGCACCCAATCTTGAGCTTTAACATGTGTGGAGGCATACCACCTGGGCATTAAAGTGTTAAGGAACTCAGATGAGTAGTAGTTATGTGGATCATCCATTGCCTTTGTTAAAGCTATGGTACACCATTTCATCCCCTTGGAAACGACTTATCATCTCCATGTTAATCTTGTTAACCCAGACATTCTTTGGCAATAATATTGATCGTGAGGTGATGTAGCTCTTGTTTGACATATTGGCATTAATGTCAGGGAATATGGAGTCAATTAGTGTGTCAAGATCACTGTCTTCCCGGTCTGCGGTATGCATATACCATTAGGAAGGAGGATTTCATCATCATCATTAGCCTCATCGATTGCCTGCCTTGATGCATAGCAAGTATGCCACAAACCATGGGTCGGTCTTTGCCCTCATATTGCCACCAGTTTGAGATGTCGAATTGAATTCCAAAGGTGTGACATCCATATCGGGGCACTGACTATTTGAGCCCTTGACCCTTTTCAAGCAACTTGGAGAACCTACCTGAAATCTCCACCGAACACTATAGTCTTTCCCCCGAATGGCAGGTCACGACAGTCCATGATATCACGAAGGCTATAGTCTAGCGCCTCAACACCTTGCCTATGCATCATCATGACCTCGTCCCGAATAATAAGCGATGCGGTCTCAAGTAGCCTGGTGGTACCACTCTGTTTTGTGAAGCTACAATGTTTACCTTCTTCGAGGGTGAGGGGAATCCCAAAGCGCGAAAGTGCCAGATTCGCCACTTAGGGCAATATTGAGGCTGCAACACCAGATGTTGTTGTTGCCACGACAATCTTGTTCTTAACACGTATAGTAGCGAGTAGGGCTCTATATAGAATAAGTCTTTCCCGTTCTGCCAGGTCCATCCACAAAGAATAAACCCCCTTTCCCGCCATCAACATCACTCATAATCTCATTATAGGTAGCCTGCTGCTCCTCATTAAGGGTCTTTGATAGTTCCAAGTCATCAAGACTTACTTGAAGATTAGTTTCCTTTACAATCTCTCTCGGAATGCCGCTATACGGATCATATCTGTCGTCGATCTTAGGAAGTAGAAACTTATTTATGTCCATGTTCATTGATTCTAATAAATTCCGAAAATGTTTCAGGACAATCTGCTCCATTGCGTAGTTAGACTGGTTTTTGCGCCTATAGGCCTCAGACATTGCATCCTTATGCTTTTCCCAGAGCTCTTTCACATCACTCGGCTCACAAAATACCAAGATTGTTCCAAAGAGCCTTCGTAGTGCAAATGGCCTCATCCACTGAGTAGCTTCAAAGAAGACACTCATGTTGTGTGTTGTCCGATTCAATAAGGCCCCTTCTTTCTCGTAGCTTCTCAAAATGTTGGTAGGAGTGCGTCGAAACTGTCATTAGATCTATGAAGGAGGTCGCACCAGGCACATGGTTCAGAAGAAGCCTGAGCTTGATGCTGTCGTTTGGAAATAAAAGTCTCCATGTGGTCATGTTGATGAAGATGCTAACGCCGAAGTTTTCGTCGTCATCATCGGCAGATCCGTCATGGAGAAGATGATTCCACCCTTCCCTTTTTTGCCAAAGAAGAGGAAGCACTAAACCTCCCATGCTCATTTTGGATGAGCTGGCCCAAGGGCAACATGAACTTGTCATTCTTGAAGTCATGGGGCAGTCTAGACTTAGAGGCCGGTCTCTTGGCATTGATCGTGGCCTACAATTGAGACCAGGAGAAGTCAGCTAGCATCATCTACGAACACATAATAGACAAAGTTCAGTTGCCATTAGCTTTGGTGATGCTAACAACTCCTAGTCTCAGTTACAAGCTAGCCACAATTACCACCGAGAAGTTGCCCCCTAAGCCCAAATTGCCTTGAAGTCTTCGTGAATGGCAAGTTCATGTTGTCCTTTGTCCAACTTGTCCAAGATGAACCATGGCACGTTTGAAAGACTCCATATATGGGGTGAAGCTAGGCTTAAAAGAAGTCATCGTCAAGACCCACAAGGAGTACATATCCACACGAACGATGATGCTTGTTTTCACCATAGCCTTCACGGACATGCATAGGATGTTGCGGTGCAAAGTCCTCTACATTGTCTAAATCACCATTTCCAGGTGTGTTGTTACACCCTTGGATTATTGTAGGTATGTTGATTAGGATCAAACTAACAATGCCACGATGACATGTGTGCTTGTAGTATGCTAACGTATGTAAGTGTGTGCTTGTAGAATGCAAAATATGTAAGCAAGGAGCTGAACCAAGGTGGTATCTACCTATCTCTCATACAATTTACCTAGAGGACCATCATTAGCAATGATGTACGGACATGCATCCTAAGCTAGTGAACTTGAAGGGGTTGGAGAGGTCCTTGCATCACAGCAGCCAATGCATGCTCGTGAAGGCTATGGTGAAATAAGAATCATCATCCAAGTTGATGTACTTTTCGGGACCTCGATGATGAATTATTTCATGCCTAGCTTCAAAACATGCATATACGATAGATGTTACCTCCAAATATCCCATGGGTCATTGTAGATGTGCTAGCCGAAGGGCGACCTCAACTTGCCATTCTCAAAGTGATCGGGAATATAGACTTAAGGGCCAACCTCCCAGCTTTGATTGTGTCTAGTAATTGAGACTAGGAGAAGTTTACTAGCATCATCTACACGTACATAATATGTTTGACTAAGTTTGGTTTCCATTAGCTTCGATGATGCTAACAGACTCTTCCTAGTCGCAATTACAGTCCATGATTACAACCGAGAGGTTACCCCCTAAGCCTAGATTGCCCCGATGACTTCATGAATTGCATGTTCATCTTTCCCTTGGTTCCGCTTATCCAAGTTGAGCCGTGGGAGGTTCAGAGGCTCCATATATGCCACATGCATGCTACAAAGCTAGGCATGACAAAATTCATCATCAAGATCCCCAAGGAGTAATTCCACTATGACAATGATGCTTATTTCACCATAGCCTTCACGGACACACCTAGCCCAATTAGTGTTAGAAAAGGCACTCACTAACATGGACTGTGACATGTAAATTTTTAGACAAGTATTCCAAGATCCTCTCAAGTACCGCAGGATGCTTTTAACAATGCTCATGCAGAAACTAGCAAAATTTGTTAAAAGCAAAGACAATATAAGGATGCGTCAATGTCAAATACTGTAGTGCTCCCACCATTCTATTAGGGTAATGTAATGTGTTTTGACCAACAAATTCAGTCTTCATACCTGATGCTACATTGACCTGATCATCGCTGGAGTACACTAGTCATATGTGGTCAACTTCTTAAGATCACTAGTGATGTGATCTGTGGCCACCAAATCAATGTACCAATTCGTATCAACCCCATATGAGGTTGTTGCTCATGATGTCGTCTTCTATGTGGGACGGTGAAAGAGGCGTTGAACCTTTGTAGCATTGTACCATCGTGTCCTTCTTGCCACATAGCTGCTAAAACACACCGAAAATAAACTATACCGTTAATGCTTAATTGTGCTGAATGGTAATGCCATGTCATTTGATTGTTTTAAATAAATTGATCTGCACCATGTCAAATAATGATAACATAAAATACTTTTTGATGGTGACATATGTGTCATCTATATTACTTTATTTAAGATAAATATACGCGTTGCACAAGTATGATGTTACAACAAGAAGAAAAGACTATCTTAAAGTTCAATTGAAATTTTTTTATTTAGCTGATTCGTGATCATATCATTATAATGAATAACCTAGGTATACACGAGGGCTCCGTTGCAGCTTAAGTCTAAAAATGTTAGAGTATGACATCGATCGAGGCTCGAGCTAGTACCACAAGGGTTTGTGGGCTTGCCTCAACGGATGACATGAGAAGGCAATACGGGCATCCAAGTAACGACACTTGGACTACATTAGTATATTACCCTACGACACCACAAACCATCGACAATGATGTCTGTCCCAATCCCAGATTCCATGCACTATCTCTCCTTCCCAGTAGATCAACTGTTGATGAACACTACCGGATTCGCCCTTGTTGCCGATCACCCGAGGCGCTCGACAAAGCCCTGAATGCGCCGGCAAAGGCTTTGCTGAGCGCCGCCGCAAACCCCGCCGACAAATCTTCTAATGGCAATGCCGTTTCACCGAGCTCCTTTTTTCTTTCCTCTCGGGGTGTACTTTGTCGGCGCCAAATCACGCTTCGGCAAAGTAAAGTCGCCCCGTCACGTCGTATCGCGGCGTTAACGGTGTATCCGCGGTGAGTAACTTTGCTGAGCACCATGTCCCCCGCTCAGCAAAGTTTTATTTTTTGTTTTTAGATCGAGCTCAGCTTTTTTTTCTTTGCCGGCGGCAAATCAATACCGGCAACGTCTCGTTAGTTCGCCAAGCGCACAACACAATGCGCTTGGCAAACCAGGCCACTTCACCGAGCATCACCGTGCTATTACGCTCGGCAAGCCTGGCCACTTTGTCGGCCGCGGTGACCATGGCGCTCAGCAAAGCAACCCTTTGCCGGCGTAATGGTCAATTGCGCTCGATAAAGGGGCAGAAAATAGCCTTTTTTATTTATGTTTCATTCCACCTGGACAAGCAATCAATGTCACATATAATTCGCATATATATATCATATCAAACACATATATACCACTTCCGGCACATTTATCATGACAAGCACAATATATATAGCATAAATGTCCACAAGTGAAACACAAGTTCACATCCACAAGTGCATAATTGTCTCCAGTGCATCACGAGTTCACATGGCAAGTTCAGTAAGTCCTAACAGTGCATCTCAAGACGATGGGGGAGGTGGATACTGAACGCCTAGTGAGGGTACACCTGCTGCAAGAGTAGGATTCAAACAAGCCGACGGTTGCTGCACAAAAATAAGAGCCGCTTGCTTGTGTTAGAAAGGATTAGCGCAAAGAAGCGAAAACAATCAATTTTTCATATTCACAGGAGTAGGTTGAATAGGCGGAGGTAAAGGTACAGGAGCGAGGAGCTCAGTTGGCAAGCTCAAACCGGGCTTCTGGCCAAGAGCTGCTAGGAACTTCGTCAGGTCCTCCAGCCACGTTTGCTGCATCACCAGCGTCGTATTCTGGGCCTCCACCATTGCATTTGTGGCAGAAGCTTCGTGTCTATCTCCTCACACTGCTTCTTCTCATTTTCTAGCTCGGCCAACAACATATAGTACCAAAGTTTCAGTTTTGCAAACGTAACTAAGGTGTAAAGATCAATGGACGGTGAGTAACCATGAAATAACCTAGAGTGTGTCGACCTGCTGCTGTGAAGAACTAACCCGTGGACGTATAGGTGGGTCGGTGGCGGCGCTACCTGCTTGGATCCAAGTAAGTGAGAGATCGGAACTATTGATGACGTTGTTGGCAATCCACATCCGTCCGTTCTTCTTGCATGCGTCCTCCTTTCCTCATGACGAGATCTACATCGATCTCCTCTGTGCACGGATCGTACTCCTTACCTCATGTGGTCCAGGGCTATCTGCAGGTACCTCTAGCTAACTGTTGTGATCGTTGTTGTGTAAATGGGTAATGCTAACTGTTCTACCTGCCAAAAACCTTTGTTTCATGAAGAGAATGGAAAGAGTTAGAAAGTTCCAGGTGCCACAAACGTATGTTTATGTCAATTTCACTAAAAAGGAATTTTTGATCAAATGTTTATTTGCATTTTGTATGTCGAGTGCTAAATGGTAACCAGCTAAGATATAAATTCTAAGTCTTATGCAACTGAAATGATTTACATGAACCTGGAAAAAAGAGCGCAGCTGAATTGTTTTACATCAACCTGGAAGAAGTGGAAGATCTAAGGATTCTTCAAGAAGTTTCTTCAAGTGCACAGTGGTGTCATAGTCAGGTATGTGCAAAATCAGTTTTGCTATCTACTGATCTACAGTGCATCATTGTACAAGTCAGCTTTTAGAAGGCTGGAGAGTTCAGATTTTAAGGCTCCATCTCATGTTATTGGAAGTTTATATTTGAGTAGTTTTCCAACTACTGTATAGCGGAACCATCCTCTGTTCTTTTGTGAGAACTGGTGCAATCGATTCTTTATGCCTCTCTTACGGATCTTGCCCAACGAAGGAACTGAGTTCTTTATCTTCTGTTGTTATGTTGCATTAAAGGTCATTGGGGATAAAGATGGTACAATTTTTGGTGGTTTAGTTGAGGTTTCATTGCAGCCATCCGATTCAAAGAAGTATAAGAGGTTTCGCACGTTTACATAAATTGTTTGATAATTTTTTTTTGGTGCTGAATATTCTGCAAATTAATCTTGTAGGACCAATAATTCCTTTATTTTCACTAATTTGTACATCGTTTGTCATATCACTGACCATGATCAGCACTCTCTCTTCTCACATCTCCGGATATGCTGGCCACCGTGGTAGTCGGATCCGCCACCTACAGACCGCGCTGTTTCGGGACCTTCCCCGGCGGAGGCCGAGGTGCAGGCCCGATTGTGCTGCTTGTCTTTTATTTTCTTTTTATTTTTTTATTTGATTAACTGTAGCAAGTAGCAAACCGCCTTGGAAAATAGGTCCTTTACCGTTACCTTAACAACTGGTTTTGCCTGGCACGGTTAAAAGAATTGTGTAGTAGAGTAATCCAATGATGCAGATATCATATCATGCTCAAAAGTATCATTTTGCACTACTACACAATTGAACTTTCAATGGCGGTTTTTGAAACCGTCACGCAGCTAGGGTCACGGTTAATCGAATGATTAACCATGGCGTTTCCTGCCCGCCACGATTAATCGATTAACCGTGGCGGTTATTTAACAAAAACCGCCACGGTTAATAGATTAACCGTGCGGTTGTCTTTTAGATGACTGCCATGGTTAATTCATTAATTGTATATTCCTGTAGGGTTTATAAGCCTGCGACGCCTATGTTAATTACATGAATTTTGTCTTTCTTGTGCGATCTATGTTTTTAATATAAAAATATAGTTATCCCATAGCAACGCAAGAGTGTTTAACTAGTCTCTACAATATAAAAAGAACAAAAATAAGAATTGTTTTTGGTGCGGCTTTATTACTGACTATGCCATGACCCTGCCATGCGATTCCACACCCACCGCCTAAAAAATAGCCAACCATTCATGGAAAGAAATTATGCAAACAAATTCTTTCTAAAGAATTAACCCTGGTGTGCAATCCCGCTTCTGCCGCTCCAAAAATAGACAACCATTCATGGAAAGAAATTATGGAAACTAATTCTTTCTAAAAAATAAAGAAATTAATCTCTCATGTTGTGACTGCCCTCACCTAGCCATGCGATGTTTTTTACTGGGCTCTAAGCGTCTCCCTTCGCAGTCGTAGTCGCCGCCGCCGCCGCCGCATCTCCATCTCTGAGCATCCCCGTCGCCGTCGCCCCTCGGTTCTCGCCCACCGCTGCTGCCCTAGACCCTACAGCGCCTCCTCTCCCACAGCTAGCACCTCCAACGACGACGGCTGTGAAAACGACTGTGCTTCAAAGCTCGAGTCTTGTCTTAGAGGCCGGGCGCCGAGGAAGCCGCCGGCGGGCGTCGGCCGGGCCTCTTCTGATCCGGATCGCCCACATCTGCCGCCAAATCTTCATCGGGCCCTTCACCGGTGACGAAGAGCTGTGCCGGCAGAAACTGGCTGGGCACCCGTGCGTCCCTCCCCGATCCAGATCGTGTCTTTATTCTTGGGGTCCTGCTGTGCTCCAAATCCTATGAGGAGCACTACCAGGTGTGCCAACTGCCTTCTTTTCCTTTACATGGTTGTTGCTTCCATCTTTTTATGGGAAAAGATCGGGATTAAAATCATATCATTTAATCATGTGCGCCATCTCTATTCTTTTGAATTGCCTTCCAAGCAAAATAACTAATAGCTTAAATGTTTCTGATAGCGGTGCCGCTCAGACATTTGCGGCAGTGCTGCTTATGTTCTGACCGTTGGGGAGGGAAGTATTTATACTTTCCATTTTTTACCCCCAACAGTCACCTGCTTCCTCACCTGCTCATTCACGACAGAAACGCCCAAGTGCTCAGCTCTCTCTCCTCCATTGAGGCTCCCACTCCTCTCAAGCAAATCCATTGATTCCACCATCAATTCTTGAGTGTGAGGGCTGCAAACTTCGATTGGAAGAGAGCTCCACTGATCTACAACGTTCTAGAAGCACTTTGTTCGCACTTTGGCCGGCGGTTTGGTCTTTTGCTCTTGGAGCTTGCTCCTAGCCAGCTAGTGTGTCGCCCTTGAGCTTGCCAACTTGTGTGGCAGCCTAGGGAGGTTTGTAACACCCTCTTGCAATTAATATATTACCCCACATCTCTAAGATTCGGTTCCTAGACTTGTGAACGAGGCAAAGAGGCAAACCTTTGTGGTGAGCTCATTCCTTTATGGAACCTCAACAACGTGGACTTAGGCAAGCCCGGGTGGCGAGCTGAACTAAGGGATAAATCACCGTGTCACCATGTGCTTGATTTACTCTTCATTGCATTTATATTGTTGTTGTTGAGGAGTTTTAGGGTTTGAGGCGATCTATTTGTATACACTTGATTTTTAGCTCTCGATCTACGATCTATACCTGTCCGGGAACCAAGCAAATTTACCCGATCTACTTTTCATTGGACGGATCTTGAAGCGTGAGCTAACTTCTTTTGCAGGAGTGGCGGTGCCGCTCGGGCGACGGGCGGTGCCGCCCAAAGCTCAGCGGCGGTGCCGCTTGGAAATCTCGGCGGTGTTTTTGAGTTGATTTTGAAACAGGCCTATTCAACCCCCTCCCCTCTAGGCGTCCAGTGAGCCTACAGATTTTTAAGGAGTTTTACGATATACCGATGCTACTTTGGATTTTTTTCCATAGGGTTTTTCCAAAGATTCTCCTCACATTTTTCCTACAAGGTTTTTTGTGAAAAGTTGTCATATTATCTATTTTTCCCTACGGGGTTTTAAGGATAATATTATACATGACATATTGATCTTTGATCAAATTGTTTTTTAGACTATGTCTTTAGGATCACCTAAAGGGTCTATAAACATTGGGAATTATATATATATCATGGTTGTTCTCCTTATTTTTCCCACTGAATTTTTAAGGAATCTTTGCACGGTATATCGATATACTTTGGTTTTTCCCACAGGGTTTTCCAAAGATTCAAGACTATGACTGACAAATATACAACGGTGCCTCTACAAGATTAATTAATTAATTTAGATTAATTTAGTTGATCAAGTGGATAATTGGAAGTAGTTAGGATTAATTTAGATTAATTAATTAGTTGATCAAGTGGATAATTACTATAGTTAGGATTACGCTTAGGCCCTTTGGGGGCATTTCCGTCGGTGGCAAGCCACCGGTTTGCAAGCACCGATTCGGCCTACGAGGCCTTGTATATATATTGTAAATCATTGTAGAATCATTAGCAGAATCAATCATAATCGTCATTTACACCCAAATCTTAACACAACTAGCGCCCTAGCATTTTCAATGGGAACAGTTTGTTCCCGTCTCTATAAACTATTTTTGATGTAATGCAATCCCAAAGTGGTGTGGTCCCGCGATCAACTCTGAAAAAAGTCTCACTTCTATTGTTCTCTTGATGGAGACCGCTAGTTCTTTCATGGAAAGCATTTTACTCCTTGTGTCTTTTTCTGTTTCTTTTTTGTGTGTTTTTCCTGTTTTCTAATGTAATTAATAATCTAAAATCCTAAATAATTTATCATCTAATCTAATCTATATATTTACATATGTGGTTCTATGGATTTCTTGTTTTCTTTTATTCTCATCAGTTTTTTTATATAAAAAGGATATAATGAATATGATAAGACTGAAATCTCAAATAATTTATCATCTAATAATCTGACCTATATCTATTTACTGATGGTTCCCTTTGTAGGACACAAGTTGGACCTGGTCGCTAGGGAGTTCATTCTCTATGGGCGTCTTATACTACACTACTACAGATTCGTTCATCACTACAGCCGGTATCACTATCGAAATTGATTAAACCGCCAGTGTTTGCCTATTTCTGGCTTTAAAGTCAAAAAATGGCTGAGGAGTCCACACAACCGATAGTGTAATACTACATCACTACCGGATGGAATAAAATAACCAACGGTGATGTTTTTCAGTGTCGGGTGTATTAGCACACCCAGCAGTGAAATATGGACCTGGACCCAAAATTTTTATTCATCCTAGTTATCTCCAACCTCATGTCCGCTCGTTCCTTGCTTTTCCATCCTCTCACCTTATGTCTTCTCCCGTCACCCACTCACAGGCACCTTCTCCCTTCTCCCTCCTCTCACGACGTGCTATCCGCGCGGCCCTCCCCTCGCAGCGCGGCGGCGTGGCCTCCCTCGGTCTCCCTCGTGGCGTGGTGCCGCGGCCGTCTCTTACGGAGCAGCAGCGTGGCCTCCCTCGGTCTCCCTCGCGGCACGGCGGCACGACCCTCCCTCGCAGCGCGGCCTCTTTCGCGGAGCAGCGGCGTGGCCTCCCCGTCTCCCTCGCGGCGGTGGCGCGGTCGTCTCGTGCGGAGCAGCGGCGCGGCCGTCTCTCACGGAGGAGGGCAGGTAGCGGCAGCGCTCGTGGCGGTGGCTCGTGCCGAACCCCAAGCGGCCACCAGGCTGCGCCGCCGGCGCCGTCAGGTACGCCATACAGGCAAGTCGGCCCGCCATTACTGCTGCGAGTGTATGTCCTCCCGGTGCTTCTACTGCTCCTCGACCTCATGAATCAGGTTGTTTTTCTCGGTCAATTTTTGAGATCTTGGTGGTTTTTCTCTGGATCTTGATGTGGTTTCCGGTTTGGAGCGCGCAAATCCATCCCAGTGGGAGCAGAGGCGAGCGGTGTAAGGGCGGATCCATCTGACGGCTTCTTCCTCTCGGCGCTGGCGAGTGGTTTGGCGTGGATCCATCAGACGGGTTCTTCCTCCCGGAGCTGGAGTGGCTTGGCGTGGATCCGGCCCGGTGCATGATTTAGGAAAAAAATCCTTCACACTCTATAGTTCTAGGGTTGTTCATCCTTGGTCTTGAGTGTAGAAAGAGAGAGCGATGACAAATGGATTTATGGATGAGTTGTTTTGTGTGTTGTATGGATTGTCTCCTCTGTATGGATGACAAATTGATTTATGGATGAGTTAATTTGTGTGTGATGATAAAATAATTTGTTTATCGGATGAACTGCAGTGGCTGTGATGTATAAATTGTTTCTGGTTTGTTTGTGGACGAGCATCGGTTTGTGGACGAGCATCCTGCAGCGAGGATGCTTGTCAGATTCTTTTTTTTCTATTTTTTAAAGTTTATCAGTGCCGGGTCAGGAGTACCGCCTGTGCTTCAAAAGCAGACATCACTACCGCTTTGGTTCGTCGGTTCATTTTTTGGCAGTGAAGGGGGTTTGGGCCCGGCAGTAATGAACAAATCTGTAGTAGTGCTAAGTAATGTCCCATATAGAATAGTAGAAGACATAGCTTACCGACATTAAAACATGAAGACCTAAGCGATCTCCTCTACACTCTCAATGTTGCTTCGGGCTAATCTACTACACCTATGTAAGAGAACCCCACTAGAGAGTTCTCTTGACATGCGAGGATGCCACATCGCTGACCATCCTGTCCCCCACCCGCATCGTCCCCATCCAACCCTGCGGCGCCTCGAATCCCGCAGCCACCCCTCGCGCCTTGAATCCTGCCACCGCCCGCTTGCCTTCCCATCTCGCCTCCCCACGCCGCCGCCCTTCGCCTCCCCCTTTGCCGCATCCATAAAGCGAGACGCTAGTAGGAGGCCGCATGTCGCGGGAGGCTGGGCCCGCCATGCCGAGAGGGAGGAGGCGCTTCCTCGCCCGGCCTCGACCCCGCCGCCGGAAGTGACCTGCAGGTGTGAGCCCCCCTTCCGCGTCGTCTCGTCACTACCGGCAAGCCGCCGATTGCACCCTCCCCCGGTCGGCGGGCGTGGCCTGTCCTCCGCACCACCTTTTTTCACCCTCATCTATCCCAGTCTTTCTCCATCTTGCGATTCGACCTCCGGCAGCGTCGGTGACCGTCGATCGGCGGCTCCTCGGGCGGGATGTGGGGCTGACGTGGGGGCCCCAGCGCCCCCGGCGAGCGATGTCGTGCCGGTCGCGGCCGGCGGCCATCCCGGACTGCGCGGGCGGGCACCCAATGGCCCCTGTGACCGGCAACGCTAGCAATGCGGGCGCAGGCACAGGCGTGAGGCTCAAAGCGCAGCAGCGCCGGCTGTGGAGTGCTCGGCCCAGAGGTCGTGGAAGTTGCGAAGGCTAGATGAGGCGGCGTCCCAGGTGAACCCGCGATGGAAGTTGAGTGCGCTCGGAGGGGGGCCTGCAGGCTGCAGCGGCAGAGCCTTCCACACGCTGCGCTCGCGTCGGGGTCGCTGGGGCAACCTGGACCACCCACACTGGGCGGCCGCCGGAGACGACTGTCCCTGAGATAGCAAAGTTCGTGGAGAGGACTATTGATGGGTTGCGCAACATCTCTGCTACACCATCGGCTGAGCTGGTAATTCGAGCTGTGTTCATAGGAACTGATATGGTAAAATCGTGTATATTCACATGTTGTTTTCTGCAGTCGATGCCCAACAAATGCTCGATAAAATGCCTAAAAAGGTCTTACTCCATCCAGTGAACACTGAGCAGATATGCTTTGTATATGCGTTGCTTAATTTTCCTGATACAAAAATTGGTTCTTTAATTCGTTACCATATAATAAAGTCTGAGTCCATTTGCCACAATCAATCTTCTCTTATCCTAAGCTTAACAATGTTTGTTGGCATCAATAAATTCTAGATCTTTGCCACGCCTTTAGTTTGATTATACAGTCTTAATTTACCTTCCTAGCTAGGAAATCTTCATTAATAATACAGCTATATTACAGATCAGCATCAAATTCATAAGAAACCATTAGAAGTTTTATGGGACTACCACTTTGGGATCAACTTAAGATACTGAATGAACCTACTATTGAATGCTTCGGATGACTTCTAAATTGTAATAAAGCGGTTTCTTATCAGCTGGATAGTCTGAATTTCTATATTGTCAACTTCAATTATTGTGTGAGCAAGGCAGGTATTATAGGATTTAGGCACTGCTTCTTATTCCTTTGCTTCTTTCTTTGCAAAATTGCTTCATTTTCAAAAAAATGGCTGTTATCCTGATCTCATTCGATCTAGCTTGCATGTTTCGAATATGTGAGTATTTTCATTCGCCTCCATCATATTACACTGATGGATTCTATGCATAAATGTTTGATACCTTCATTGTTTAATGCATGAGAGTTTTTGTATTCTTTTTTTAATGAGGATGGATTCTATGTCCATATACAGTGGCCAATAAAGTTGATGTCTAGTACATTGTACATGGACGGAGAAATACCATTTTTTACACCAAGAACACTATATATGTTTTAGAAAAAGTAACCTGCCGTTTTTCTCACATTCAGTGAGTTGACATCCATGATTCCTCATGCTTTTCATTCCTATGCGAGTCCTACTGCACCTTTAACACTGTCACGATGCTTTGACAAAATTCATGTGAATCAAGGGACACTGGTGACTGAAAATATGAAATAGTAATATATCTCATTTTAGCAAATTTGCTATTGTGTCCACTCAAATGTTGAGATAGATGCTCTGCGATGGATCTATCAAAGTCTCCTTTTACTGTGTATTACTGTTGTGGCACATATTGTACCACTTTATTCCTTACATGGAACTCATCTACATGACTACATCGCGTCCATCAAATTTTATGGCACCGTAATTTTACATTTGTGCACGCCTCAAATCATATAGTTTAAGAATACAATGGAATTTCAAGGTAGTAGAGAGCATTTCAGCTCAGTTTGAGTCAAATGTCATCGGAAAGCAATTGCATTTATTAGAAAGTTAGAAAGTTAGAAAATGCATGTTTTAGTTGTCTCCTAGAAAAGAGATTGCAGAGTGCTTTGATTTTCTTCATGAGCGTTGATATCCTATACTACCATAATTTGCATAAGCTTGCTACAGGTCTACAGGTCTGGAGCTTTCTGACTATCATATATGTATGTCATGTTTGATCAATGTAGTGTTCTGTCCATTTCTGTAGATAGCTGATGTTATGGAAGAAGCTAATGCTAGGTGGCGGTGGTTGTGTGGCAGAAGCAGTAGAGGAGGTCAGGATCATATTGGCTATTGGTATTATTTCACCTTTCTTTTGTTTTTCAGAGTCTCAGGTGACATCTGGGTAGCCTTTTGCCAATCCAAGCCCTCTCCATGAAAAAATTTGTTGCTGCCAGTTTGCATTGGAGAATTAGATGGTTTCAGAAGAAGATTGGTCAGGTTTTTTGGTCATTGGTATGTTCACATCCCTCTTCTTTCTCAGTCCTCCCTATTTTCCAATACATCTGTCAATTTTCGGTTTACTGGAAGTGCTTCCTGTCTAAGATGATGCAACCAAATTGACTGATTGCAAGATGTGAATATTTTGTCAAAAAAAGGCAGTGACAAAATGTACAGACAGGTTCTTTGGTCTATCGTGTCTCAGAAAAAAAATGAGCATAGTGAAATTAAAAGAGATCTATTGCTTCATGGTATTTTCAATCCTAGGGAGAACACCTTCTCAAGATCAGTTCATCATTTTGATCCTCTTCCTCTACCGCCATTAGATGTTAGATTAGATTATTTAATAATAGATCTCAATGTTGGACACTGATGTATCTCGATATATATGTCATTTCATTTGCTTCCTGTGTTCAAATCAGGTGGTTTTCATATCTGTTCAGATAGGCAGAATCAGAACGGTTAACAACCATTTGTGTCACCTGTCTTTGTTATGATCACTGGACTAATAAACATTAGGTAGCTTATATTAGTATGTGTTCTAAATTAAGTTTAACTAGCGCGGCGACCGTTCCCAACTTCTCATGCGCTGCTGGCAGCACCTCCAGTCCTCTGAACTGTGCATCAGCCCATCGTGAGCCAGGAGGCTGAGCTGTGCGTTCGCCGTCGCAATATGCCGTTGTTAACCGCCGCAGCGTGGACGGCTGGGCAGCGTTGTGTCATGCTCGCCGTCATCCCAATGCTCTCGGTTGCCTCAGTGACAGGCGTGGAGGAACTTAATAGCCTCGAGCGTTGGTCATCCAGCTACCATGACATCCCATCCATCAGGATGTTGCGCTGTAACTGAGCAAATCAGGCGCAACATGTAGGCGCCTGTGTGAGAGGCGGAGTATCCGGAGAATAAAGAATTAACAAAGCTCATAGTAAAGCGAACTCAGGCTCTGGTTGTGGCATGTGTTTCATATAAACTATATATAAATCAAAATCAAAATGAAGAGACGTACAATTTGGGAAAGCTAGCAATTCATAGTATATGGTGAGAACGAAGCACACAATTTCATTTATTTCATAACACCCATCGAAATACATGACAGATCATTCCTCACACCCATGCATCGAAATGTATTGCGATCGATCAGACATCACATATTATTTTGTTGAACACACGTAGTATATATATAGGCCGACAGCTAGCCAACTGCAAGCAAGCAGCAGGCTGTGAATTGAAGAAGCTGAGCTAGCCACATTGTGGATACGGGTAATCATCCCTTTGCATCACGACCCTTGTCGAGTAGGGACTGGTGTCGACTGCGACAAAGACACGCTCCGGGAACTGCCCCCAATCATCAGGGAGGGGAGTTCTCCCCACGCCATTCGTTGGGGTGTTGAGCTGCAGTATGGTCACATCCGGGCGATCGCTCCTGATTTGCATTATGGCGTCATCGTATCTCTGCCCCACAAGGTCCGGCCACTCCGTTATTTGCTCCTCCGACATATTTCACGATCCAAGTGGTGCCGGGGGGTCCGGCCACTCCGTTAGCTGCTTGTGGTGGCGCTGAGATGGAAGTGGCAGCCTATGTATATATAGTACGCACGGGCACGCTCATCGTGTACAAAATATACCACATCGTGTAGTCAGTTGTCCTAATTAGTCACGTATAAAAGCTTGCAGCTAATAAGTGGCACCATATATACCTACCCTAAGTCATGTATAAAAAGTTGCAGCTAATAAGTGGCACCATATATACCTACCCTAAGTCACGTATAAAAACTTGCAGCTAATAAGTGGCACCATATATACCTACCCTATGTCTTACAACAAATGACGAGACATAAACTATATATAACTCCAACAACCTGAGTTGTTAGTTTTAGTTTCTAGCTATATACACAAAAATCACACGTCATCACTGAACTCACTAGTAATAAGAGACCTATTAATTTAGAAACAATATATATTACGCGTGCACATCCGTGTATAGAGCTATATGCCAACAACCCCGGCTGTTAGTTTTAATTTGTTTCTAGCTATATACACAAAAATTGCACGTCATCACTAAACTCGTTAATAATAAGGGAACTATGAATTCTAGAGATACATGTCTACCGTATGGGCTACAACAATGATGAGATAGAAACTACATATATTGCGTGTGCACATATGTGTATATAGCGATACATGTCCAACAACCTTGGCTGTTATTTTTAGCTATATATATATAGGGCGGTCACCCTCTAGCTAGCACGTGCCATGATGCATGAATGTTTAAGTAGATACTAGGTGAATTCTCCGCGTTGTTGCGGATATGCAAAAGTAAATTTAATCTAGCTAAAAGGATTTTAAAAATATTTTCAATAATGAACTAAAGAAAAGACATCATCTTAATCTTGGACCTTCAACTTTAAACAAAACATAGGTCACTAACTTGTGGAGGATAATTTTTTGGAACTTAATGTACAACCCAAAAATTATCAATTTGAGAATAGATTTGAGAAAGTACTAACCTGCTAATGATCCAACATACCTTCGGTGTTTGTCTTCTAGTAATATTTGTAACTTCAAAAAAAAAAATCTAGGCTCAAAGAAAGACCGCTCATTGTAGTAGCTCACTGTAGTACCCTCGCCCTCCTCCGTTCCCAACCTTCTTCTTCCTAATCCGGTGCCGCGGCCCTCCTCCCGAGGGAGCTCGCCGGTGGAAGGGCAGGATGGCCAGGTTTCTTACTCCTTTTCCCCATCCTTCCCAATTCCTCCTCTTGTAAATCCCTAGCCAACTAAATGAAAATCCTCTTCCTAGTTATCCTCGTTTGCTTCAAGGGTGCGAATCCACCTTCAACTTGGGGGGTCGATCCCGGGTGGCGCGGGAGCACGGATCCCGAAGGCCGGCGGAGTTGAGCTCGTGTTCCGCGGGCTTTCTCCCATCGACAAGGGCGAGGTCAAGGTGCTACAGTGCTACATCTACACCACGGCCGAGCCCATCATGGGATGCTCTTCGTCTCCACCAAGAAGGTGGCCTTCCGCGGCGACCACCCCATCACCGCCCACCTCCCCGACGGCGGCGTCGAGTGATCCCCGGAAGCGTCGGAGGTTAGCAGCGGGTTGGGCGATGCGGTCGCGGCGGCCGCCCTGTAACTGCGCTGCGTGTCTTCCGTTCCACAAGCTCAGATTGGCAACCCGCGAGTTAAGCAGCGTCGTGCGATGCTTTCGGCAAGGCGTTTTTCGGCTGCATGGGGCTCCATCCGAGCACGATGGAGCTGCGTCGAGCTGGACAACGCCGTAAAGCATCTTGGATGCAAGCGCAACAGCCCGGCTATGGCGGAGGCACCGGCACCGCCTGCATCGCCGCTTCCTCGAGTGCCTCCCCAGATTCCTCCGTCCACATGTGTGGGTCCCACCTTTTGCGGCATGGGCCCCACGATTGCAACGTGGTGACCATGCGAGAGGGCTTCGATGGTCTCCCCACACTTGCGTTCGCATGTATGCCATTCTTGGACGGTGGCCGTGGACCCCTCAATCAAGACGTGGAGGCCATGCGGTTGGGTTTTGCGGCACTCATCCTTTTCTCTCTTGTAGCCTATTGTCTTACAACCGATGCTTCAATGCGGACAGCTTCATCTCGGGTTCGGTTTGATGAATCTGCATTCCCCGAAGTTCCGCTCGAGTTTCCTCTACATCCGGCGACGCTTACAATATCCTTCGGAGGTCGGCATGTTTTTTATTCGAGACCAACCCACTCTTAGCTTTCGCTGTGCAAGGCCAGTCCATCTAGGTGCACACGTCTCGAGGCCCCCCGCGTATACCCCCCACCAGCAGATTTATCTTCCTTTGTGCCTTAGACGATGTAGTTTACTTTTTCGGTCGCAAGACCTCAATGTTCCACAATCCTCTTATGAGGATTGATTTGTATCTTGGCTTCTTTAATATAATATATGTTGTTGCTTGTCAAAAAAAAAAAATCTAGATGTGTTGCTATGGGAATTTAAGATTAGTTTTTTTTAGGATCATTTGATGATGAAAAGAAAGATATAAACATGTGAGTTATTTAGTGAGAATTTCCAGCATAAAAACCTTAAGGTCTCAAGGATCAAGAAAGCAATACCCCATGCGTTGCCACAAAAATTGTTGATGGTTTGGAATAAGATTATTTATATAAAGGGATTAACAATTATAAGTTAATGTTAGTGGATGGCATGGCATAATGATAGTGGATGATGTGTCTTGCTTGCATATAGATTATAATTGTAAATGCTAGTTGACCATAAATGTGAATGTTAGTGGAATGATGAGGTGGACAGGTTGCATGTTGAGAGAATTAGCTAGTGGGGCTGTTAGTGGAATGATGAGGTGGATAGCTTGCATGTTGAGGGAATTAGCTAGTGGGGTTTATCTATATAAGTGTAGTAGATTTGTAGGAATGCCGATGATTTCTGCTAGACATTTTATTATTGGCACCACAACACTGCCTTTAAATTGTTACAGTTAATCTGTACAGTGTAGTATTGAAACTATAAGTAATGGAGTTCATACATGGCTATGTTTACTACACAATCCAAATTATTTCTCCTATTCCTCCAGGTAGGATTTTAAATGTCCTGTTATTTTGTTTAGAACTTTTTTTTTGGCCATTTTATTACTTTACAAGTAATGAGTGATGTCATTTTTTTTTTTTGAGGGGTAATCAGTGATGTCATTGCACATACCTACAAGACACCAAATTATATCTATGCGGGCAGTGGCGGCGGTTGTGCAACAGAAGCAGTAGAAGGCTATCGACGAGTCCACTTCTCTCTGTCTATGGTCTAATTTTGTTTTCCTGACATGGGCATCTAATGTTGCTCACCTGCTACACAAAGGGGAGAGAAGGGGGATTCAGTCACGGGATGGATGAGGGAGAAGCCGCATGCTGCTGTGAATTAGCAAGTGTAGCACATGACTACAGTGTTTATATCAAGCAAATGAGTTTTCTTTAGCTACCTCTTTTTTTCTTCCTGATTTTGTATGTTTGTTGCATGTCCCTTCCTGTTACATGACTGACATACGTTGGTATAGTTATTATATATAGTTATTGAACTGTGTTGTTCCATGATTCATATTTTTCTATAGTTATTTGTGTGATTTATATCAAATTTCATCCGTATTTTCTTTTGCATACCCGCATCAATGCGCTGGGAATCCATCTGGTTTATACTATAGTTAACACGGTTCCCTGTGGCTATGATATTTAAAACCCTTAGGGTGGAAGGTATTTGTGCACTTGCGGGTCCTATATATGTGCATCTTAAATATCCAACAGAGGTGGGCACGCTAAAAGGCCCGCCCTCGAAATGGTCGAGACCCAATAGGCCCAACATGGTCCGATTTCAATCTTGAAGTATAAATGAATACAATAGGGTTTCTCCACTACCACTCCACATGGTCCGATTTCAATCTCGAAGTATAAATAAATACAATAGGGTTTCTCCACTACCACTCCTATCTGACCGAGCCAACGCTTGCCTCCATCCAACCCAACACGCATGCCTTCCTTTCCCACCATGAGGCGCTCGCCTCTCTCTGCCTCTCCACTCCAACCTCCCTCTCGTCTCTCAATGGCATGCGCCTCTCCTCTCTCGATAGTGCATGGAGCAAGCCCAACCGGCAGCGGTGGTGCATGGGGGGCGCGCGGGCGGCGGCTGCACACTTGTTCTATCTTACTCATTGCACAACTGGCACATTCGGATGGGTTCTCCTAGGAGGATCCGGCTAGGGTGATGATGACTCCCCTCCTCCCTTGTTCATTGGCATTGCGGAGGGCATGGTGTCAAACTGCCCACCTGCATAGTGTTGTAGCATGCAGCCGTGCGGCCCTCCCATCTTCCCTCACTACACGCCTTGGTGGTTCCATCCTTCACCACGCATCCGGATCTGACAGAGGCGCTCCTCCTAGTGGTAGATCTCGTGGTGTAGCAGCGCAATCGAATGGTGGCACAGGTCCTACTTAGGGATACTGTGGTGACCTGATCCGGTGCCAGCGCTCATTCTGGTGGTGGATCCGATGGTGCAGCAACTTGATCTATCGGCGGCGCTCCTCTAGGTGGCGGATCAAGTGGTGGATCTTTCAGATCTAATGGTTGCAGCAATGCAGCCCAAGATGGGCTCATTGGGACCATCAGGGTTGTTTCTTTTTTAAATGATTAAATGATGGGGGCATTCTAACATGCCCGTCAGTTAATCGATTAACCTAGGCGGGAACCATGGCGGGCATAGGCGACTACCGCGTTTAAGCCATGATTAACCGTGACCTTACAACCGCGGCTGACGTCTTTCCTACCACAGTTAATGAAAAAATGACCACCTTGGTTAGTTTTTCTATAATAGTGTTTGTAGGGGGTGGTTTCCCCAACAAGAAATCTAGTGGCGTTTCCTCACCATCTCAAGAAACCATGGGTTTTGTTGGTGTGGTTGCTGATTTGTAGGGGCAATTGGATATTGAGCAGCCCCTACAAAACCCTTTGCTGGAATCACAAGAAAGTTCGCCAAAAAAATAGCAAATCTTTTATAAATATCGGGAGGCCCTAACTGGTATGGTTTTTTGCGCACTTCGCGGCTGTGAGGATTCAAACCTGAACCCACAACCTCCCCTCGCACATAGCCTTCTCTGCCACGACACCTCCTCTCACCTATATCTATAATCCATTTTGGCTCCCCACAAATTATCATGAACTAAGTGTAAATTGCTTGTTTGAGATCCAAATGAATTCAAATTAAAAAGTTCGCAACTACAAAGTTTCATAACTTTTTGAGATTTACAACATTTATTATGGTAGTTTCTCCATATCTGATTTTTTACAATATTATGAATTTTAAGCTTGAGAAATTCAAACGTAGTTTTCCTCGACAAGATGTTCTCAAATAAAAAAAATAATATTAACTACAAAGTTTCACATCCTTTTGAGATCTGCACCTTCTATTTTTGTTGTCTCCGTCGATCTAAGGTCTTTCAAATTGCAGCTTTTTTTAAAAAAAAAAATAAAACCTAGTTTTCTATGACAGAATGATTTCAAACCAAAAAGTTGGCAACTGCAAAATTGAATAACTTTTATTTTGACCACTTGTTCATCGACGTAGTTATAATAACATTGCTCACAAATCTTAGACATCTCTATGATAGTTTCATAAACTATACGAGAGATGAGTAATTTTGTCAACGATGTTACCACTTTCTACGATAAGAGAAATGACCAAAATAAAAGTAATAGATCTTGATAAGTTCTGCAACTTTTATGCTCGTGACAAGGACCGACAGATAAGATTGCAAGCTCATGACCGAATGGTGGAAAATAGTACAGAAGTAAATGGCTCGTAGTGGCTTCTATATATGTACGACATTATTAGATAGATAGATTATCCGAGGTCATTAGATCATCTTGAAATCCAATTGTGTACATTAAAAAAAAAAATACACAATTTTTAGTGGGCTGCAGAAAAACAGAAGTGAATGACTCTTAGTCTGACTAGATTTATAAAAATATTAGAAACATCTATGTCGCTAAATAAATTTATTATACAAATAGATTTAACAGTACCTAATGACACTACTATTTGTGTATCATAAACATTAATAATTTTATACATATTTAAACAAAATGGAGTAGTTCTGATTTCTCGGGATGTAAGAATGATGGTTAATAAAAGGACCGAGGGAGTACAATTGAGCAGACGTCATCACATCATTACACGTCAGATCATTTGACGAAACGGTTCCATCACATCTGATGGTCCCTACCTAGAGTAGTATAAATTGTACCTCAAACCAATGGTATTTGGGTCGGACAAGTCAATTGTTTCTGATAAGTTAATACACTCCCAAGCTCCTCAAAGAAATGAATATAAGACGTGATTTTCATATGGCTGAAGGGGAAGGGGAAGGGGAAGGAGAATTGAGCTACTCCAAGAATTCTAGGCGTCAAGTGAGTACTCTACCCCTTTTCCTATTTTATGTAATTATAAAAAAAACAATCCTTTTATGTAAGATACACTGTTGCTCATGTTGCATGCACCCAGCAGTACTATAACGGTATGATTTGTTTTAACAATTGCAACAATAGTTTATTGTCATCAATGGATTCGTAACGCATATAAAATTAGTCTTTTTATTAAGCATATAGAACATTAAGCATATAGAACAATTGCACGGCGATTCTCGATCGCACTTAAGTACCATCAATTGACCTTAGCCACAAATATTTAGTTGGTTTCATTGTTGTTCTGACGTTGGAAGGATGGGAGACCCATATATATAATCCAATAATTTCTTCGTCTTTGTGGATTCTTTTAGGAGATAGTTATTCGTGAGACCAGGCCAATGGTTGAGAATGCCACAAAAGAAGTGTACACAACTCTTCTCCCCAAAACAATGATCATTGCCGACCTAGGATGCTCGGCTGGACCAAACACATTGCTCTTCATCTCGACTGTTTTAAGCATTGTTGACCAATGTAAATCTGGTGGAGATGATGTGGAACTTCAATTCTTCTTGAATGACCTTCCCAGCAATGACTTTAATGAACTATTTCGATCAATTAAGAAGTTCAAAAGGCCAAATTCAACGGGTGAAATGACACATCTACCACCATCATACTATGTTATGGGGTTACCAGAATCTTATTACAACAGGCTTTTTTCCTCGAGAAACTGTCCATCTATTCAACTCTTCGTTCTGCCTTCATTGGCGCTCCCAGGTATTTGGATCACTGATTAAATTAGTTACTTATTTATCAATGTTAACAAGGGTTTTGCTATGGTACGGTACTCTACATACCTTCGATAAGTTAAAAGCTCAAGCACATTATGCATATCCCTTGATTTTTTGATAGACATAAAAGTTATGTAACTAAAATAATTAGCACACAAGAAAAAACCATCTAATGATGTCAGCGATTTACTTACGTGTTTCTCTCTGGCACAGATATTCTTTAGTATTTGTAGCAATACATTCTTATAAACAAAATTATATTACACATTTTCGAAATAAGCAAAAGTTAACCCATCGATGCACGAGTCTTGGTAGCAATACATTCTTAAGGCCATAAACATTTAGATGAACAGTTCATAGTTACTTAGGAGTAACGCAGGAACCCCTTAGTCGTTTACATATATATCCTCCAATGATGCATCCATCTTCTTATGGTTCTCTTAACATGTTTGTCATAATCTTCTGAAATGAAATATCTATGTAGGAACCCAAGGGACTAGAGGCGTGGAGAAATGATTATCTAAATGAAGATAATATTTACATTACCAAGACCACAACACCTATTGTGGTCAAACAATACCAAAAGCAGTTTCAAAATGACTTCTCCCTGTTCTTGAAGTTGCGTCATGAGGAACTTGTGCATGGAGGGCAAATGGTGCTTATATTTCTTGGGAGGAACAATGAGGATGTATACAATGGTGATCTCAATGAAATTTTTGCATTGGTTGCAAGATCGTTACAATCTCTTGTTATGAAGGTAGTTGTATAGTAACTTATTGTTTTAGTTTTACTTGTTTCCACTTTATTTGCTGAGGAAGTCATGAAACTAAACAAATTTTGATCGTAATAGGGCATCATGGGAGAAGAAAAATTAGAATCCTTCAATCTACCAGTCTACGGGCCATCGGTCGGAGAAGTGAAGGAACTAGTGATGCAAAGTCATTTATTCAAGATGGATCTAATCAAACAATTTGGGAATAGCTGGGATCCATTCGATGATTCAGAAGGTGATGATGTTGAGGATAGCGCCTGCAGTAGCATGAATATTGCTAAGTGCATCAGATCCATAATGAAGTCTTTAATTGTTTCACATTTTTGGAGAAACCATACTTGACACATGGTTTGCCGAGTTTAGGTGCCTTATTGCTAAGCAACTTGAAAAAGGGAAGATCATGTCCACCGTCATCGCCATGTCCTTGAAGAAACAATAAATATTGATCCATATGGGCGATGTTTCTCAATTTTCGTTTACTCATATACCAAAGAATAAAAAGAAATTTTATATTCCTATGATGTAGCTACTTCCATGTGTGTATCTCAAGATTTGGAGTGTATATGGCCTGATAAAATGTATGTACATGGAGTATGTGATGTGATCTTATGTTCAACCGAACCTCTAGTCTAGGTCGGCGAGCAGAGTGGCAGGGTGGATCCAGTCCTTCAATTATATGACAACAGTGCTTTGTGAGATCAGCTGTGTCATGTTCTTCGCCTCACGGTTGGTGTCAAGCTCATCCAGCTCCTAGCTTTTGGTGCACTTTGCAATTTCTGTAACATCCATTGCATGTTCACATCTATCTTCTCATGCCATATTTGCTTGCTAAGAGCATCTCCAAGAGTTCCCAATAAAGCTTCTCATCTATAATATTTTTGGCAGGAGTAAAAAATATCTCCAACAGTTCCCAATCCTAGTCACACTCAGCAAAATAATTCCTAAACCTAATCAGCGTGACTAAATATATAACTATTAAAATAGCTTTATTAGATATTACATTAGTTAATTAGAAATAAGCATAAAAGACTAATGTGTTCGCCCATTAGCAATTGTTACCCCCTCATATAAATATGAGGGCAGACCAATTGTGTTAATCAGAAAAAGAACAATTTAGGGTTTACCCTTGCCTCTGCTCTAGAAAAATACAATTAGTTACAGCATGGCCACAACCTACAACTCTAAGGGAAACTGAGAGGACTTTTTGGGACTTGCATGCTACTACGTAAAAACTCATTATGAATTACGGTACAATCGCTCGACCACTTACTAATCTTCTTAAGAAGGACTCGATCCATTGGACCCCTCTAGCGCTGAATCGCTTTTTGAACATCTTAAGACGACATTGTCATCAGCACCCATACTTCAACTATCAGACTTCGATAAACTATTTGTGATCATGGGAGCTGTTTTACATCAAGAGAATGGTCCAATTGCCTTTTTCAGTAAAAAAGATGGCTCCAAAATACAATAAACTGGAAGCTTACTTAAAGGAAACTTATTGGCCTGGTTACTGTAGTTAAGCATTGGAGACCTTACTTATGGGGCCGCCCCTTTATAATCAGGTTAGATCACTATAGCTTAAAACATTTTTAGATCAACGTTTATCTACAATTCCTCAGCACCAGTGGGTTAGCAAACTATTGGGATATAACTTCACTGTTCAGTACAAACCTGGAAAGAGCAATGTGGTTGCTGATGCACTATCCCGTCCAACGTAATATGGAAGCTTCACTAATGGCTATATCGAAATTCAATTTCGGTTATTTGACCAACTCAAAGAGGAAATCACCTTTAGTGATGAAGCCATCAGCCTAATTGACTCCATAATCAACGGTAAAGACCCCTTATGGGAGGTACGTAATGGCTTGACCTTATTTAATAAGAAGGTATGGCCCTCACCATCATCGTAAAACACCTTCAGCCAATTCTACATCAATTCATGACTCAGCTCACGAGGGCTCTGAGAAAACACTACATAGATTTCTTCATACTTTCTTTGTTAAGAATGATAAACATATCATCCAGCAATTCGTGAATGAATCAAATGTTTAGTATGTCAACGCAACAAAATAGAACACTTGCGTCCAACAGGCCTTGTTCAACCATTGCCAATACCAAAACGGATCTGGGAAGACATGTCTATGGATTAAATTGAAGCATTACCAAAGTAGGGAACGAAATAGGTAATACTTACAGTGGTTGATCGTCTATCCAAGTATGCTCACTTCATCCCTCTCTCTCACCCATACACTTTGCAACTACTGAGAGCTCGGAGCTTTTTCTCTAAATTGTGAGGTTACATGGACTGCCTAGATCGATTGTAAGTGACAGAGATGTGGTATTCACAAGCCAGTTCGCGGGAGCTTTTCAGATTATCAAATGTAATGTTGGCACCTACACTAGCCTATCATCCTCAAGTAGACAATCAACCAGAAGTAGTTAACAAAATCATCACAATGTACCTATGTTGCTTGACCGGAGACAAACCTAAAGATTGGGTAAGTTTGGCTACCTCGGGTAGAATTTTGTTGTAACTCATCATATCATGCATCAACCAAAACAACACCATTTAAGTTAGTTTATGGACGAGACCCCCGGTCCATTACAAAGGCTACAAACCAGGTGAAACTACCCTTCCAAAGCAGTCGATGCTATGTTATCTCAGTGTGATACCTTCCTTGAGTAGACAAAGGTTCGTCTACAATTAGCCCAAGATTATTACTGTAAACATTTTGATGCTAAACACACGGAACGCCAATTCAAAATTGGAGACTATGCTTGGCTCAAACTATTGTCGAGGTCAGCTACTACTATCTCATCGGTATATAAAGGAAAGTTATCTCCGAAATCAGTAAAATCATCGAATCCTGTTAGATATGAGTTGGAACATCCGTTGGGCACCCGTATACACAATGCTTTTCATGTTAGTATGTTGAAACCACACCAGGGTGAGATTCCATCCGAACCACCAGAACTATCGTGCCTCCATGAAGGTACACCAGTTCCTGAACCAAAACATATGTTGAAATCGAGAGTCCATCAAGGGAAGTTGCAGGTGCTGATTATTACTATATGGGAAGATGCGAGCTATTTCATCAGATCTATCTAGAATTCCAGCTCGAGGACGTTTGAATCTCCAGGCGGAGAGATATGTCACGATCAGCAAAAGATTCCTAAACCTAAGCAAGCATGACTGAATATTTAATTATTAAAATAGCTTTATTAGATATTTATATTAATTAATTAGAAATAAGCATAAAAACTAATGGGCCCGGCCCGTTAGCAATTGTAACCCCCCTCATATAAATATCAAGGCAGGCCGCTTTGTGTTAATCGAAAAAGAACAATTGAGGGTTTACCCTTGCCTCTCGCTCTAGCCGCCGTCACCGCCCGCACGCCTAGCGCCGCCTCTGGGCCCCCTTGGCGTGCGCGCGCCCCCAACGCCGCCTTCCCCTCGCCACGTCATGCCCTCATCATGCCCTCGCATTGACTGGTCGTCGACGAGTCGTGACACCTAGCTTCCAATCTTTTGCTTGAAAAAATAGACCGACCGTGTGCATATATCCACACATCTCCCACGTGTGTATCTAGTAATCTAAATGTAGGAAGATGATAGTTGGTGATATACAGGACCCGTGCAAAAAAAAAAAACCGCTCTTTTTTGTGCCATATCTTTGAAGAAGCAAAGGAATTCCTCGGGAAGTTAGAATATCCAAATGCCACCAGAGTGCAAATGCTATAGCTCATGAGCTGTGTTTTGGTAGGAGAGAGCTTTCTAATGTTTTTGTTGCTAATGACACCCCGACCTGGGTGTCTGAGATTTTAGCCACTACTCGTAATCATGTTGACCCTCTATAATTAAGCTCTCACCTTTCAGAAAAAAAACAAAGAGTTGGAAAAGGTTCCTGCGGCAAATCAAGTGAAAAAGAATATATAAAATGCACTACTACACGAAAAGATTTTTGTGAGGAGGTGGACTTTGATGTCCGAGGTGGGCATGTCACTACTACAAAAGCTATCAGAAGAACGCCCCCCATTTACATTAGGGGCGGTTCGTTTTTCGAGGCGCCCCTACGGCGGCGGGGGGGGTGCCGGTTACGAACCGCCCCTCTTGTTGTTATTGGGGGCGGCTCGATATCCGGCCGCCCCTAATGAATGCACGAGTAGGGGCGGCCGGGTGTGAACCGCCCTGCCAGATTAACATTAGGGGCGGCTCGATCTAGAACCGCCCCTACGGTGGGTCTCAGATAGATAAGGCCGAACCAGCCCCCTTCTTCCACCTCGGGACACCACTCAAACTCGAAAAAAAAAGGTTGGCCTTGGGCTCCTCCCAAAATTACTCTACTAAGGGGAGGTTTTCAACTCAAATCCTTTGGTGGGGGAGGCTCAAAAAGGTAAGAAAATGCTAATCCTACCACTTAATTCGATTTTTAATGGTTAGTTGTGGAGTAATTTAAATTTTGCTTTCCTCTCACTTTCTATGGTGCTTGAGCTTTATATGGAGCAAAGTAGAGCTTAGGTTTGGAAGTGCTAGTGGAGATTAGTAAGAGTATTGAATTAGACCCATTTTTTAGTGGCTCTTACATGTGATTTTAGTGGAGTAATAAAATAGGTAGGGTTTCATGTGCTCATGGTTGATGAACATGTGTTTTTTTTTAATTCTTAGTTTAAATTTCTAACAAGTTTTTCTCTCTCATATGATGTGCAAATGCGGTTATTTTTTTTCTAAAATTTTCTAAAATGATAACCTTTTAGTGTGTGCTACAACTTTGATATTAATGCATTTATTAATTTTAACCATTTAGGGTTTGCCATGCATATGTACTCATATATATGACTAACTACACATTTGATGTTTTTCTTTCTTTGTTGTATTAAAGGATGGAGTACAGGAATGGCTGGATGTATGGCACGTTAAGGTGGAAGGATGGTTTTCGTGACGAGGTGGATAAATTTATTGAAGCCGCTGAGAATCATGCGAAGACATTGAAAGAGGATTCAATAATATGTCCGTGCCGTGATTGCAAGAACGAGATAGCATATAGAGATGTGAAGACCATCAGACAACATTTGATTACACGAGGATTTGTTGCAGATTACACAGTCTGGATTCATCACGGTGAAAATTATGTTGGTGAAGACGTCGACTTCGAAAATCTAGGAGATGACCCCGAAACCCTAGAGCACTTCTCTCAGTGTGTAGATAAGCTTCAAAATAAAAGGAACCCTGAGCATGATAGTCAACTACACGATGATGATGGTTGGCATGGTATGGACACAAATGTCGTTGATGGTACGGACAAAGGTGATGTTGATGATGATGTCGTAGCACGTGAAGGGGATGAAGATGACGATGATTATTTGGACGACATGCTTAATGCCCTTGGACCAGAAATATTGCGGAAGAGCGTGAAAGGTATAGAGAACCTAGAGAGAGTGAGAGCAAAGATCGAAGGAAACCGTATGGTGTTGAAAAAGGTTGTCCGGAGACACCGGACGCTACTACGTTTTGTGCTTGAGCTATTGATCTTGAAGGCTAAGTACGGTTGGTCGGACTGCAGTTTCAATGATCTGTTGTGTCTCTTGTCATGGTTGCTGCCACAACCAAACTCAGTACCAGTCAATACCTACCAAGCAAAAAAGGTTATAAGTCCATTAACAATGAGTGTTGAAAAGATCCATGCATGCCCGAACCATTGTATCCTTTTTTGTGGTGACACGTTCAAGGGGCTAGATAAATGTCCTAGGTGCGGAGCTAGTCGGTACAAGAACAACAATCTATACAACGGGGACGAGACCTCCATTGGAAACAAGAGGAAGAAGGGTGGGAAAAAGCCGGTACAAGATTCTAATCTCGAAAAGGACACTCCGTTAGGAATTGATCCGGCGAGAGAAGAGTTCCGCCTTGGTAATGTGGTACCGCCCGGTGTGACCGACCGCTTGAGGCGAATCTTCCTAAACCCCAAAGAAGCCGCAATGATGACATGGTGGCAAGACGAGCGCAAGATAGATGATGATAAGATTGCACACCCGGCCGATGGTACTCAGTGGCAAAACTTTGATAATAATCACAAAGACTTCGCTCAAGACCCGAGGAATGTACGGTTTGGGTTAAGCAATCGATGGAGTGAATCCCTTCAATGAGAGGATGATCGACCATAGCACTTGGCCGCTGATCTTGACCATGTACAACATCCCAACGTGGTTGTGCCACCGCGAAAGTACCTTTTTCCTTATCGTTCTCATCATCTCGGTCCGAAACAACCGGGCATTGACATTGACGTGTTTATTGAGCCCGTGTTGCAAGAATTCTATAAACTATGGAAGGAAGGGGTGCCGATGTATGATGAGTTCGAAAGGAGGAGTTCTTATGTCGAGCCATAATCATTGTTTCTATCAACGACTATCCCGCGATGTTTGCTTTGTCCGACGGATCAAAGGGAAGACCGGATGCATGGTCCGCTTGGATGGTACTATATGGGTGTATCTAAATGCATCCAAAAAGGTGGTTTACTTGGGCAATCGACGCCACTTAAAGACAAATCACAAGTACCGAAGTGTGAAATACAAACACCGGTTCAACAACATCAGAGACCGAAGACCCTCCGGAGAGACGTCAAGTATGGACAACATGTGTTCAGAATGGTCAAAAACTTGCACATTGTCTACGTAAAGAAGAATCTAGATGGGACGAACAAAGATCGAAGTACACCTCCTATCGAAGGCGTACCTTTCAAGAAACAATCCATCTTCTTTCAAGTATCTCGAATATTGGCCCGAGTTCGAGGTTCCCCATGCAATTGATTCTATGCACTTGAAGAAGAATGTCTTTCAAAGTACCATGGGTCCGTTGATGGACACCTAATAAGTCGAAGGATGGTCTAAATTCACGAAAAAGACATGGTGCAGCTAAATGTGAAGCCCGAGCTTCCCCTCAGTACTTCGAAGAATGGAAAATACACCGCGCTCGCGGCTAGCTTCAACTTGACCCTAGAAGAGAGAAGGGCTATATGCGCTTACCTAAAGGCGATCAAAGTTCCGACGGGTTTTCGCCGAACATCAAGAAGCTAGTGTCCATGAAGGACTTTGTCAATAACACACCGCAAGGCTCATGATTGTCATGTAATGCCGACGGTGTTCCTACCTATTGTGATCGGGGTTATAAAGCGGAATTTTTGAAAATGGCCATCACTCGCATGTGCTACTTCTTTTTCGAAGATATCCCGTAAGACGATTAACGAGGAAAGAGCTTGCTGAACTACATGATTTCACGGTGGAGACCCAAAACCAGCTAGAGATATGTATGCCTCCTCGCTTATTTTGATATAATGCCACATCTCATGCTTCACATGGTTCATCGATAGAGGCACCGGGCCCTTGCTACTTGCATGAAATGTGGTGCATTGAGCGATGCATGTCGATTCTAACTCGATTCGTGCATAATCGAGCATATCCAGAGGGCTCCATGATTGAGGGTTACAACATCGGAAGAAGTCGTCGAGTCTTTGTCAAGAGTGGCTAAAAGTACGAGAGGGATTGGTAAACGCGATTCACGCCATACGGGTAGGATAGCCGGAAAGACATCACGGGAGGAAAGTATTCGTTGACCAAGAATACAAACAAGTGAGTCAGGCGCATTACAAAGTGTGTTAAAGAGTTCAGCGCTTATGCGACCGCACGTTGATTACCACTTGGCTCTCATTCAGAGCGAGAGGAATGGCCGCCGGATGACCGGGTCACTTAAACAAAGACAGTGGAACAATTAACTTCATGGTTGAAGGACCAAAACATACCGTCCCGAGGAAACCAAGGATGATATTACCAAGAACAAGGTTAGCATTAGGGCCATCGAGACAAGTCACCATGTGGCAAGCATACGACATTAATGGGTACACATTCTATACCCATGTGAAGGATAGTAAATGTGTGAACCAAAAACGGGGGCTCGAAAGTACAAGCTATCAACGACACAAACCGAACGATCACATACTTTGGCATCATTGAAGAAATATGGGAAATTGACTATGGAATGGAAGTGCAGGTGCCCGTGTTCAAATGTCGCTGGATGAAACAACACCAACTGAACGAGATCGGGTTGAAAGTCGTTGACCTCGGTGATTTAGGCCACCAACAGGACCCCTGGGTTGTCGCTTCAGATGTAGCACAAGTTTTCTATTTACCCTACCCGATCGATCCTGACAAGCCAAAGAGGAAGAAAATCAAGCATGTCGTTGTCCCTGGGAAACAACGCATTATCGGAGTTGATGGCATCGAGGATGTTGACGTTGACGAGCACAATGGTTATCTTTGAAATACGCTTATTCACAGACTTTCCAAACAAGATCGAGGCTGTTGAGAAGAAGTTACCCAAAGACATATTGCCATGGGAGCGAAAAGGAGTCAAGGGAAAGAGGTCACGGGAGTTAGCTAGTTGTAATATGTGTGTGTTTGAAAAATTTATCGATGTATGAGTGAGACTACATTTATGTATGTGTGAGACTACCTTTATGTATATGTGAGACTACCTTTATTCATATAAGAGTCAAACTTTTTTTCTCGAGGCGCCTACATGGCATGTGTGAAGGCACCGCCAAGTTTGAGAATTTTCTATAATTGTTTGGTAGTTTTCTCTAATTATTTTAATTACCGCGCGAATTCTCCCAGTAAATGTATGTTGAACTACGACCACCCCCGAAAAGACCCGAAACGGTGCCAAACTTTGCCGCTAGGTCCCTTTGTGCCCTACGAGTCAAAACTTGTGGAGGCCGGTGCGGACTTATTTTGTTTTCAAAGTGTAAATCACCATATTTAGTCGCACGCGTCACGTAGAAAAATACAAGAATCCAAAAATGGCTAAAAAACCTAGAATTTTGCGTGGGGGCATATTTTGGGTGTAAGTGACCACAAAAAATTTTGAGCAAGTTTCGAAGTTAGGCGGAGCGAGACGTGCTTCACAATGGTATACTCAACCTCTCACGAAGCCTATCCTTACACTTAGGTTTCTCATGGTTGTGTGGCCGCGGCGCTTTTAAAGTGTGCTATCGACCGCAAACTTTTTTGAGGCGTCTACATGACATGTGTGAAGGCACCGCCAAGTTTGAGAATTTTTCAGAATTGTTTGGTACTTTTCTCTAATTATTTTAATTACCGCGAATTCTCCCGGTAAATGTATGTTGAACTACGACCACCCACCTAAAAAGACACGAAACGGTGCCAAACTTTGCCGATAGGTCTCTTGTTCCCTAAGAGTCAAAACTTGTGGAGGCCGGTGCGGAATTATTTTGTTTTCATAGTGAAAATCACCATATTTGGTCGCACGGCGCCACGAGAAAAATACAGTTGAATCAAAAAATGGCTAAAAACGTAGATTTTCGCATGGGGCCATATTTTGGGTGTAAGTGACCACAAAAAAAAAAAATTTGAGGAAGTTTCGAAGTTAGGTGGAGCAGACGTGCTTCACAAAATGGTATACTCAACCTCTCCACTAAGCCTATCCTCACACTTAGGTTTCTCATGGTTGTGTGGCCGGTGCGCTTTGCAGTGTGCTATCGGCCTCAAACATTTTCCGAGGCGTCTACATGGCATGTGTGAAGGCACCGCCAAGTTTGAGAATTTTCAAGTAATTGTTTGGTACTTTTCTCTAATTATTTTAATTACCGCGACTTCTCCCAAGTAAATGTATGTTGAACTACGACCACCCCCGAAAAAGACCCGAAACGGTGCCAAACTTTGCCGCTAGGTCTCTTGTGCCCTAGGAGTCAAAACTTGTGGAGGCCGGTGCGGAATTATTTTGTTTTCATAGTGAAAATCACCATATTTGGTCGCACGCGTCACGTAGAAAAAATACAAGAAATGAAAAAATGGCTAAAAAACCTAGATTTTTGCGTGGGGCCATATTTTGGGTGTAAGTGACCACAAAAAAAATTTGAGGAAGTTTCGAAGTTAGGCGGAGCAGACGTGCTTTCACAAAGTGGTATACTCAACCCCTCACGAAGCCTATCCTCACACTTAGGTTTCTCATGGTTGTGTGGTCGGTGCGCTTTGTAGTGTGCTATCGGCCTCAAACTTTTTTTTCGAGGCATCTACATGGCATGTATGAAGGCACCGCCAAGTTTGAGAATTTTTTTTAATGGTTTGGTACTTTTCTCTAATTATTTTTAATTACCGCGCGACTTCTCCCAAAATAAATGTATGTTGAACTACAACCACCCCGAAAAAGACCGGAACGGTGCCAAACTTTGCCGCTAGGTCTCTTGTGCCCTAGGAGTCAAAACTTGTGGAGGCCGGTGCGGAATTATTTTGTTTTCATAGTGAAAATCACCATATTTGGTCGCACGCGCCACGTAAAAAATACAAGAAATCCAAAAATGGCTAAAAAAAACGTAGATTTTTGCGTGGGGCCATATTTTGGGTGTAAGTGACCACAAAAAAATTTGAGAAACTTTCGAAGTTAGGCGGAGCAGACGCGTGCTTCACATATCGTATACTCAATCTCTCACGAAGCCTATCCTCACACTTAGGTTTCTCATGGTTGTGTGACCGTGCGCTTTTTAAAGTTGTGCTATCGGCCTCAAACATTTTTCGAGGCGCCTACATGGCATGTGTGAAGGCACCGCCAAGTTTGAGAATTTTCTGTAATTGTTTGGTATTTTCTCTAATTATTTTAATTACCGCGCGACTTCTCCCAGTAAATGTATGTTGAACTACGACCACCCCCGAAAAGACCGAAACGGTGCCAAACTTTGCCGCTAGGTCTCTTGTGCCCTAGGAGTCAAAACTTGTGGAGGCCGGTGCGGAATTATTTTGTTTTCATAGTAAAAATCACCATATTTGGTCGCACGCGCCACGTGAGAAAAATAAAAGAAATCCAAAAATGGCTAAAAAAATGTAGATTTTTGCGTGGGGCCATATTTTGGGTGTAAGTGACCAAAAAAAAATTTGAGAAACTTTCGAGTTAGGCGGAGAAAGACGTGCTTCACAAAGTGGTATACTCAATCTCTCACTCTAAGCCTATCCTCACACTTAGGTTTCTCATGGTTGTGTGGCCGGTGCGCTTTGTAAAGTGTGCTATTGGCCTCAAACATTTTCTCGAGGCGTCTACATGGCATGTGTGAAGGCACCGCCAAGTTTGAGAATTTTCTCAGAATTGTTTGGTACTTTTCTCTAATTATTTTAATTACCGCTAGGATCTCTCCAAATAAATGTATGTTGAACTAACACCACCCCGAAAAGACCCGAAAACGGTGCCAAACTTTGCCGCTAGGTCTCTTGTGCCCTAGGAGTCAAAACTTGTGGAGGCCGGTGCGGAATTATTTTGTTTTCATAGTGAAAATCACCATATTTCGTCGCACGGCGCCACGTAGAAAAATACAAGTAAATCAAAAAATGGCTAAAAAAACCTAGATTTTTTGCGTGGGGCCACATTTTGGGTGTAAGTGACCACAAAAAAAATTTGAGGAGTTTCGAGTTAGGCGGAGCGGACGTGCTTCAAAGTGGTATACTCAACCTCTCACGAAGCCTATCCTCGCACTTAGGTTTCTCATGGTTGTGTGGCGGTGCGTTTTTTGTAAGTGTGCTATCGGTCTCAAACTTTTTTTTCTGAGGCGTCTACATGGCATGTGTGAAGGCACCGCCAAGTTAGAGAATTTTCTATAATTGTTTGGTACTTTTCTCTAATTATTTTCATTACCGCGCGACTTCTCCCGGTAAATGTATGTTGAACTACGACCACCCCTTAAAAGACCGAAACGGTGCCAAACTTTGCCGCTAGGTCTCTTGTGCCCTAGGAGTCAAAACTTGTGGAGGCCGGTGCGGAATTATTTTGTTTTCATAGTGAAAATCACCATATTTGGTCGCACGAGGGCCACGTAGAAAAAATAGTAAATCAAAAAATAGCTAAAAAAAAAAAAAACCTAGATTTTTGCGTGGGGCCATATTTTGGGTGTAAGTGACCACAAAAAAAATTTGAGGAAGTTTCGAGTTAGGCGGACCAGACGTGCTTCGCAGTGGTATACTCAACCCCTCACGAAGTCTATCCTCACACTTAGGTTTCTCATGGTTGTGTGGTCGGTGCGCTTTGCGGTGTGCTATCAGCCTCAAACTTTTTCTCGAGGCATCTACATGGCATGTGTGAAGGCACCGCCAAGTTTGAGAATTTTCTGTAATGGTTTGGTACTTTTCTCTAATTATTTTAATTACCGCGCGACTTCTCCCAATAAATGTATGTTGAACTACAACCACCCCGAAAAGACCGGAAACGGTGCCAAACTTTGCCGCTAGGTCTCTTGTGCCCTAGGAGTCAAAACTTGTGGAGGCCGGGGTGCGAATTATTTTGTTTTCATAGTGAAAATCACCATATTTGGTCGCACGCGTCACGTAGAAAAAAATACAAGAAATCAAAAAATGGCTAAAAAACGTAGATTTTTTTGGGGCGGGGCCATATTTTGGGTGTAAGTGACCACAAAAAAAATTTGAGGAAGTTTCGAGTTAGGCGGAGCGCACGTGCTTCACAAGTGGTATACTCAACCTCTCACGAAGCCTATCCTCACACTTAGGTTTCTCATGGTTGTGTGGCGGTGCGCTTTTGCGGTGTGCTATCGGCCTCAAACATTTTCTCGAGGCGTCTACATGGCATGTGTGAAGGCACCGCCAAGTTTGAGAATTTTCTCAGAATTGTTTGGTACTTTTCTCTAATTATTTTAATTACCGCGAATTCTCCGGTAAATGTTTGTTGAACTACGACCACCCCCGAAAAGACCAAACGGTGCCAAACTTTTTGCCGATAGGTCCCTTTGTGCCCTAGAAGTCAAAACTTGTGGAGGCCGGTGCGGACTTATTTTGTTTTCAAAGTGTAAATCACCATATTTGGTCGCACGCGTCACGTAGAAAAATACTGAAGAAATCCAAAATGGCTAAAAAAAACCTAGAATTTTGCGTGGGGCCATATTTTTGGGTGTAAGTGACCAAAAAAAAATTTTAGGAAGTTTCGAGTTAGGCGGAGCGAGCGTGCTTCACGGTGGTATACTCAACCTCTCACGAAGCCTATCCTTAAACTTAGGTTTCTCATGGTTGTGTGGCGGTGCGCTTTTTGTCGTGTGTTATCGACCTCAAACTTTTTCTCGAGGCATCTACATGGCATGTGTGAAGGCACCGCCAAGTTTGAGAATTTTCTCGTAATGGTTTGGTACTTTTCTCTAATTATTTTAGTTACCGCGCGACTTCTCCCGGTAAATGTATGTTGAACTACGACCACCCCGAAAAGACCGAAACGGTGCCAAACTTTGCCGCTAGGTCTCTTGTGCCCTAGGAGTCAAAACTTTTGGAGGCCGGTGCGGAATTATTTTGTTTTCATAGTGAAAATCACCATATTTGTCGCACGCGCCACGTAGAAAAATACAAGAAATCAAAAATGGCTAAAAAAACCTAGAATTTTACGTGGGGCCATATTTTGGGTGTAATTGACCACAAAAAAATTTTTAGGAAGTTTTGAGTTAGGCGGAGCAGACGTGCTTCACAAAGTGGTATACTCAACCTCTCACGAAGCTTATCCTTACACTTAGGTTTCTCATGGTTGTGTGGCCGGTGCGCTTTTTGTAGTGTGCTATCGGCCTCAAACTTTTTCTTCGAGGCATCTACATGGCATGTGTGAAGGCACCGCCAAGTTTGAGAATTTTCTCGTAATTGTTTGGTACTTTTCTCTAATTATTTTAATTACCGCGCGACTTCTCCCAAAGTAAATGTATGTTGAACTACGACCACCCTCGAAAAGACGAAACGGTGCCAAACTTTGCCGCTAGGTCTCTTGTGCCCTAGGAGTCAAAACTTGTGGAGGCCGGTGTAATGAATTATTTTGTTTTCAAAGTGAACAAACGACAAAATGTTTTGAGATTCAAAATTTGAGTGGGCCAAAATCAGTTGAACCCAAAAATGCAAGGTGTTTGTAAGATAAGAAATTTTCTAATCATGATTTGTTTATTTACAACCATATTTTTATTTTTAATTTATCGGATAATATGCCCAATATATTTATTTTTAAAATTATAACGTGCTCTATAGGGGCGGTTCTGATCCACCCGCCCCACGATAAGTCTCACTATAGGTGCGGCTCCATCGGGAACCGCCCTTACGCTGCTTTCTGTGTATATACCCGAGGCCGATTCGGGCGCCGAAATCGGCTAAGTCCGGGCGTGAAATATTCACACCGACGCCGCCGCCGCTGAAATTTTCGCGCCGCCTCCGCCGCCGCCACATCCTCTCCCCGGTGAGTCCTCCCCGGCCCGTCGCCGCCGCCACATCCCTCTCCTGCCTCTCCCCCCCAATCCTCCTCCGGTGCCACCATCCTCGCCGCCACATCCCTCTCCTCCTGCCCCCAATCCTCCTGCCGCCGCCGTCGACCCGTCGCTCCAAACCCTAGCCATCGCGCGGCGTCTCCCCTTCTCCCCGTCCCCGCGGTTGCCCCGTCTCTCCGTCCCCATCTCCCCATCCCTCCCCCCTGTCTCCCCGTCCCCATCTCCCCATCCCCCCCCCTCGCCCGCCGGCTCTTGAAGGGCCGCCGCCGCCGCCGCCGGATCCTCGCGGAGGCACCGCCCGCCGGATCCGCGAGGAGGGCTTATTTGCCGGATCCACGAGGACGCATCACGGTGAGTTGCGGGTGCTCGCGCCGAATCTCCCCATCCCCGTCCACGTCCCGCCACCTTGCGGAGGGTCACGTCGCCGCCGTGAGCTTCGCTCTTGGCCGGTGCTCGCGCCGTGAATGGTGGTGCCGGTGGTGCCGGTGAAGCGCCGCCGCCGCCGCGGGGCGCCTTCTTCCGGCCGTTGAGCGACTTCTTCCGGGCCGGTGAGCAGCTTGTCTTCGACGCTGGTGAGCAGCTTCTTCTGGCTGTTGAGCAGGTGAGTTGGGATGCCTGTGATGCTGCTTGTTATGCTGCCTGTGATGATGCCTGTGATGTTGCTGCCAGTGATGCATTATTTTTAGCTCTTGGCACTGCCTATGATGCTATTTTTTTCAACCAGTGATGCTATTTTTCATCAATATGGGATAACTGTGATGCCAAATTTATTGAGCTACTGCCACTACCCGTGATGCTATTTTTTAATCGTGTGATGCCTATAATCTCCGTTAGTAATGTTGCTATAATAGTGTGATGCCTCGATGCTAAATATTTTTCATCTTGCCTTGGTCTGCATTGGCCACAAAATGTAATGTGCAAGGCCGTAATCTCCGTTAGTAAGTCGTGATGCTAGTAATCTCGATTAGGCACAATTTTTTTCATCTTGCCAAATGTTTCCATTGGTCCGTGGGATAAGCGTGATTAGCTAGCTAACATTCCTGTTTTATGCTACTATTTTTCTATGTTGCCAAATGTTTTCCTATCTTTGTTATTAGCTAGTCTTCCCTTTGATCTTTTGTTATTATGCCAAATTGGGACAAGAGTTCTTCTCATTTGGGGCTGTTTGTCTTTAATCTCTCTTACTAGTTGTCCATCTTACTAATTTGGAGCTGTTTGTCTTTAATCTCTCTTACTACTTGTCCATCTTACTAATTTGGGGCTGTTTGTCTTTAATCTCTCTTACTAGTTGTCCAACTTACTAATTTGGAGCTGTTTGTCTTTAATCTCTCTTACTACTTGTCCATCTTACTAATTTGGGGCTGTTTGTCTTTAATCTCTCTTACTAGTTGTCCATCTTACTAATTTGGGGCTGTTTGTCGTTAATCTCTCTTACTAGTTGTCCATCTTACTAATTTGGAGCTGTTTGTCTTTAATCTCTTACTACTTGTCCATCTTACTAATTTGGGGCTGTTTGTCTTTAATCTCTCTTACTAGTTGTCCATCTTACTAATTTGGGGCTGTTTGTCTTTAATCTCTCTTACTAGTTGTCCATCTTACTAATTTGGGGCTGTTTGTCTTTAATCTCTCTTACTAGTTGTCCATCTTACTAATTTGGAGTTGTTTGTCTTTAATCCATCTTACTACTTGTCCATCTTGTCCTAATTTGAACTAAGCAATATTTGGCATATGAAGTAATGATCTTTTTATACACTTGTAAAACTTAGTGCTGAGGTAGTGGCATATGCAATGATGATCTTTTTATATACTTGTAAAACTAATTCTTTGAGGCAAATGACATAGGCAATGATGCGAACCCTTTTAAGATGAGGCGGCGACTATGATGATTTTCAGGCCCCTCTATAGTTGTAACATTCTAAACTTGGATGGCTTCTACAAGCAACCAGTTTAGAATTGATGAAATGAGAAAGGGGCAAATCTGAGTCAACTTTGTACACAACTAATCTAATTGTCTACATAACTACTCTATTTGGCATTATATTGTGCTCATGTTTTTATATGCTCACTGTCCTTATCCTGCTCACTATTTTTTCTATATGCTCACTGTTCCACTATATAAGCAGCTATATAAGCAGAAGCTCTCTCTCTCTCTCCCTCCCTCTATAGCCTCCTCTAGCTTCTCTTCCCTCCCACTCTTCTCTCACCTTCTCTCTTGGCCTCCTCTCTATCTTTTGCCATCATCATGGCAGGACTAAGTTGAAGCTCTCTCTCCCCCCCCTCTAGCCTCCTCTAGCTTCTCTTCCCTCAACTCTTCTCTCACCTTCTCTCTTGGCCTCCTCTCTATGCTGCCATCATCATGGCAGCAGCTAAGTTGAAGCTCTCTCTCTCTCTCCCCCCCTCTAGCCTCCTCTAGCTTCTCTTCCCTCAACTCTTCTCTCACCTTCTCTCTTGGCCTCCTCTCTATGCTGCCATCATCATGGCAGCAGCTAAGTTGAAGCTCTCTCTCTCTCTCTCTCTCTCTCTCTCTCTCTCTCTCCCCTCTAGCCTCCTCTAGCTTCTCTTCCCTCACTCTTCTCTCACCTTCTCTCTTGGCCTCCTCTCTATGTTGCCATCATCATGGCGGCCCGCCTAAATGAGCTCTCTCTCTCTCTCTCTCCCCCTCTATGCTTCCATAGTCTATGTGCTGACTGTTTTTATATGCTCACCGTCCTTCTATGTGCTCACTGTTTTTATATGATAACCCTTTTTGTGTTTGTCCTCCTCTCCTCCTTTGGCCGATGATGAAATTGTCACATTCCACAAATAATCTAACCTGATGATCTTGAACTTGTGAGGAACTGGCCATCATTGGTAGCCGCCCCTACATTGCCTTCATTACCTTTTCTGTTCTGATGCCCTTATGCTCCAAGTTCATGATCAAATGATGATTGACATCTATCTGAGGCCTCTAATGTTTCTACTAGTTTTTTGCTCGATGATACAAAAGGGTAAACTGAGACTACATGATAGTGAACCCGCTAATTTGAGAGCAAACCACTACTGTCATTTTATTCCTACTGGCATATCTAACGCCAAATCTTTTTTTTACTAGACTAAATCAGAAAATATCCCCGACAAGAGACAGTGCACCCCGTAGCCTTGAGCACGGGAAACCCATTGAAGAGGGAGAGCCTCATGCCATGACTTCCGGGATGAAAGATACAAGTGATCCGTTCGCGGATGAAGAAGAGGGAAGAGAAGGAGAGGACGATGACAACTCTGATGAAGATGATGACGGCGAGGGTTCTGAGGAGGGATATGTAAGTCCCGAGGATCCTTTCCCCACGTGAACCCGGGCATAGGCCCACCGAGGGACGACACGGACAAAGACTTTGACCCGCGGAACGAGGAGAACGAGGTAGAGACACAAAGCCTTAGTAATCAATTTTTGCTAATGCTTTTATCATGTCACTAACATTAACACTTTGGCCTCCCGTGTACATAGGTCCATGATGAATCTCCTCCAAAACGATGACGTCGGCGTCCGCGACGTTTCGTTGAAGGCACTGGAGAGCAACAAAGAGAAGAGGCACGTGCCACAGAGGTGAACAATACCAACTCAAGCCCCGAACCCCGGGACACGACCACAACCTCGGCGCCAAAGAGGAAACGAGGAGGGATGAGAAAACCAAACCAAGTATCCTCACAAGGACGTGGTCTATGTGATAACGGAGGTCGGTCCGGGAGGGGACATCCGTAAGCCAGAGAAGATGAGGGCAAGATTCCGTAATTCGATGGGTGCCCTTGTTAGAGATCAGTTGAACCCAGCTATCCCATCATGGCCAGAAATACCGGACGAGACAAAGAGAGGCCTATGGAACAAGCTGTTAGTCAATTTCAAGTTTCCATCTGGTACCGAGGAGGCCGTGAAACGTCAAGCCTTTAGGACAATGGGGGAGATATTCCGACGTTGGAGGTGTGAGCTCAACACCAAATATATCCAACAGGCAGAACGCCGTTTCACAAGTATGGGAACATAACTCAGAGTCAATGGGACGACCTTGTGGCTCAAAAGACTACGGCGGAAGCATTGGCCCTCAGTGCCCGTAACAGCGAGCTAGCGAAGAAGAACATACACCCTACCCATTTAGGTTCCGGTGGATACTTTGCGTGCTAGTAAAAGACTTTCAGGAAGAGGGACGAAGAGGCGGAAGCGGTGGGATTCTGTGTAGAATTTGGGGCTATGGTCAAGGAATTGGATACATGCCGGGGAGTACCGCGATCGTCCGGTTCTTCCCTTAAGTTTGACAAACCGGAGACTCAAGAGGTAGTATCAAAGATATTGGAATACGGTCAAGGAAAGGAGAAGGGCTCATTCAAACCTTCCAGAGAGAAGGACGAGTGACACTTGCCTTGGAAACGCCGAGCACCACCGGGCGCACCGGGGCATAGGGAAAAGAACAACCCGGAGACATGGCTTTGAAGAGGACCAAAGACACATACAAGAAGCATGGTAGAGACCGAGCGTCGGAACTTGAAAGCACGGGGATCATGGCCATGGTAGCGAAGGCGCTCGAGGAAAGAGGGTCGTCTACGAACCCGCCGGTCCAACTTGCATGAGTCGGGAGCCCTCCGGAAGTTCCTAGCAGCCAAGGTTCCACCTGCAGCACAACCCGAAGTCGATCGCATACGGGGAACCAACTAGTTGCCAATGTGTGGTTCTCGTCGGAAGGGCGAACAAAGTCAAGATTGCCGCAACGGGTGTGGCACATCCCCCTAGGGGCAGGTGGCACAGTAAGCCTGTAACACCCTGGTGTTAATCATGCCATTAGCATATGCATTTCATACCCTAAGCATCATTAGCATGCATGCATGTATCATTTATACCATGTTTTGCTTATATTGCATGCTATGCTTTGTCTCATCATTTTATGTATGAAATGCTTGCATAATTTGATGTTTAATATTTGTTTATTCCTAGCTATGTTTATAGGATGTTTTGGAGCAAGGTCGATGTTGGTCATGTCTTCTAATTAGGTTTTATAATAGTAGCTTGACTTGGTTTGACCCTGTTTGACCTAGTTTGACTTTCAAAGTGCTTTGTCTTGTTGTGCTTAAAAGTCCTAGCTAGGGTTTATGCATGTGTGTGCGCCCTTCATGAAATGTGTGGATAATTTAGTGTAGAACAAAAGGCGTTATAGGATCGTTTTCATGAAAGTGAGTGGATCGTGGTCCGAAAAGTCTAAATTAGTTTGTTTTGAGAGTGAATTAGGGTTTGCTCGGGTTTCGGAGTGACCGTGCTTAGGTTGATCGTAGTTTTAAATCTAGGCCAAACTAGCCAAAACTTTCTATATATGAAATGCTCAGAATTTTATAACGAACATTTCATTCCATATGAGTTTTGGCTGAATCGCACGTATCTCGAGGCACAAAGATGAAACGGATCGATTAGGGTTTGAATTTTAGGTTTTTAGTGACGCCTTCATTTCGCCGCCACCGAAATGCCGTGGCCGGCCGCCACCGCCGCGTGTGCGCGCGGTCCGCGATCCCCCCGCCATCCCTGCCGACACCGTGCCGTGTAGAAGAGGGCACCGCCGCGCTCGGGCTCCCGTGGCGCCCCGCCTCCGCCACCTCCCGTCCCTCGATGAGCGCACCGAGTCCGCCTTGGTCTACGCCGGTGAAACCCTAGCCGGTTGGAGCCACAGGGGCCCCACATCGCCGGAATCGCGACCGCGCCGCCGCCCGGCATGTTTTGCTCCGCCGCGCCGACGTCGCCAAACACCGCCGCCTCGCCGTCCGCGTGGCCACCAACCCGCGGATCCGGTCCGCCTCGACCCCAGGAAGCCCATGCTCACCTCGTCACCGGAAACGGCGAGAACGCCGACATGCGCGCCGCCGCCAAGACGCGCCTCGCCGTCGACCACACCGCCGCCCACCATAGCCTACAAAACGGCCACCAATCGATCCGCATCGACGAGGCGAGTCAACGGTGCCCATGGATCGCGGGGAAACCTCCCACGGCGGCGAGATCCCGTCGATCCACGCCCAGCCCCTGTTTTTCGGTCAGCGACGAGCGGGCCCCACGCGTCGGCCGAAATATCCTTTATTGTTTTTATTTTTCATTTGCATGCATAGCTTGTAAATTCCATAACTTGGTCATTTTAGCTCCAAATTGAGTGAGACAAGTTTTGTCATGTTTGTTATGCCCTGTTCTATGATAGAAAAATATGAGATGGTGTTTTTCGATAGTTTTTATATTTATTTGTATTTATGCTAGTAAATGCCATGAAAATAGATAAATGCATATCTTATTTCGGTGCATGATAAAATAGGGGCCCCCTGTGTGAAATGTTCATGTTTTGTGATGTACAGCATGGGAAAAATATGTTTGACCCTAGGTTACGTGGTGGAAATACCATTTTCGATTTATGTGCTATTTACCATGCTTTCTTAGGAAATTCATAGAAAAATAATTACAAGGGTTTTGGAGGTGAGACTTGGCATGATTGGTGTTGATAGGTTTAGGTAGCTTGTCATACTCAGAAATCTGTTGTCCGACAGTTTTCACAAGATACAAAGTATTTCCATGCCTAGTTTGAGTGCTAGCATGTTATTTTTGTGTAGGACAGTATATGCATGATCTTGCCATGAGATTTTTATGATAGCCTTTGTAGACCAGTAGGATGCTCTGGTAATTTTTTTGTAGAATTTCCTGAGGTGTTTATGTATTTATCATAATTATGTTGCATGAAAAATGGCCTAGAAATGCATGTTTATGTTCAGGTAATATGTGTTGATAATTTTATTGTATGGTCTTAGCATGAATAGGATCTGTTGGTAAGCTTAGTTTGGTAAGCTTGGCAGTTTTGTCAATTTGTTATTCCTAGCTTTTATATGTTTAAAGTGTGCATATGTAGTGATTATTTAGGGAATGTCATTTCATGTGCTTTAGTTTATCCTTTGACTTGTCCAGTAGGTGTATTTGATAGATTATGACATGGCTTGTTTGCTGGTCAAGTTTTATAAGGGTTGCATGAGTAGTTTGCAAGTTATGGTGGTTGTATGTGATGATTGAGTTAGAAACAGGGCCTCTGTTTTCTCTGATTTCGAGGCTGTTAATGTTAGATTCAGGTCAGGGTGATATGGAATGTTTTGTAGGAAATTTCATTAGCTTTCCAACGAGTATTTGTTCACTGATTTTGGAGTTGTAGAACTCTCTGTAGGACTGTTTTCTTGACAGCATGTCTAGCTGCCATTTTCAGTGTATTAGTGAAATTGGGTGTTTGCTTGATGTAGATTATTAGGGTTTCTTGTGTAGTTATAATTGTGTTTCTACAGAAGAGATATCCACTTACTAATACCATACATCATAATGCACTCATCCATTCCTTGTCAATCGCGGCGTTCCTTAATATTCCTACGTGCATACGCATTCATATTGGATCGAAGGAATGAGAGCACGAGGAAATCGAGGAGCAGTGGGAAGGAGAGGTACACCTCTAGAAGTGCATCAAGGGGAGGTCCCCGAAGAAGCGGAGCACGTCGTCAAGCCGCTGAAGTGCCCAAGGCACCTTCTAACATCTTTCTGAAGGCAAGCCCGGTGCATCTTTGCCCTTTCCTATGCTTTCTAACTAAATTGATTTGTGTCCTTTTTATATATGTTGATGCATTAAGTATAGGAAATGGTTGAAACCGTTGATGCACAGATATCCTTGTTGAAGTTGTTATCCTATCCTATTTAGAGGTCTAGGTTATAAATGCTCTCAAGTATGGTGATTGCAAAGAGACGGTGATTCCGGTCACTAGAGAGGATGTTTGTGGTTAGTCACATGGGTGACAAACAAGCTCTTCCGAGCGAATAATAAAACATGCTTAGATTCGATGGATATTGTGGTCTTTCCATCCGATCGATTAAGGACTCATACTTTGTCGAATGTGGTCGGAAGTTGAACGTTCACCTGTTCATATAGTAGGCTCCGCCGGTCGTGAGCCACGAAGCTCGTGGGAATGTTAGGGGCCGGCCATGCTCGCTTTATCGCTCCTCCTTTGGCGATGGTGGAAGGGGGATTTTATTGGGTGCAAGAAGATGCGCACGATGGCGTCGTCCTCGTTGTACGGTCACTTGGCACCCGAGAAGGAGGGGGTAGCCGGCAAGACGGAGACTTTTACTTCCCGTAACGTCCTAGGAGTGATCGGGTCTGCAGTCGAGGCGTAGACTGGTTTATGATAGGGTATTCGCCACCGGTTTGCAATCGATTCGAATCGCCATCTCTCTGGTTAGTGAGAACCGGGGTGCGTCCACGGCAATGTAGTCTTAATATCACAATATGTGTTATATTATCATGTTCTTCTTTGTTAAAATTATGATCAAGTTACTTATCTTTGTTATTTATATTACTGAGCATATGTTTAACCTTGACTATACAGGACTTATGGTTATGTATTAATAAGTAACCTTTTAACTTGGAAGAATTCAAGTAGTATGTGTAGGCTCACTAATCAACCTTATTTTCTGAAATTAATTGTGAGTCAGCCAGCTCCAGATAAAGCCAAGCATGATCCTTGGAGTCTTTTCCTTATTTTCTGGTTTCAGACGGGTAAGTCTTGGAGTACAATTGAGTACTCACGGGTTATTTTCCGATGTTGTAGGTGACTCCGTCGTGCATGTTTTTAGCCTTTGTTGTGATGTCTTTGTGGTTGAAGAATAATGCCTAGGGCATGGCAATCTCCATATTTCCCTGTCTAGTGCTATTTAGGGTTGACACTATGTTGGCACTATCTTATTTTATTTCCATTTGTACAACTATTTGGTTTTGAAAACTATTGCTTCCGTACTCTGAATCATTTTATAAATAAATGGGTACATCGCACTCTGATTATAATATATTGAATTTGGTTTAAGATACCTGCAGATTTGAACTACTGAGCTCAACGATCCTTGTTGTGTTGTTGATGAGTTTGAAATCACTCGGAGATTTCCGAATACCGGGTTTATATGGACTCAAGTGTAGATCTGCGATTGCTTCGGTAATTGTGAATTATACTTGATTTCTTATAAATTGGTCGGCTCTGTCACGGTGGCATCGAGCTTAGTTCAGTACTTAAAATCCGACCGGTGTTTAAATTAAAATCAACCACTAATCTTTTGTGAAAATTTTGTGAAACAAAATCTTTTTGATGGTGTGAGTAAAAGATTTGCAAAATTAATAGTGCCATGGTCATACCCTTTATGCCCAATTAAGGACAGTTAGGTGGCTTTACTAACTTGGGGTGGGTTAATGCATCATATTTTGTTGTTTGTGATTGGTTGCCGTGCGGCCAGTAGTACGGGGCTACTCACTTGAGTAGTCATGTATGGATCGAAATACCTCTACGCCCCAGGTAAATGATGTTCAATGCCTCTACGCCCAAGGTAAAGATGTGAGCTGTGAGAGCATGATCGGACAAACGCCGGTCTAGGGGGTAAAAATAAAATGTTTTGAGAGCTCTATGGTCGGGTAGTGCCCCTATAGACTTGTGTATGGGTACACAAGTGTGCTGGGTGTAAAATGTGTTTTTCCACAAGGTATGCGATGCCGTCGGGTGGACCTGACGAAGCAGGTATATGCAAATTAAATTCATGCATTGCATAAATATATTGTGGGCTGAAATGAAACTGCCAGTGTACGCTAACCACGCAAAAACGTGTAGATCGACTAGTTGCGAATTGTTTCTTTTTGAGAGAACGTTGGTTGTGCCACCACTTATACCGGTAGTAAGTAACTAATCTTTCCTAATCTTTGTGAGGACGTAAGTTACGCTCATGCATCATGTTTATAATGGTTATCGCATTCATGCATTCACATAAATAAAATGGAAATGCATTCCTTTTTCTTTCCTTTTCTTCTCTCGATCGTCCCTTGTTAAGGTACTCGTCCCTTTTGATAAAAGTGATCAACTTAAGTCTTACTCTCACGAAAATAACCAAACCTTGTTACCAATGACCCTTGTACCAAATAACTAGTAGTGACTGTTTCGATAAGCGAGACTCGATGAAGAAAAATTAGAAACCTCGAAGTGTACAACCACATCGAATTCCGAGCTGACCTAAAGTGTTACCAATCGGATCCAGCCCGAGGGTACAACTTGGATCAAAGGCATGGTTGCTTTATGCGAGACCATGAGTACCATGTTTGCCATACTTTGGATCATTGATGATGAGGAGTACCCAAGACAGAGTACTATGGTAGTGGCTAACAAGGAGAAAAGCGAGAGCAGATTTATGCCAGAAGGAAGAGCGAAGATCACCAACTTGCTTCATAAAGCGATCCCGCGATAACAAGTGCAGCCTTAGAGAATGCGAGAATGGAACATAGAGTAGCAACTCGAGGGTTGCAAGCTACACAAAGGGGACATCGAATGATTGAGACACCAGGGTGGCAACTTAAAAGTAGATTGTGAGATGAAGAAGAATCCAGCTCAAGCAAATGTTGTTGGACCAACAACGTCAATGATTAGCTCGACCTCTAGAAAGACTAGCCGGTAGTACCACACGTTAGTCTTTGAAAAAGGAGTCCGGACCTAGAGCCAAGGTTAGGTAGTACAACCCATAGGGAGACCAACCTAGTAGTGCTTAGATTACGAGTGAAGAGCAGGAACGATGTCTTTCCTTTCTGACACATGACTTCGGAATGAGATGTCAGAATGATCAGTTGAGACAGTAGAGTTAGAAGGTGTGCAAAGGATTTATGAGATACAACCTAGCTACAAGGAAAGGAGTATTATCGGTCGTTCAATGCACACTATCTTCATGCATCGTGAGGAGGATGATGATCCAGAAGATACTGATGATGGAAGTGACATGTTGAACGTTTCATTGGACATCTGTAGATATGCTTCATCTCCATAGATGTACGCTAGATGTTAAGTTTCTCACGTGATCCTGTTTGAGAAATGTATCTTAGCTTTATCATTGGCTTAATCCTTCTCATGAGACTTTATTTTAACTATGGATTCTTTGGAAGAGAAGCAATGGATTGACACTCAGGCTTCATTAAACGAACTACCAACCTCGATGGACTTCGTGAAGGATACAAGTTCCATGAAAGTTTTGTGCATTATGCGTGCACTATACACGTATTGGTGTATTAGTGTTGTGGTGATAGGAGGTTTAAATTATGGTTACCTTTATTTGTTGACTTCTCAATAAATTCGGTGTAGCTCTAATTTAATATCCATATTCACTATCGGAATTATCGACTCGTAATCACCACTAAGGACATGTGGAGATGCCTCTGATTCTACGTTTAGTCAGAGAAGAAAACCAGCAATTATCACCACCCTCTCTCATTACCGGGAGCTATTCTTTAACTAGCTCTCGGAGAGTAATAATATATTGCGCGACACCATATAGGATTGTTGTGGACACCATGAAAGTAAAGGTAATCAGTGCAACACCCAAAAGATTTCACAGATATCAAACCCTTTCTGCCTCAGAGAAGCTGACAAGTAACTTGACCTTTGGAATACTGAAGACTGAGTCTACCACCCACCTGTTGGGTGGACTAAAAGGAATATAGTGTTCTCACAATTATGCCATTTACCCAGTTAAAACCTCTATTACCTGGATTAGACCACACAAATTTTTGTGAGGCTTACAAGTGCATCAGTGGGATTACTATGAAAGCGAATGAACTTATGAGGGCAACACAGGGTGCCAAAACAATAACTTGGTACCTACTATCCTTCAACAATTTATCTTGCCATACCCTAGTGTACGGGAACTCTGAAGCCAAGGAGTTGGTTAGTTTCAGAGAGGACTCACTACCAAGATGCAGAATACCATTAGAACTTCCTACAGAAGGACCTTCTTTGCCCTGCATATGAAAGATAATGATAACAACACCTGTTTTGCCACCAAGGTCAAGAAGAACCCCCTTTTTGGAGATGGCTTAGCTTAGCAAGACATTTCCGCTACCCATTGATCGGCTATCTTCGGTTAGTTGCAAGATTTCAATACGCACCACTACCGAAGGAGTCACAATATGAAAACCTTTGGTACAAGAAATCCTATGCCACTCCAGCGTAGAAGAGAAGGGTGACTTGAGTGCTAGGTACAGACCTCTTATAGGAAACAATTGCAATGACCGTGAGAAGCTCGGACACTTATTCAGATTTTTATGCATACCCAAGGAAGGACGAGACCGATAAAACTGAGTTTGAATAAGCTCATTGCACCAATACTGAAAAGATCCAAGAAGAAGGGCCGTAACCATCAATATGTGCCTAATCAATAAATTTTTAATGTTGTTGTCTTGTTTGACCTCGAATCTTTGCATTCGTTTATGAGTCAAACATTTATACAAGAGCATCATGGATAGATGATTGAATTGGAACTTAGATGTCATGTTAGTTGGCAGAGATTGATCAACTTAATGAGCAGATAATAAGCAATACAAGGATTAAGATGGAGAGTTAAGAAAATCTTAATCTCTCTCGGTAGTATTGTCTTGTTGGAGCTAGGATGTCATTTTGGAATTAAAATGGACGAATATAATGCGGAGCAATTATGGACACTCCAAAATGAGCAACTATCTTGAGAGACTCCCGAGATGGAACAGAACCCAAATAATCGTGCACCAATTGCCTATCTTCGCTACGTTGCAAGTTACTGGTACATCAGATACAAATCGTGGTATGTTAAGTTCCGGATGTTTTCCTGGAAAATTGTTAGGATTACATCAGATAGAGATGTGAAGTTTGCATCAGGATTAGTACCAGAATAACACCTATATCTGGAAGACTATACAGGATACCATCAAATGAGTTAGCCAAATTGCAGCTATAGATGCAAGATTTATTGGATCAATCCCTAGAATGTGTGTGGATTACCGACCACTCAATGCGGTAGCGATTAAGGACAATATTTGTTTTCCGACATTGACATTTTCTTGGTCGATTGTCGGATGCTAAATAGATCAATCTTCATCTAGGTTACCAGCAACGCAAGATGTGACCACAAGACATTTTGAAGACCGCTCCTCTGCAAGATATATGCCGTATGAGTATTTTGTCATGTCCTTTGACCTGACAATTGCTCCAGCTTGTTTTATGGACCCAATGAATATTGGTATTCACGCCCAAGTTATAACTTTGTGGTCGTGTTTATCGATAACATTGTGGTATATTCAGAGACGATGAAGACCATGTAGAACACCTGAGAATAGCGTTGATCGACTTCAAAGGACAATAGTGTTATACTGGGTTTCCCCAAGTAGAAAATTCCGTCAGAGAAAGTGCCGTTCCTTAGACATGTTCTATTTGAAGACGATATGGTTGTGAATCTAAATATAGTCCTAGTGACTATAAATTTGGAGACAATAATGTTTGTCACTGTGATTTGGAGTTTTTCTTAAGTTTAGTCGGGTTATCAATTTATAACCGACCTAAGATTTCCGAATCCATGACAACGTTGTTGAAAAAGGATAGAAAATTCGTGTAAACACTGAGTGTGAGATGACTTTTGTACTTTTATGAGAGTTGTTAACAATCGCTCTAGTGTTTGTGCGTACGGATATGGAGGAACCTTTTGATGTGTTTGTGATGTCTATGGTACAAGTTTTGATGTGCACTTATACAATAAAGACAAGTAATTGTTTATGCCTCGTGGCAACTAAGGAAATTTGAGGTGAATTACCCAACACAAGAATTGGAAATTTCAGCTATAAGTGCATACTCCGAAGGATTTGTGCCCCTAACATAGTTGGAGGTGTATCAACTTTATGTTCAAATACAAGAGTCTTGATTAGACCTTCATTAGAGATGAGCTAGAGTCGAGACAAAGAAGGTAGTTAGAGATGGTATCTTAGGACAAATGGAAGTGCTTTACCATCCATACAAGCCAAAGGCTATCACAGTGTAGACGCCTAGAGTCCGAAGGCATATTGTACCCTTGGCAATCCAGTGTTAGAAGAAGGATTCAACCTGATGCACCTTCCAATGTTGCATAACGTTTGGTTAAAGTCCCTCGAAAAGCAGATAATCAAGGATATGAAAATAGACCGAAGCAACTCCCCTGCATCAATCGGGAACTCAAAAAGACAATGAGAGTCCACTTCAAGATTGAAGAAAATTTTACCCAATCATTGAAGACCGTCATGTTATGAATAAGATAAGAGAGCTCAGAGATCAGTCTTCCAAAAATCACTCTCTTTTGCCTCTTGAATCATGTGATACTTCTTGTTTTCGTAACCCCAACTTGCACGTGATGCTTATCCATGCAAGGTCCGTCGGTGTCATGTTAAATATCACGTTGGTTGTAGAATTGCTATGGTGTCGTGATTTATAACTGATGGTGCCGCGACGAAACCGGGAGCCTCCTGTGAGTGATCGACACATGGTGTGCTGCTCGGCACGCGCTGGTATCGTCATTACTAGTCATGACTCATTGTCAAAACTACACTAGTGTGTTGTTTCTGCAGATACTTTCCTTGATCATCTATTCTATATCCTGTTGAAAGATCTTTATACAATCCTTGAATTTGAGCTTTGCCTTGGAATGGCAAATAAGATGATTTTTTTTGGAAGAACAGGTCACTGACATCAACATTAACAGACTACAAGAAGAGATAGACAAAGGGAAGTTGATGACCATCTCCATGGGTAGTGTCACTATCTATGGACATGTGTCGCTTTTTACTTGATCAAAGAGAGCACCCAATGCTCAGGGTTTGAATAGTTTGCAAAACAATTAAGGATCAACACTATTTATCTCAATCAGATGATAGTTTCAAATCTCTCAAGTCCAGCAAAGATGATGATGGTTGAGATATCTCAGAATCTTAGTCAAGAAGCACCAACGCGTTATAAAGTTCATACCGACCAGCCACAGAATATCTTGGAATGCTAAGATAGAGACTACGATGATCTCAAGCATCAACCATGAAGAGCAATTGAAGGCTTGGAATCAAAAGAAGTTTAGTATCAAGAATGATAGGTCCCTATCTAGGAAAACTAGCTTAGCAAGTGCAGTTATCTAGATAGATGGAGGCAAGTTTCAGTTCTTCTACGTGTTACAACGGAGAATGTTTGACAAGTACTTGAAACATGTATTCAAGTCAAAGAGATTCAAGTCAACATCAACCTGACTTATTTTGAAGAACCAATCCGAGTTTGGATGTCAGGGAAAGAGCAAGTTGTAAAGTGATTGTAAGGTCGTACAAGATTCCATAGAGGACCCTAGTGGGAATGATAACATGTAGGAAGTAGAAAAGTATCTTCGTGAGACTTATCCCATGTTTTTCAAACAAGTGCTAAGTAACGACAAATCTCGGACGAGATTTCTTTAAGGGGGTAGATTTGTAACACCCTGGTGTTAATCATGCCATTAGCATATGCATTTCATACCCTAAGCATCATTAGCATGCATGCATGTATCATTTATACCATGTTTTGCTTATATTGCATGCTATGCTTTGTCTCATCATTTTATGTATGAAATGCTTGCATGATTTGATGTTTAATATTCGTTTATTCCTAGCTATGTTTATAGGATGTTTTGGAGCAAGGTCGATGTTGGTCATGTGTTCTAATTAGGTTTTATAATAGTAGCTTGACTTGGTTTGACCCTGTTTGACCTAGTTTGACTTTCAAAGTGCTTTGTCTTGTTGTGCTTAAAAGTCCTAGCTAGGGTTTATGCATGTGTGTGCGCCCTTCATGAAATGTGTGGATAATTTAGTGTAGAACAAAAGGCGTTATAGGATCGTTTTTCATGAAAGTGAGTGGATCGTGGTCCAAAAAAGTCTAAATTAGTTTGTTTTGAGAGTGAATTAGGGTTTGCTCGGGTTTGGAGTGACCGTGCTTCGGTTGATCGTAGTTTTAAATCTAGCCAAACTAGCCAAAACTTTCTATATATGAAATGCTCAGAATTTTATAACGAACATTTCATTCCATATGAGTTTTGGCTGAATCGCACGTATCTCGAGGCACAGCATGAAACAGATCGATTAGGGTTTGAATTTCAGGTTTTTGGTGACGCCTTCGTTTTACGCCGTCAGCGAAATGCCGTGGCCGGCCACCACCGACAGTGTGTGCGGCGTGTCCGCGATCCCCTGCCATCTGTCGGCGCCAAGGCCGTGTAGAAGAGGGCACCGCGCGCCCGTGCTTCCCAAGCCACCCCTCTGCCCTCTCCCTCTCCCCTCACGCGAACAGCGGAAGAAGCCGCCCGTTCAGATCGCCGGCGCTTCGCCCGCCAACTCGCTCGTCCCCACGCCCGACCTCCCAAATCCCGCCTACGATTGTCGCCATCACCCCCTCCACCTTGGCGTGCAAGCCGCCGAGCCAAGGGAGCCGTAGAACGCGCTCATCGCGCGGATTTCCGCCGCCGGAATCCGGCCGCCATGACCGCCACCGCACCGCAGCTACATCGCGCCACCACCGCCGATTTAGCTTGTAGGCGACTCCGACACCTCGCTCTCTACCTCCGTGACCGAACCGCAGCCCGAATCGAGTACCGGCGGCCGAATCGGCCGTTCCGTCGAGCCGCCGTCCGCCGGAGAGCGCCGCCGCGCTCGGGCTCCGTGGCCAGCCCGTCTCCGGCCACCTCCCGTCCTCCCGATGAGCGCACCGAGTCCGCCTTGGTCTTCTGCCGGTGAAACCCTAGCCGGTTGGAGCCCCGGGGCCCCACATCGCCGAACGCGACCCGCGCCGCCCGCCGGCATGCCGGCCGCTTTCCGCCGCGCATGTCGTCAAACACCGCGATCTCGCCGTCCGTGGCCACCAACCCGTGGATCGGTCGCCTCGACCCCAGGAAGCCCATGCTCGCCTCGCTGCCCGCCTCGTCGCCGGAAACGGCAAGAACGCCGACATGCAGCGCCGCCAAGACGCCGCCTCGCCTCCCGTCGACCACGCCGCAAAATCCACCATAGCCTACAAAACGGCCACCAATCGATCCGCGAGATCGGCGAGACGAGTCCAACGGTGCCCATGGATCGCCGGGAAACCTCCCGCCGGGCGAGATCCCGTCGATCCCGCCCGGTCCCCTGTTTTTCGGTCACCGACGAGCGGGCCCCCCACGCGTCGGCCCGAAATATCCTTTATTGTTTTTATTTTTCCAGATTTGCATGCATAGCTTGTAAATTCCATAACTTGGTCATTTTAGCTCCAAATTGAGTGAGACAAGTTTTGTCATGTTTGTTATGCCCTGTTCTATGATAGAAAAATATGAGATGGTGTTTTCTGATAGTTTTTATATTTATTTGTATTTATGCTAGTAAATGCCATGAAAATAGATAAATGCATATCTTATTTACGGTGCATGATAAAATAGGGGTCCCTGTGTGAAATGTTCATGTTTTGTGATGTACAGCATGGGAAAAATATGTTTGACCCTAGGTTCTGTGGTGGAAATACCATTTTTGATTTATGTGCTATTTACCATGCTTTCTTAGGAAATTCATAGAAAAATAATTACTAGGGTTTTGGAGGTGAGACTTGTCATGATTGGTGTTGATAGGTTTAGGTAGCTTGTCATACTCAGAAATCTGTTGTCTGACACTTTTCATAGTACAAAAGTATTTTCATGCCTAGTTTGAGTGCTAGCATGTTATTTTTTGTGTAGGACAGTATATGCATGATCTTGCCATGAGATTTTTATGATAGCCTTTGTAGACCAGTAGGATGCTCTGGTAATTTTTGTAGAATTTCCTGAGGTGTTTATGTATTTATCATAATTATGTTGCATTAAAAATAGCCTAGAAATGCATGTTTATGTTCAGGTAATATGTGTTGATAATTTTATTGTATGGTCTTAGCATGAATAGGATCTGTTGGTAAGCTTAGTTTGGTAAGCTTGGCAGTTTTGTCAATTTGTTATTCCTAGCTTTTATATGTTTAAAGTGTGCATATGTAGTGATTATTTAGGGAATGTCATTTCATGTGCTTTAGTTTATCCTTTGACTTGTCCAGTAGGTGTATTTGATAGATTATGACATGGCTTGTTTGCTGGTCAAGTTTTATAAGGGTTGCATGAGTAGTTTGCAAGTTATGGTGGTTGTATGTGATGATTGAGTTAGAAACAGGGCCTCTGTTTTCTCTGATTTCGAGGCTGTTAATGTTAGATTCAGGTCAGGGTGATATGGAATGTTTTGTAGGAAATTTCGTTAGCTTTCCAACGAGTATTTGTTCCCTGATTTTGGAGTTGTAGAACTCTCTGTAGGACTGTTTTACTGACAGCATGTCTAGCTGCCATTTTCAGTGTATTAGTGAAATAGGGTGTTTGCTTGATGTAGATTATTAGGGTTTCTTGTGTAGTTATAATTGTGTTTCTGCAGAAGAGATATCCACTTACTAATACCATATATCATAATGCACTCATCCATTCCTTGTCAATCGTGCATTCCTTAATATTCCTCTGTGCATACGCATTCATATTGGATCGAAGGAATGAGAGCACGAGGAAATCGAGGAGCAGCAGGAAGGAGAGGTACACCTCTAGAAGTGCATCAAGGGGAGGTCCCCGAAGAAGCAGAGCACGTCGTCAAGCCGCTGAAGTGCCCAAGGCACCTTCTAACATCTTTCTGAAGGCAAGCCCCGGTGCATGCTGCCCTTTCCTATGCTTTCTAACTAAATTGATTTATGTCCTTTTTATATATGTTGATGCATTAAGTATAGGAAATGGTTGAAACCATTGATGCACAGATATCCTTGTTGAAGTTGTTATCCTATCCTATTTAGAGGTCTAGGTTATAAATGCTCAGTATGGTGATTGCAAAGAGACAGTGATTCCGGTCACTAGAGAGGATGTTTGTGGTTAGTCACATGGGTGACTAACAAAAATTTCCGAGAAACCGAATAATAAAACTTGCTTAGATTGGATGGATATTGTGGTCTTTCCATCCGATCGATTAAGGACTCATACTTTGTCGGAATGTGGTCGGAAGTTGAACGCACTGTTCATATAGTAGGCTCCGCCGGTCGTGGAGCCACGGCTCATGGGAATGTTAGGGGCCGGCCATGCTCGCTTTATCGCTCCTCCTTTGGCGATGGTGGAAGGGGGATTTTATTGGGTGCAAGAAGATGCGCCACGATGGCGCCGCCCTCGTTGTGCGCTCACTTGGCATCCGAGAAGGAGGGGTAGCCGGCAAGACCGAGACTTTACGCCCCGTAACGCCCTAGGAGTGATCGGGTCTGCGGTCAGACGTAGACCTGGTTTATGGGGGTATTCGCCGGCTGGTTTTGCAATCGATTCGAATCGCCATCTCTCCCGGTTAGTGAGAACCCGGGTGCGCCCACGGCAATGTAGTCTTAATATCACAATATGTGTTATATTATCATGTTCCGCTGTTAAAATTATGATCAAGTTACTTATCTTTGTTATTTATATTATTGAGCATATGTTTAACCTTGACTATACGGGGACTTATGGTTATGTATTAATAAGTAACCTTTTAACTTGGAAGAATTCAAGTAGTATGTGTAGGCTCACTAATCAACCTTATTTTCTCGAAATTAATTGTGAGTCGGCCGACTCGAGATAAAGCCAAGCATGATCCTTGGAGTCTTTTCCTTATTTTCTGGTTTTCAGACGGGTAAGTCTTGCGGAGTACAATTGAGTACTCACGGGTTATTTCCCCGATGTTGCGGGTGACTCCGTGCATGGTTTTAGCCTGTTGTGATGTCTTTGTGGTTGAAGAATAATGCCTAGGGCATGGCAATCTCCATATTTCCCCTGTCTAGTGCTATTACCGGGTTGACACTATGTTGGCACTATCTTATTTTATTTCCGCTGTACAACTATTTGGTTTTGAAAACTATTGCTTCCGTACTCGAATCATTTTATAAATAAATGGGTACATCGCACTCGATTATAATATATTGAATTTGGTTTAAGATACCCGCGGATTTGAACTACCGAGCTCAACGATCCTTGTTGTGTTGTTGATGAGTTTGAAATCACTCGGAGATTTCTGAATACCGGGTTTATATGGACTCAAGTGTAGACTGCGATTGCTTCGGTAATTGCGAATTATACTTGATTTCTTATAAATTGGTCGGCTCATCCTGAGCCTCTCCCGACAAACTACACTAGGGTCGAGGTGCATAGCGTGGAGCCCCATTACATGGATTATGACCTTGACCACCCGACTCCCGAGGGATTGGACAAACTCGGGCAATGCATTCGACGGTTCATCCTCTCCGCACAAACGAGACATCGTATTAACCGGTTCTTCGCCTCCCCACCCAATTATCCATCATTTCCACGGCTAGAAGGAGTTATCGAGGAGGGGGAGATACTTTCACCAACACGTGACGAAGAAATGCCCGAGATGCCACACTCCCCTCCTCGCGTGACCGACAAATGCCCGAGATGCCACACTCTTCTCCACGCCCTACAGAGCGAGGTGCCTTCAAAAGAAACTCGGTTGAAACGGAGGTGCCTCCGAAAGAAACAGAGGTGCCTCGAAAGAAACTTCGGGGTAAAGAGAAGCGGCAAATTCGGACATGCGGCTTCCGCCAGGGGCCTTTCGCACCGAACAAGTTATGGCATCGAGGATTTTTGGGAGGAGTCGAGCTTAGGGAAAAGCATCCAATCCATTGCAGGCCCGTCTTTGTGCCGATCAAGGGCGTCTCATTGGTGTCGTGTGGTTCGCCCATGATCAGTTCAAGCCACGTAACCAAGTCAAAGAAGTAGCGGGACAGACTTCGACCCTTCAGCCACCAATCACTTTCCGGCCAAAAGTATCCCGATGTTGGAAGAATCGGATGGTCAAGGAACTGCGCGAAAAATTATGAAAGAGGCAAGATATTCCTACCAAACGATGTCATGCAGAAGATGCCACGTGGAATGAAAAAGTTTCATGATTGGTACTTGTTGGTATCTGAGAGGACAGACATAACCGAGATAACACTCCACTACCCCGATGGCCTTCTCGGTGGACCTGGTGGTGAGATTGCCTTCACTTTTCGGCGACATGCATGCATTGTATCACCTCGGTGAAATGGACATTAATCTAGTTCACATCTACTTTGCATGTATGTCCTTTTCTCTCTTAATATGGTATGATTGCAATATTTTGATAACGTTGTAACTAACCTAATCGATCTCTTTTAGTATGCAAGCGCACCTTGCAAAACACGTTCCATGTCTAAAACATGCATACATGGATCCTCGACAAATAGCACAAACACGCTTTGCATTTCCTAAGCAATGGAAACCGGATAGCAAATACTTAGCGGGTGGAGAGACCGTGGAGGAGAAAGAGAAAATCCGCAGAAGGCAATGAAGGACGCGACCATTAACATGGCGGCATACTTAGCCGTGTCTTTCAAAAATCTCGAAAACAATCATAGTATATGGCTACCATACCACTTCGGGTAAGTTCAATCTGTATATAAAGGTTGGTTAATACATATTATACGCAAATGAGCTTATCGTTTTCCTCTCGATTGAATTTATGCAAAGTAACCACGGATCGCTATATGTGTCGATGTCGGGATCGGCGTCAGCGTGGGTTTTGGATTCACCGCACACTCCGGCCGCATATTATTCGACTTCATAGCGATTCTCAAATCGTATAAATAACGACAATCCTCTTATATGATTCAATATAACCTCCTAACTTTTTTTTTGTCACATACTAACATGTTGTATTTGTGAATATCAATTTCAATGGGGCATACCGTTGGTATGTTAAAAAGTTGAATGGGAGACATCTTGCGAGAATGAAGGGTGTGTGCGTCAAAACAGATACTTGTGTAAGTATGACCTACCTCAGTATCTTGCATAATCTCAAATGCATTTGCTAACAATTTTATATACACAAGTGTGCCAAGCAAAAAGCCCGGAAGTGTTCTTTGTGGATATTACGTATGCATGGCGATGAGTACTTGACCTTTCGCACTGAGACACACCGGACTTGGTATATATGCTCATTCCTTTCTCTCTATGTATATGCTCACTATGTGTTTCTATATATAGGCTAACTTTTTATTATCTCCTAATTGTGTAGGCGAGACCTTCGGTAGGGACAAAAGGGGACCCTTACCGAGATGATGACCTATTGGAACTCGTGGCTGGCCTTTGTGACTTCATATTAGATCATGCTATACATCCAAAAGGTTGCTACCTTGATCGTACTTCCGAAGTTGCGTAGAAGAATCCACAACTTCAACATTTTCGTGAGTGGGAAAGGCTAGCAATAGGGAGGTGAACTAAGAGATGAGATTGAACTTGTAACTTATGTGAATAATGAATGTTTATTGTAAGATTGAATAATGGAGATGATACTTTATGAGTTATGTGAATTATAGATGTTGATTGAATATAATATGTATATATAATGTGAGAATTGTGAATTATAGATGTTTATTGAATATAATATGTACATATATTGTGAGAATTGTGAATTATAGATGCTTATAGAGGCGGCTATATATATATTTCAGTTTTGAATTTTTTGCGCCAAATCCAGTTTAGGGCGGGTTTAGATTAAACCGCCCCTACAGTCTTTCCTTTTAGGGCGGTTTTAGAAACAACCGCCCCTACAGTATTTTTGAGTAGGGGCGGTTTTATATTGAGCCGCCCCTAATGAAAGCCACACAGGAGGGGGGCGGTTGGCCTTATTAGCCGCCCTACGGTGACTGATAGGGGCGGCTCGGGGAACCGCCCCTTACAGTTGTTGTCATTGTAGGAACGGAGAGTTAGGGGCGGTTTCGAAAACCGCCCCTACTGCTCCAAATGAGCCCCCTACGAAGCTTTTAGTAGTAGTGTGTTTAGGTGGCTTCCTCCATTAATCGGTTGCGAGGGCATCGTTTACAGATTCTTGCGTGCCTTGAAAGAATTCGTAAAAACTTGTTTATCTATTAATTAGCGTCACGGATGTTATAAAAATTAAATTTACAAATATTCTCGTGCTTAGCAATGTAAGAAAAAAAAATCTCAGGACTTTATTTTAATTTGAAACAAGCTTAAATATGCATTGTCACATTATTGCCAACATTTGCTTATATTTTGGTTATCGTCACAGAAGTACCTCTCAAATTTAATAAAAAGTCCAGGGAAAAGCTATGTAACATTTCTTTTGCTTTGGTTCCAACACACGGTCATAATTGCTAGTAGGATAAAAATCAATAAAATATAACTGATTCATGAAAATAAATACTATCAATGATATTTTTTTATGTGTCAATTCACTGTATCTCGTACACAACCAAACAGCATGACCTCCTAAATTTAGTGAACCAAAGGAAGGCAACTTACGTCCGCACTGACAACTGATGTATAAACCCTTTGTTCTTTGGGTTTCTATACGGAGTATTTGTTATTTTTTTGGAAAGAAAGTTTCCCTTGCTTTTGTATGTGTGCGGAGTCCGTGTCAACAACTAGCATGCAAGTTCCGAAGTTTCATGACGGATCCGTTAGTTTCGGATGCGCCTCAAATATATTCAAAATATATAAGCCACACGAAGCGAATGCGATCAAACTGTTCATAGTTCCACCTTCTGTTTCTTTCACCCGCGCCGCCGCCACCGTGGTGGCCGTGCCATGCGTAATATCCTGGAGCGGGTGCCGGATCTGCAGGTGTCGCCGCCGCCGCCGCCGCGGCATCTGGCCCGGAGCCAAAAGGGCTGGCAGTCGCAGTCCTTGTCACTCCTCCATCGGCATCTTCGTCCAGCGCAACCGGCGGCGGGAGATCTCCAAAGTCTTCCCGACCCGGGCGCCGGTCTTTGTCCCGGCGTCGGGATCAGGCCGGGTTCCAGCGGCATCCTGACCTCCTGCCCGACGAGGCCTTCCGATGCTGAGGGCGTCCGGACCCGGCCGGCCTCCTCACGAACGCGTTCCAGCCTTCCAGGTGAGCGCCGGGCTTTATTAAAGTGATAAATGCAATTCAGGTTTTGTTTTTAGTCTTATCTACAGACACGTCTAACATTTTCATAGAATCCATGGCTGACAAAAAATGACACAAGGTTGAAAAGTATTGATGTCTGATTTATTGTTGGAACATATATACAAAGGTTGGAAAACTTCTAAGGTTGAAAAGTATTCTGTGTCTTATGCATATGAAACTATCTTTTTACAACCTAAAATAATATGATTGCAAACTATATATATCCACCTACAAAGGAAATACCTAATCAAGGTTATGTGTATAGAGATGAGTTTTCTTTCAATCACCATTTGTTAAGACTTTCCAGTACATATATATTCTTATTCCATCAATTAATATATAATCCAGAAGTTCTGCTTTGTATGTCAGGTCGGTGGCGATGTGCCTGCAGGGACTCCACTCATATAGCCCAGGTTCACGTCGATGTGGAGTCAGTATGCAGCAGGGTAGGCGGTGAGCACAGTTGATTACACATCTTCCACAGGTTTATAATGATATCAGAATTAGAGACCACTGCAAACAAAATAGAATCATTAGCCCTGTTAACTAGAGCTGACGAAACACATGAAAAGAAGAGAGTTAACAAAGACACTTATTCAAATATGAGAGAGTGGTCGTCATTTATATTTCATCAAGTATTTTGGCTTTCTTCTTTGGAATTTTTAGGTTAAACTATTGTACGTTTATTTAATTTCATAAAAAATATAATAGCTATACAATCTCCACTACGGATGACGCATTGCTGTTGTTCGTGGAACAGAGCGCTGGTTTTTCCGTGGCAGTGGGGATCAGGATGCGCCGAGCTTCTCCACCATTGACGCGCACGGGGTGAGTCTCCCCTAACCGCGCTGCATTCCATTTGACACGGTGACCAGATAATCCTAGCGATGGATCTTGCACAAGGTAATGTGTTATATAAAGTAATATATGCGATTCAAATTGTTGCTTTAGTTTTCATGTTGAAAGTACATGTCTATATTGTCATAATATCTACACACATCAAATATTTGCTTAGAATCCATGGCTGACCAAAAGAAATTGTTGCTTTAGTTTTCATGTTGAAATACATGTTTATATAGTCATAATATCTACACACATCAAATATTGGCTTAGAATCCATGGCTGACCAAAAGTGACATATGGTTTGAAAAGTATTAATTGATGTCTGACTTACGCTTGGGACATATATATACTAAGGTTGCAACATTAGTTAACTGGATAAATTTTAAGTTCATACTGTTCTGTTGTTTATCCATATCAAACTAGTATCTTTTTATCACGATGGTCCACACCCCTCTTTCTATTACTTAGAGCAACTCCAATAGTTTTGCAAACATGGTTTGCATTCTTCACATTTGCTAAAAACATGAAAAAGTGGTCTCCAACAGTTTTGCAATTTGGATTGGCATTTTGGACAACTTGGCATAAACCATCCTCAACTTGGCAAATCCTCTCCTTGCTTGCATGTTGCGTATTGACCGCGACAATAAAATCATCTTCCTACTTGCATGCTGCATATTGCCTTTTTTTTCTTTCTAAATTTGCAAGAATCACAGTTTTTTCAGTTTGCATATATTTTTGTGAGTTGGCAAATCACAACTTTTGCCAAGTATATTTTGCAAAACTGTTGGAGATGCTCTTACATAATATGATTTAAACTATATGAACCTGCAAGTGGAAATGCCTAATCAGTGTTATCTGTTGTATCGAGATGAGATTTCTTTTAATCACCATTTGGCAAGACTTGTCAGAATTCTTACTCCATCAATAAGCATATATATAATCTAGAAGTTTTTCTTTATATGAGAAGCAAAAAGATTGTTTACCCTGCACCGTGTATTTACATAATGTATATTCTGCACCAGGTGGTCGTGGTAATTGCTCTCTAGTCTGACGCAATGGCCGAAACAATCCGAGCAATAGATGGACAAAAGGCTTGGTGGTTGTCCATGAGTGCCGAGGAAAAAGACAACTCTCCTCTTCTATGTGAAGAGCAACAGTCAGCTAAGACAGGTAAGATCTAGGTATTAGATCCATCAAACACAAGGTATGATCTAGCCTAAGATAGTCAATGAACACATCTTATAACATGATGCATCCAGCCCAGGTGTGGGGTTGGCCGAGGCACAATAACTTAAGGTTGCCCCCAACAGTTCGTAGGCACACCCACTAGGGGAAATGCCTAATCTCCCTAAAAGACTAGTCTGATAGGGGAAGGGTTGCTCTCTCTTTTAAGGTGGCTTCCTCCTCCCAGTTTAAGTAAGGTGAGATTAATTCAGATGTGCACGACTACCGCCTATACTATTGTGCGTCTGGCCAAACCGCGTCCACGACTGCCGCCTACACTGTCGTGTGTCTGGCCAAACCATGCTCCCGCTGGGCCATGACTGTCGCTTATAGCTATTGCTGCGCTGGCCAAATCGTGCCCTATGATGTCCTCATCATTCTCACCCCCTTAACAAGGCCCCAGCTTTTGATACTAAATGATGCATCCGGCCCAGGCGTGGGGTTGGCCGGGGCCCAATAACTTAAGATTGCCCGGCCCCTAATAGTTCTTAGGCACACCCACTAGGGGAAAGGCCCAATCTCCTTAATAGACTAGTTTGATAGGGGAAAGGTTGCTCTCCCTTTTAAGGTGGGCTCCTCGCAAGTTAAGCAAGGTGGGATTAATTTAGATGTGCACGGCTGCCGCCTACACTGTTGTGCGCCTGGCCAAACCGCGTCCACGACTGCTGCCTAAACCGTCATGTGCCTGGCCAAACCATGCTACCGCTGGGCCACAATTGCCGCCTACAGCTATTGCTGCGCTTGGTCAAATCGTGCCCTAGGATGTCCTCATCATAACATTAGGGATTAGGGATCACAAAGACCATGTGAGAGTTTGTACTCCATCGGTTGAGTGGGGATGCGAGGAGGAATAGGTTGATGTAGCGGTATGGTGTTTTAACATCAACCCTTAAGATGCTAGCGACAATGGCCATCACCTTGGTCGTGCTAGAAATGTGGAATAAAGGTGGAGGCCTTCGGGTTGATCTGACGCGTCTTTAGGATTAGGAAAAGCATCAAGGTGATCATTTCCCAATTGTACGTTAGGCAAAGGAGAAGCTGGACCACTCCTTTTATTATGGCGCTACTTGACTTTGGGGTGCAACCATTGGTTGTTGTAGGCGCTACCGATCGTTGCGCGTATGAGAGGTTTTCCCCAAAGTAACTTGGCTAATTGTGATTGACCCCACATCAAAACCCTTTGTTATGTCTCGAGCCAGAGATCACATAACTCCAACATTCTCCTCTCCGATTGAATAGCTAATCATCATAAGTCCACACTTAGCATAATAATGTACCGAAATAATGTGATACACTAGTCATGAAAATTTCCATGGTACACTAAACTTCCTCGATAAGATAAACATAATGGTGTTGATTCAAAGTTCAGCAAGGCGCCATCGATTTCTTGGTGCTGACCATAGCCTAGAGCCTAGGCGAGCTTAGGATAGCCTAGACATATTTCATGGTCTTTTTCTAGGCGTTTTAAATCCATTCAAATCTTCGTCGTGCATCATGGCGAGGCGCAGCGGTGTCGCCCACCCGCGACTTCGCTGCGTCGAACAATGAGGTAGAGTGTGGCGCGATGGCCATGTCTGCGGTGCATGTGTGGGAGGGGGGAGGCGACGAGAAATAGGAGAGAGTTGAGGATGGGTGAAACCTTTGATGTCGGCTTGCTTGAACTCTTGCCGAGAACGCCACGCCGCCTATGCCGCCGACCAGGGCGCCGCGTCGCCGATGCCGCCGACGCTTTATTGCCTTCTCCCTGGTTGGCTTGGCCGCGCATGGACCGATCATCGTTGGGTAGTAATGGTGGTTGTGGAGGAATAGCGAGCATGTTGAGATCAGCGACAGCAGCAACGACGCCCTAGAGCAGAGAGGTGGAGGAGGCGCCCTAGAGCAGAGAGGTCAAGGGCTATTAACCATCGTCTGCAAAGCGTCTAGAGTGCAACTGGTTGTAGGAAGAAGATACGAGGGAGATGGACGTACGGTGAATTGGCAACCAGCGCTGGGAGTTGTCGCCGGGTCGTGGAGACCATGGGTGAGGCGTCGCGGCTTGCAAAGGCCTCGGTGGCCATGGGGGTCAAGACCTACGTGGGCTGCTGGCTGTGGCCCAGATGGCCAACGCAAAAACAATGATATCGTGAGAAGTGGATTAAGCCTGTATTAGTTCTCATGACTGGCCCGCCCACTGTTGGATCATGGACGGCCTCATGTGCATGTACAACAGCAGGTCCACCAGTTATTGCACAGACTCCTCTAAAAAAAGTTTCTATGACTAACATATAGAAGAATGCTAAAATCAGTGGCTTTCTCTGAAACAAGGCCTTGAAGTATTTCGCCCATAGATTTTCTAAGGTCGGAAGAGGACATCACCCTCTCACTTATAAGTTTTAAGACAACCATCATGTTTGATATGATAGTAGAATATATGGTAGGGCGTGAGTTAAATGATGAATCCATGTCCCTGAAATTATCAAAAAGACAATGGCACCTTGAAATGGTAACAGAACAGAGCTTATAGACACGATTAAAACAAAACTTCAGGGATGTTTTTGTGCAAAAGAGGCCAAAAAGAAAAAACATGGGACAAGATAGTGTGCAATAAGTGTTCAGTAACTAAACTATTAATAGTATTCAGGTTGGCTAAGGCTTTTAGAAAAATAGTAAGCAGTATATAAGAGAACTTCAGATTGTTTGTGAGTAGAATTAATACAGTTAACATACTTGTCGGATATGGCCACCAGTAGAAGATCCAATGTCACGTGTTTGATGTTGTAGTACATTGAAAAGCAATCTAATGAACAGGTAAATAAAATTCTTCTGTACCTCTGCTAGTGCATGGTTTTCCATTTAGCCGAGGACTAGGGTTGTGTTTTAGGAAAAACTGAGGGGCTTTTTAACAAATGTGCAGGGTGAAGGTGTATGGGAGAATTCATAGATACTTAAGTTCACGGTTTATAATATGAATGAGAATTGTGATTACAAGATACTTAAGTTCATGGATAGTTTATATAGGTATCATACGATAATTTATAACTAGTCACAAGTATATAAGTTAGTTATGAAAGACATAAACATTGGCAATATAAACTTGATTCCATAGTATGATAAAAACAATCAAGAAGGCATTTTGGACTTGTCTATAGGAATTCTTATTTTCAGGGCTAGCGCATAAGAAAAAGAAGACACAGTGAATAGTGTAGTGTGAACTTCAAAAACAATTATAGAAAAGTGTAGGGGCTCTTTATCAAAAATGCCCTATGAAGGGGTATCGGTCATCTTTGGGCCACCGGATTAGATTTGGACGACCTGGATCAAAACACAGTGGGTGGGAGAGTGTTTTTTTTTTTTTTTGAGGTAAAGGGTGGGATAGTGTTGGCCGGTCGGTTTAAAACGTCGGCACGGCAGAGGCCATGACAGGCGGCAGTGGAATTCGTCGGTGCACGCGAATTGGTGCGACATAGGACTTAATTTTTCTCAGATTTCACCAAGAGGAAGAGGACATTACCAAGGACTCGATAGGCCATCTCTAGATGTCGCTGATTTCCTCGGAGGAGGTTGCCCCATGCGTGGTGAACAAATGGAGAGACTAAACGGGCTCCGGTTAAGCACGACAGGTGCATCATGGCACGGGCAAGCCGGCGCCGCCCCACCCGTGACTTTCGCCGCATAGAACAGTGAGGTAGAGGGCGGCGCGGTGGCCATGTCCGCAACGCATGTGTGTGTGTGTGTGTGGGGGGATGCGACGAGAAACAGGAAAGAGTCGAGGAGGGGTGAAACCTTTGATGTCGGCTTGCTTGAACTCCTGCCGAGAACGCCATGCCGCCTATACCACCGACTAGGGCGCCGGCCTCCTCTGCCCCGCTTCCCTTTATTGCCATCTCCTCGGTTGGCTTGGCCGCGCATGGACCGGTCAGCGCCGGGTAGTCTCGTGGTTGTGGAGGAATGGCGAGCATGTTGAGATCAGCGGCAGCAGCAACGACGCCCCTAGAGCAGAGAGGTGGAGGAGGCGCCTAGAGCTGAGAGGTCGAGGGGCTATTAACTATCATCTACAAAGCGCCCAGAGTGCGACTGGTTGTAGGAAAAAGATACGAGGGAGCTGGACGTACGGTGAATTGGCAACCGCCATTGGGAGTTGTCGCCGGTCGTGGAGACTGTGGGTGAGGCGTCGCGCCTTGCAAAGGTCTTAGTGTCCATGGGGCTCAAGACGTATGCGGGCTGCTGGCTGTGCCCCAGATGGCCAACGCAAAAACATTGACATCATGAGAAGTGGATTAAGCCTATATTAGTTCTCATGACCAGCCCGCCCACTGTTGATCATGGACGGCCTCATGTGCATGTACAACAGCAGGTCCACCAGTTATTGCACAGACTCCTTAAAAAGTTGTTGCACAGAAAGGGGAACAACAAGGAACATGTTACAAGTTATTGAGATGCAATCGTGCCTTATAACTCAAGGCACAAGCAAAATAAATCAAAATAAATCATTCATATCATCGAGGGTCACAGCTATTTATGCATTTCATTAAAAAGTACTTATCATTGAACATGAAAATTGAAGTACCACAATTGCAATTATCTCTACTATAAGGGCACAGTTTTCGCTATTTTTAGACCAAAGCTCATCAACCAATGGATCTCAGAACCGAGGGCTGAGATCGAAAGTTTGTGTAAGGGTCTTACACTCTCGCCCTCCCTGCGGCACATTCTCTCACACGCCGGACGCAAAGCATCCCTACTATAAGGGCACAGTTTTTGCTATTTTTAGAGCAAAGCTCATCAACCAGCCAGATCTCAGAACCGAGGGCTGAGATCGAAAGTTTGTGTAAGGGTATTACACTCGCGCCTTCCCGCGGCACATTCTCACACGCCGGAGGCAAAGCAGCGTTCAAGCCCATCATCTCTACGGGCGTGAGAAGCGAACACCAAAATAAAATAAACAAACCACGGCGGCATCTCTACTGTAAGGGCACAATTTTGCTATTTTTAGACCAAAGCTCATCAACCAACGGATCTCAGAACCGAGGGCTGAGATCGAAAGTTTGTGTAAGGGTCCTACACTATCGCCTCCCACGGCACATTCTCGCACGCCGAGGCAAAGCAGCGTTCAAGCCCATCATCTCTACGGGCGTGAGAAGCGAACAACAAAAAAAAAACAAACCAGGGCGGCAATAGGGAACCGCCGTGGACGGGATTGACAGGATCGAGATCGACGTAACCTCTCTCATCGGCAACGCTTAGGGCCAACTTGATTCGGGGGGAGTCTCGCCGTGGGGCCGCGACTAGGAATTATCAATTATACTTCTAATACAGAGTTATCAATTATTTTTAAAATTCTTAATATATCAGCAAATACTCATGTTTGCAGCGAGATATAAGTAATTGGAGGTTCAAGCTGTCTGCGCAATCTTATATAACTCACCGTTAAATGAATATCAAGGGTTATCGATAAATATCAAAATACTGAGAAAAGAAAATGATTCGGTTGAGCTTGTTGAAGAGCTCGATGAATTTGATTTGATCATGTCACCTGATGCAAAGATGACAAAATTACTGAAGTGGAGAAATAAAGAACACGTTTTGGAGGGAATTTGTGTGAAATTACAAATGGTGGCCACTGATGGAGATTTAGAGTAAGTCATTCTAACGTAAAAAGAATTGTTCTAATATATAATATTGCCATTGTCAAGTCTAATTTTAGTCGAAGCGTTTGCATGGGCATTATACTAGTTAATATAATTAATGACACCCTGGCTGTACACGGTAGGTGCACATTCTTCATATCGAGGTCTATTGACCTCATACGCACGAACACTGAGTGCATCGTTAATATGGTCATTGTGATAAGCGTCGTTCCGTATTTTGTACTTGCAAACTATAAGACAAATGTCAGTTTTCTCTAACATGAACTTTGTAATTGGATTTTTTTTTTTTTTTGGAGAACAATGTTTGATTTTATACATAGGATCGGGGAAGTTACCTTCTAGAGATGCATAAATAGGGCAATTATCCCTTGGGCCGACAAAAGTGATGGAACTATTTGCGTCCATTTCGAGACAACCTGTGATGTAAATTGATGTTTATAAGGGTATTGTTGGTAATACAAATCCAATTATGTTGAAATCGACTTACATGCATATGAGTCCACGACCACATTAGTGGCAAGAAGAAAATGGTTTTAGCACCGGCTAAAAAACATTTGAGTGTTTTCCTCGGTATTGTCACAAAATACACGGAGAAATGCAATCCGCCCACCACATAAGAAAAAAAAATTATGTTATTATAATAATTTAGACAAAACATATGAAGGTTTCAAAACATTATTTTTCATTAATAGGCACATACTCATCTTTAAGTGCAAGCTCCCTAAACGTATTTGGAAATATGGTTTGACAATCCCACGGTCCAACATGAGCCACGACGGCTATCACGTCATCTCGTGAATTGTTTGGATAGCTCATAGCTTCGTCCAGTGATACAAAAGATGTAGCACAAATAGCCATAATGCGTGATGGTGTAAAAACAGTTAGTATGAATGAGAATCGTGACTACAATATACTTAAGTTCATAGACAATTTCTATAGATATCATACGATAATTTCTAACCAGTCACAAGTATATAAGTTAGTTATCAAAGACATAAACATTGGCAATATAGAAAAGTGTAGGGGCTCTTTATCAAAAATGCCCTATGAAGGGGTATCGGTTCTGTTGGGCCTTTGGATTAGATTTGGATGACCTAGATCAAAACAGAGAGGGTGGGAGAGTGTTGGCCGGCCGGTTAAAAACACCAGCGGGGCAGAGGCCATGACAGGCGGCGAGTGGAATTCGCCGACGGACGCGAATTGACATTACCGAGAGGAAGAGGACATTACCGCAGCCTTGATAGGCCGTCTCTAGGCGCCGCTGACCTCCTCGGAGGAGGTTGCCCCACGCACGGTGAACAACTAGACAGAGTAAATGGGCTCCGGTCAAGCACGACAGGTTCTTTAGGGGATAAAAAGGAATAGGAGGGTACCCACGGAGGCCGAGTTCTCCTGTAAAATTTGTATGCGGTGTGGAGGAGGGGATTGATGCCAGCAGTGGCGGGGTGGGGATCGGCGGTGGCGGCTTCTAAGCGTTGCCGGGCGAGAGTGGAGACTAGAGCGGTGGTGGTGGGCAAGCGCGGCGCTAGACCGCGAGATCAATTTGAAGGTGAGAGGAGGGGAGAAGAGACATCCAAGGTTGAGGAGGAGCTCGGTCGTATACCCATGGGTCGTTCATGGTTGCATATCCACTCCTCATGCAGATGACGGAAAGAACCGAGATGAGACCAGGGACTCGGGGCTGCTTATCCTTGGTAATCCAATACGCTTGGATCACATGGGAATAGGGTGCGGACCATAACCGGGAGAAGGGCTAGGTCGTGTTGTCTTGCTCGTTCACTAGGAGACGATGGGGGTAGAGAAAGGGCTGACAGACCGGGTCGCCTAGTGCCCGGTCACGCGGCCTCTCAAGCTGCATGTGAGAGCAGGACGAACCCCGCACGTTGGGTTCAGTCTTGGTGCCTACGGCTATGTGCCTCTGCCTCCTCTCCCTCATCTTCTGGGCATTGGCTGCCCTCATCTTCATTGTCGGTCCATTGTTGGCTTTGGCTCAGGTGCTGCAATGCCACGTGGCTGTTTTTCTGATCTATGGAGACCCACCCGTGGGTGTGCTTGACTTCTCTCCTCTCGTTTTCTAGTCATTGGCCGCTCGTGACTAACTGAAGAAGAAGGCCATGATCGTCGGTCTGTTGCTCAGTACTGTAGTGCCACGCAGCGTCTGGGAGCTTGCCACCCAGGTCCAAATGGAGCAACGCTACATGTGAGCCTTGACAATTGCCATGAAAATGTTGAGCTGCAGGGTGGGATGACCGTGACCCAGGTGATACAGACATGGACGACATGGCTGGATATGGACGCGTAGCCGTCAGTTCAAGTATACTACCCGAGCACTCGACCAAACACAATCCGAGGCAAATCCTCTCGTTTGTAGGAGTATGTTTTTTTAGAACAAAAAACCTAGTGATAATCAGCTGAATCCCAGTTTTAGTTACCACACCATCACGGACGGTGATCCTCAGCTCAGTCATTGCTCACTGGGTCGTACATGCTAGAAAGGGTCTGGAAACAAAGACGAGTGGACAAAATATCGCTCAACTCAACTTGAACGGAAAAAATCGTTCAATCAATTTGTTTATATGTATAGGTAAATTCCTGTGCTTTTGCAACGGGAACGCATAATACCATGATAACATATGTATAAAAGTAAGAAAGATTTGAATGTGAAACATCAACTTTAATTATTAATAAGCGTTCAAGGGGAGTGAGTTTGTTTGGTTCATGTCATTGTGTAACATATTTGCTTTCCTTTTTGTTAAGTGGTAACCACCGTCATTCACTCATTCAATAAAATGTTATATGAAGAAAACTAAATATTAATATGAGTTAAACATTTTAGAAGTATTACAACTAACATGTTACAATAACATAGATATATTATATACATTCAATCTATAACATGTACACATGGAAATAACTACTTGTCTCCCTGTTTCATTCCGGCTTCCTCTATTACCTGAAATTTAGATGGATACTACAATCTCAATAGCAAATAACACAAATGCAAAAATATAACAGTTGTGTAAAATAGAAGACAATACCTTGTCATCAAGTGAGGACCTCTTTCTAGACAATATTTTTCGTGTATCTACCATTGTCACTTTCTTCTTTTTCTCTTTCTTCGTATCAGTGGGTTGGACAACAAGGACCCTAATGATTGACCTGCCAGTGGCTCTAGATAGCACAACATACAGCTCACCATGGGAGAACACTAGCTCAGGCAAATACACACCAACATTGGGGATAGTCTGCCCCTCAGACTTGTTAATCGTCATGGCAAAACTGAGTCTCATAGGAAACTGCTTCCTCTTGAACTTGAAGGGAAACATCTCGTCATCCGATGGGCATATGGGTATCTGTGGTAGGAAGACTCGTTTCCCGACGGGTCTCCGACCATAATTTCCGCATCGATGGCATTTCTATGGAACCCTCAAACCACCAGCCTGGTTCCATTACAAAGTCCAGCCGAAGGGTCGATGTTTCTTAGCAACATGATCGGGCACCCAATCTTGAGCTTTAACATGTGTGGAGGCATACTGCTAGGCATTAAAGTGTTGAGGAACTCAGATGGGTAGTAGTTATGTGGATCATCCACTGCCCTGTTAAAGCTATGGTACACCATCTCATCCCCTTGGAAACAGTTTATCATCTCCATGTTAATCTTATCAACCCAGACATTCTTTGGCGATAATATCGCTCGTGAGGTGATGTAGCTCTTGTTTGACATATTGGCATTAAGGTCAAGGAATATGGAGTCAATTATCGTGTCAAGATGACTGTCTTCCCCGGTCTACGGTATGCATATATCATTAGGAAGGAGGATTGCATCGACATCATTAGCCTCATCAGTGTCTCCCTCGATGCATAGCAAGTATGCCACAAACCATGGGTTGGTCTTTGCCCTCATATTGCCACCAGTTTGAGATGTTGAATTGAATTCCAAAGGTGTGACATCCGTATCGAGGCACTGACTATTTGAGCCCTTGACCCATTTTGAGCAACTGGGAGAATCTACCTGAAATCTCCACCGAACACTAGTCTTTCCCCCGAACGGCAGGTCATGACAGTCCATGGTATCACAAAGGCTATAGTCTAGCGGCTCGACACCTTGCCTATGCATCATCATGACCTCGCCCCAAATAATAAGCAATGCGGTCTCAAGTAGCCTGGTGGTACCACTCTGTTTTGTGAAGCTACAATGTTTACCTTCTTCGAGGGTGAGGGGAATCCCTAAGCGCGAGTGTGCGGTTCTGCCACCAGACAATATTGAGGCTGCAACACCAGATGTTGTTGCCACGACAATCTTGTTCTTAACACGTATAGTAGCGAGTAGGGCTCTATATAGATAAGTCTTTCCTGTTCCGCCAGGTCCATCCACAAAGAACAAACCCCCTTTCCCGTTGTCAACATCAGTCATAATCTCATTGTAGGTTGCCTGCTGCTCCTCATTAAGGGTCTTTGATAGTTCCAAGTTATCAGCGCTTGCCTAAAGATTAGTTTCCTCTACAATCTCTTTGGAATGCCGCTATACGGATCATATGTGTCGTCGATCTTAGGAAGTGGAAACTTATCTATCTCCATGTTCATTGATGCTAATAAATTCTGAAAATATTTCAGGACCATCTACTCCATTGCGTAGGTAGACTGGTTTTTGCGCCTATAGGCCTTTGACATTGCATCCTTGTGCTTTTCCCAGAGCTCTTTCACATCACTCCGCTCACAAAATACCAAGATTGTTCCAAAGAGCCTTCATAGTGCAAATGGCCTCATCCACCGAGTAGCTTCAGCAAGACACTCATGTTGTGTGTTGTCGTCTTCAATAAGGCCCCTTCTTTCTCGTAGCTTCTCGAAATGTTGGCAGGGGTCTGTTAGAAACCATCATTAGATCTCGTGAAGGAGGTCGCACTAGGCACATGGTTTAGAAGAAGCCTGAGCTTGATGCCGTTGTTTGGAAATAAAAGTCTCCATGTGGTCATGTTGATGAAGATGCTGATGCCGAAGTTTTTGTCGTCGTCATCAGCGGATCCGTCATGGAGAAGATGATTCCACCCTTCCCTTTTTTTGCCGACGAGGAGGAAGCACTAAACCTCCCATGCTCATTTTGGATGAGCTGGCCCAAGGGCAACATGAACTTGTCATTCTTGAAGTCATGGGGCAGTCTAGACTTAGAGGCCAGTCTCTTGGCATTGATCGTGGCCTATAATTGAGACCAGGAGAAGTCAGCTAGCATCATCTATGGACACATAATATGTTTTACAAAGTTCAGTTGCCATTAGCTTTGGTGATGCTAACAACTCCCTAGTCTCAGTTACAAGCTAGCCAGAATTAAAACCGAGAGGTTGCCCCCTAAGCCCAGATTGCCTTGAAGTCTTCGTGAATGGCAAGTTCATGTTGTCCTTTGGCCAACTTATCCAAGATGAACCATGGCTCGTTTGAAAGGCTCCATATATGGGGTGAAGCTAGGCTTAAAAGAAGTCATCGTCAAGACCCACAAGGAGTACATATCCACACGAACGATGATGCTTGTTTTCACCATAGCCTTCACGGACATGCATAGGATGTTGCGGTGCAAAGTCCTCTACATTGTCTAAATCACCATTTCCAGGTGTGTTGTTACACGTACCCTTGGATTGTTGTAGGTACGTTGATTAGGATCAAACTAACAGTGCCATGATGACATGTGTGCTTGTAGTATGCTAACGTATGTAAGTGTGTGCTTGTAGAATGCAAAATATGTAAGCAAGGAGCTGAACCAAGGTGGTATCTACCTATCTCTCATACAATTTACATAGAGGACCATCATTAGCAATGATGTACCGGACATGCATCCTAAGCTAGTGAACTTGAAGGGGTTGGAGAGGTCCTTGCATCACAGCAGCCAATGCATGCTCGTGAAGGCTATGGTGAAATAAGAATCATCATCCAAGTTGATGTACTTTTTCGGGACCTCAATGACGAATTATTTCATGCCTAGCTTCAAAACATGCATATACGATAGATGTTACCTCCAAATCTCCCATGGGTCATTGTAGATGTGCTGGCCAAAGGGCGACCTCAACTTGCCATTCTCAAAGTCATCGGGCAATCTAGACTTAAGGGCCAACCTCCCAGCTTTGATTGTGTCTAGTAATTGAGACTAGGAGAAGTTTACTAGCATCATCTACACGTACATAATATGTTTGACTATGTTTGGTTTCCATTAGCTTCGATGATGCTAACAGACTCTTCCTAGTCGCAATTACAGTCCATGATTACCACCGAGAGGTTACCCCTAAGCCTAGATTGCCCCGATGACTTCATGAATTGCATGTTCATCTTTCCCTTGGTTCCGCTTATCCAAGTTGAGACAAGTATTCCAAGATCCTCTCAAGTACCGCAGGATGCTTTTAACAATGCTCATGCAGAAACTAGCAAAATTTGTTAAAAGCAAAGATAATATAAGGATGCGTCAATGTCAAATACTGTAGTGCTCCCACCATTCTATTAGGGTAATGTAATGTGTTTTGACCAACAAATTCAGTCTTCATACCTGATGATCCTTTTGCTACATTGACCTGATCATCGCTGGAGTACACTAGTCATATGTGGTCAACTTCTTAAGATCACTAGTGATGTGATCTGTGGCCACCAAATCAATGTACCAATCGTATCAACCCCATATGAGGTTGTTGCTCATGATGTCGTCTTCTATGGTGGGACGGTGAAGGAGGTGTTGAACCTTTGTAGCATTGTACCACCGTGTCCTTCTTTGCCACATAGCTGGTAAAACACACCGAAAATAAACTATACCGTTAATGCTTAATTGTGCTGAATGGTAATGCCATGTCATCTCATTGTTTTAAATAAATTGATTTGCACCATGTCAAATAATGATAACAGAAAATACTTTTGATGGTGACATATGTGTCATCTATATTACTTTATTTAAGATAAATATACGCCTTGCATAAGTATGATGTTACAACAAGAAGAAAGACTATCTTAAAGTTCAATTGAGATTTTTTTTATTTAGCTGATTCGTGATCATATCATTATAATGAATAACCTAGGTATACACGAGGGCTCCATTGCAGCTCAAGTCTAAAAATGTTAGAGTATGACATCGATCGAGCTAGTAGCACAAGGGTTTGTGGGCTTGCTTCAACGGATTACATGAGAAGGCAATAGGGGCATCCAAGTAACGACACTTGGACTCCATTAGTATATTACCCTACGACACTACCAACGATCGATAATGATGTCTGTCCCAATCCCAGATTCCATGCACTGTCTCTCCTTCCTAGTAGATCAACTGTTGGTGAACACTACGGATTCGCCCTCGTTGTCGAGCCCCGAGGCGCTCGGTAAAAGCCCGAATGCGCTCGCAAACCCCGCTCGGCAAATCTGATGGCAAAGCCATTTCACCGAAGCTCCTTTTCTTCCCTCGCTCGGCGTGTACTTTTTCGAGCGCCAAATCCTTCGCCGGCAAAGTAAAGTCGCCCGTCACGTCATATGCGGCGTTAACGGTGTCACGGTGAGTAACTTTGCCGAGTGCCTTGTCCCCCGCTCAGCAAAGGTTTTATTTTTTGTTTTTAGATCGAGCTCGGCTTTTTTTTCTTTGCGGCGGCAAATCAACACTCGGCAACGTCTCGTTAGTTCGCCAAGCGCACAACACAATGCGCCGCAAACCAGGCCACTACACCGAGCATCACCGTGCTATTACGCTCGGCAAACCTGGCCACTTTGCCAAGCGCGGTGATCATGGTGCTCTGCAAAGCACCCCTTTGCCGAGCGTAATGGTCAATTGGGCTCGACAAAGGGGCAGAAAATAGCCTTTTTTATTTGTTTTTCATTCCACCTGGACAAGCGATCAATGTCATATAATTCACATATATATCATATCAAACACACATATACCACTTTTGGCACATTTACCACGACAAGCACAATATATATAGCATAAATGTCCACAAGTGAAACACAAGTTCGCATACACAAGTTCATATCCATATGTTCACATCCACAAGTGCATAATTGTCTCGGTGCATCACAAGTTCACATGGCAAGTTCAATAAGTCCTAACGGTGCATCTCAAGATGACGGGGAGGTGGATCCGAACGCTTTGGTGAGGGTACGCCGCACGCACCTACTGCGGGAGTTGGATTCAAACCAGCCGACGGTTGCTGCGCACAAAAATAAGAGCCGCTTGCATGTGTTAGAAAGGATTAGCGCAAAGAAGCGAAAACAATCGATTTTTCATACTCACAGGAGTTGGTTGAACAAGCGGAGGTAAAGGTACTTGAGCGAGGAGCTCGGTGGCAAGCTCAAACCGGACTTGTGGCCAAGAGCTGCTAGGAACTTCGTCAGTCCTCCACCCACGTTTGCTACATCGCCGGCGTCATATATTACGGGCCTCCACCATTTCATTTGTGGCCGGAAGCTTTGTGTCTATCTGCTCACACTTTGCTTCTTCTCATTTTCTAGCTCGGCTACCAAAGTTTCAGTTTTGCAAACGTAACTAAGGTGTAAAGATCAATGGACGGTGAGTAACAATGAAATAACCTGGAGTGTGTCGACCTGCTACTGTGAAGAACTCACCCGTGGACGTATAGGTGGCTCGGTGGCGGTGCTACCGCTTGGATCCGGGTAAGTGAGAGATCGGAACTATTGATGACGCTGTTGGCAATCCACATCCGCCCGCGTGCTTCTTGCGTCCTCCTTGCCTCATGATGAGATCTGCATCGATCTCCTCGCGGCACGGATCGTACTCCTTCCCATGGCGCCATTACCGCCGTGTACTCCCTAATCTGCTTCGGTGATGTCCAGGTTGTTGTATGCGCCTCGGATGGTTCCTACGCATTGCACTTCACGTTCGTCGCCGCATTGACCATGTGGGACGGGGAATGCCCGAAGTCGTTTGCAGTCCTCCCCCGGATGGGCCTTCACCGCAAGAAAGACAACAACCCGATCAGAATGGCACCAAGGGGGCACCAAGAAAGACAACAACCTAGGCTTTATGCCCTTTGCTTCTTTGTATTGGGTGAGGCTGCGGCTGCCCGGATGGTGCCTAATGTAGTCCTACGTGATCCACCTGTCCACGATCATCTCCTAGTCCGTGAAGTATTTGACATATGACAAGAAGCAATCTTAATATCAAAACGAATCAAAATCAATGTTATTGGACTACCTCATTGTCTTGGTCCCGTGTCAGCGTCATCTATCTCAAGACGCTTCTTATCGAGCGGCCTCCCAAGCTTCTCCCTTTGTGCGTTATGGCACACCGGTGCTTCACCTCGTGATGCATGTCGACGACGCATTTCTTGGTGGACTTGATAAGCACCTCGTTCACCTTGACCTCGGCTCCCTCCCCACATTTGAAATAAGTCTACATACAAACGTGGGGTATCCTTTCATTATTCCAAAAAAGACTAATGAATGCAATAACAGTTTGTAGGGAGATTCACCCAAAACACTGCTTTCACCCGCTCCGCCACTTCGCGGTAATCGGGGTCCTCGGCGCACTCGTATTGCCCAAACATGTAGGCAGGCTCACGCCTATCCTTGTACATGACACGGCCGAGGTAGTTATTCCTGCACAACAACCCAAGGATGCCATTAACCCTTCATACGCCAGCACCACCGGACACAACCAACCAGTCCTGCACAAGTTAGTCAAAATTTTAGTTTCCCTCAACATTTGAACTGAAGTAGTAGTAAAGACATCTCAAGTTACATACACTTGCCCAACGGGGCGAATGACTAGGCGCTGGTTATAAGCCGGAGGGTCAGGGATCCTCGCAGGACCTCACAAATAAACTGTTTACGTACCAGAGGAACCAGAACCATCCCTCGCACCCTCCTCATCCCTAGACTCGTCCCCCGCAACCTCCTCGTTCGCCTCCCCATCCCTCACAGCCTCCTCGTCCGCCTCCCCATCCTCCGCAGCCTCCTCGTCCGTTCCCTGCACCAGCACCACCTCCTTGTCCGTCCCATCCTCCTGCACCTCCTCCTGAGTAGGTGGCACCTAATGCTGCAGCAAGGCATGACGCATCCTTGGGTTACTGATAGGCTCGCCGGTCCTCGGCCTCATCCTCCTCGTCCTCGGCCTTTCGGGCCCCGTCTATTTTTGCGCACCGTAAAACGAGGACACCTGCGCCTACTTCCCATGGATACCCGACATCTTTGCCTAGTCACCTGCAAGTAAACAAAGGAGGATGATCAGTACCAAATAATAAGCAAGACATTATTAGAAATTGGTGCAAAATAAAGAAAATAATATATATTATTGCATGTGTTATAAATAATCTTCATCATTATTGCCATTTGCTGGACGTTGTCTCTCGTCGTCACTATCAATATTATCCGGAGGAGGCATGTCCGGTTCATTGTCATTGCCTAAATGTAATTCATTTAGCATTTCTAAGTCCTTCACATTGACCACCACATCTCCAGGTAACTTGGCTTCATCATCATCCATTTCATTGTCTACTTCCATTTCATCTCCAGGTAACTCTATCACAAGACTCCCTGGTAGCCCCCCCTTCTTGATAGAACTCTCCATCATATATATTTGGGTTAATCAAGTTGTAATCTTCATCCTTTGGAATTGGTAGTCTACCTGTGGTAACACCTTCTGCACAATATACCATCCCTTAAGTTCATCTTTGCTCTGACGAGCATGTTGCTTCACTGAGCATCTCCGCTCGGCAAAGGGTTTGGTCTCGCCGAGCGCGTTTCAGTCGGCCGCTGGAAAAATGGCCTGTTGCGGCGCCCGCGTTTCGCAATAGGCAACAATCCGGCGCTTCGCAGCGATGTCGATTCTGGTAGTGGAACCACGGCTGCTGTGCTACCGTGCTGCAGCTAGCGAGGCCCTTCCACATCCACGGCGACCACCTTTTTCCTCTCCTCCGCGGCCCTCATAGCGAGACCAGTTGGTATTTTCTCTTACAGTATTTTAAAATATTATTGTGGTCATTCTACTGTCATGCCCTCATTTTCTGGGTCGAGATTTTTTTCTCCCTTTATTGCATTGCTCGGTCGTCTCCTCTTAATCAGAGACACAAGACACCCGAAGTATCCAGGTTCGGGTTGTCAGTGTGACGTAGAACCCTGCGTCCAATGCTCTTTTTTCTGTATGGTGGAGTATACAATGAGGTAATCGGGTTGAGCGAGGTCCCTACCTTTCTTAAATAGTGGGGGGTAGGGTTGCTAGGTCGAGTACAATCCATTCTATTACATAATTTTCTGGGATTGGAGTCTATCCTATCATATCGCCGCTTTTCAGTATATCCTCCGGATGTCATGCGAGATGTTGGGTCTGATGCCTTTATCCGCACTCCACATCGTGGGCCGAGCTCCCTAGGAGGTCGTAGCCCAAGAAGTGCGGCATGGGTACCGGGGGGAATTCCCCCACACACCAGAATTTTTTAATACATCTCCTCGGACCTCCTTTCTAAGCCTGCTATAGATACAAAATAATACAAGAGCAAAAGAGAAGCTAGTGGGACTTTGGCATGGAAAGTATGCATCAAGATTGCAGCACGTGGATGAAGGCGTGCGGCGGCGGCGAAGATCCGTGCTGGCGGCCGCGGTTTGTGCTCACGGCAGCGGAGACGGGTGGCTGTGGTGGTACGGGCTTCCGGCGATGAAGGCGGGTGGTGGCGTTAGAGGTCCGCGCTTGCGACATCGGATGCGGGTGGTGGAGGCCAAGGTTTGCACTCACGGTAGCGGGAGGCGTGGTGGCTGCGGGGCGGTAGCCGTGCCTTAACGTAAGGCGGGGCGGTGGCGTCGAGAGATCCCGTGGCCTTGGAGTTGGGCGGCGACGATCCAGAGGTCGGATCTAGAGGGTAGGAGCCGGATCTGGTCGGGTTGATGACGGACACGGTGGCAGCGCCGGGATCCCCGACGTTGGCGGCAGATTCGGGGCTTGTTGTCGGGCCTGTATGGGCCGACATTGGGCTCGGGCTTTTTAATTTTTTATTCTGATTAAACGTGGCAGTGCCCGCAGCGATTAATCCACCATTAACCGTGACCCCATCACCATGACGGGCGCTCCTGCCCGCCACAGTTAATCAAAAGTGCCCGTCGCGCAAAATGATTTCGGTACTAGTGTAATCAGGGACACAAAAGACTCGAAGTATCCAGGTTCGGGCCGTCGGCATGACGTAAAACCCTGTGTCTTGTGCTCTTGTTTCTGTATGGTGGAATATATAATGAGGTAATCGAGTTGAGGGAGGTGCCTACCCGTCTTAAATAGTGAGGGGTATGGTTATAGATAGAAACTACGAGATCGTGTAGAAAGCAATCTGTTACATGATTTTCCGGGATTGGTGTCTATTTTGTCAGATCGCCGTCTTCTGAGTATCCTCCTGCTGTCATGCAGGATACATGGTCTGATGTCTTTATCCGCACTCCACGTCGTGGGCCGAGCTCCTAGGGGCTCGGCGGCCCAAGAAGTGTGCCGTGGGTAAGTGGAATTCCCCCAACAGCGGACCTTGTTTTTTCCTTTCATACATCTCGCCGGACCTCCTTTCTAAGCCTGCTATATAGATATAGAAAAAAATAGAGAAGCAAAAGAGAAGTCCACGGGACTATGGGATGGAGAGCATGCATCAAGATTGCAGCACGCGGAGAGGAAGGGCTCGATGAGATAACCCCGGCCGTGTGGCCACGACTTGCGGGTGTGCCTTTCCCCCTATCGGCGTGTATATATAGAAGCCAGGCGATTCCTTGTACGAACCAATCTAATCAAATCATATATAGTTTCGTACGTTCCGATTCTTTCACCATCGCCTCAGCAGTAGAGGCTCGTGATAGATTTCAGGATCTGGTGGTGAGCGAGGCGACGATGTCGGGAACGGAGGGCGCCGCCGCCGTGGTGGCCCTGGCGTGCGTGCCGGATATGATATCCAATATCCTGGAACGGTTGGATCTGGTGTCGCTCTTCCGCTGCTCCCTCGTCTGCAAGGGAGTGGCGCGGCCTCGTGTCCGACCCGGCCTTCCTTCGCCGCCACGGCATCTGGCTCCAGCAGGGCGGGCAGCAGTCACGGTCCTCCGCATCGCTCGTCGGCATCTTCGTCCAGCGCGGCTGGCCGCGGAAGATCTCCACGCTCTTCTCGACCACCACGCCTGTCTTGGTCCCGGCGCCGGGGTCGGTCCTCGGACCGCAGCTCCGGTTCCTCACCTCCTTCGTCCGCGATGACGACGGCATCCTCGAGGACGCCACCCTGCTGGCGGCGCGCGACGGCCTCCTCCTCGTGCGCGTCTGGCGGCCTCAGTCCACGGACATGGAGAACGGCGGCTGCGGCGGCGGCCTGTTGCGCCTGTGCGTGTGCAACCTGCTCACCGGGAGACGCGACATCCTGCCCGCGCTCGACGTCGACGCGACCTTCGATGCCAACAGCGTCCAGGGATACGCCCTCCTCACCGCCGCCGACTGCCACAGCACCACTGGCCCGCACGACGGCAGCTGCCCCGCAGATGGCTACAGCTACAGCACCTTGTTCCAGGTGCTCCTGGTCGGCCGTGGTCACACCGAGGCCGTCGTCCTCCGATTCTCCTCGGCCTCGAGTCACTGGGACGCCCTCGATTGCAGCCAACCAAACCCCGTGGTTTGGGAGGGATATCGCGTCGCCGCAGTTGCTCGTGGGATGGCACACTGGCTTTTCTATCGCAACGGGCGGTACATCACCCTTGATGTGAGCGCCAGCACGGGGCGGGTCTCCATGACCGTGATCCCCGTCGACGCGGAAGCGGCAATGAGACGGGTGGCGCTCCTTCACAAGCCTCGTTGGCTGTGCACGACCGCCGAGGGAAGGCTCGCTCTTCTCTGTATGGAGACCAACAACCGGCTGGTGATGTTGAAACAGCGAGACAACGATGGGGATCACCACTGGGACTCCAATAATGTCGCCGAGGTTCACGTCGATGTCGAGCTAGGGTTTGGACGCGAGTCACTATCCATGGTGTGCTTTGGAGACAGGAGCGGCACCGCGTTCGCGTGCTCCCGTACAGACCCTGAGCGGCGTGCGTACGTGCTCGATATCGACTTCCAGTCGTCTGCAGTGTTGGCAACCAAAGTAGAAGGGTGGATTCGGAACTTCGATTACACGACAGCTGCGCCTTTTGAGATAGACTGGGCCATGTTCTTCCTTTCACGGCTTGGTGTATGTCAACAAGCTCTGTAGCTACTAAGTTTTTTTCAAGCAGTTTGCAATTTCTGTAACTACCATTGCAAGTTCACAACTATCTTGTATTAGATCCATAGCCCTGTTTGGATCGCTATAGCTCGGCTAGAGCTAGAGTTAGTTTCTAAACTAGCCCTAAACTAGCTCTAACCAAAGATGTGTTTGGATATAAGAGCTAGTTTCACAATAAATATTGTTATTTAATTATTTGACTCATTTAAACCATATCTCTATCCGGAGTTGATGTGGTAGGCTCTATTGTGGCCTCCTTCCGCTCACAAATGACACAAATAAATTATTTATACAAATAGCATCCAAATCACAATAGAATTTAATTTGTCCATACAAATTATGCCTCACACATCTCACACCCAATGCAAAAACAAAGCGTGCCATGGTGTTGTCCAATTTCCGAGAGAAGGAAGAAAGGGGACGTACATATTGCTAGGTTAGGGCATCAATTTTATTTTTAGAGAAACAACACCAGATTTAATCCACGAGAACAGAAGGATACTACCTCCGTATCACTATTAGAAGACTTTTAGAATAGCGACACGGTCACCAAAGCACAACTTTGACTTCTCTTTTCTATAAAGTTATTTATTGGAAACTTATATATGCATATTTTTATGAAAGTAATTTTCAAAACAAATCTATTGATATGATTTTCACATTACTAAACTTAACGACATAAAAGTTATTTATAATTTATGATATCAATGTTTGGCCCACATCTTTTTCAAAACATCGTCTTAATAATGATATGGAGGAGTACTCTTGTGTGCTAAAAAAAAGAAACAAACAGCCAGGAAGGCAGAACCTAAGAACAAATTAAGCATGCAGCAAGCATCAGCTAGCACAGGATCCCATGCGATGAGATTACAAGGGATTAATTACCATTTGTGTGTGCCCGATGTAAACTAGCCCAAATAAACACTCCTTCGGGGATAATTTTTTAAGGTAGGCTAGTTGCAAGAAACTAGCTATAGCCCTCCTATTTGGCTACTTTTGAGCTAGTTGAGTGCAAACTGGCTCAAACTAGCTCTAGCCCCTCATGAATAATGACATGTTCCGTAGAAAAATCATCAAAAATTATAGGAAAATATTCACCATCATGATCTGACCTTAGACGTTTAATCTTTCTTTCTAGTTGATTTCTACCTCGGCCTTAAAGATTTTTAAAGTAGTCTAAAGCCTCATCTTTAGTTTTCATCAAGTAAATATAGCAATATCTAGAAGCATCATCAATTAACCTCATCAAATATCTCTTTCCACCTATAGTCAACACACCATTCATCTCGCATAGATCAGAATGTATGAGTTCTAGAGGTGCCAAGTGTCTCTCCTCCGCTGCCTTGTGAGGCTTTCGAGGTTGCTTAGATTGCACACAACAATGGCACTTAGAATCTTTGGCTATAGTGAAATATGGTATTAACCGCATGCTAGATAAATGTGACATCAAACCAAAATTCACATGACATAAACGAGAATGCTAAACACTCCAATTATCATTAATTGTGACACAAATATGATTGACTGACTTATTGCAAAAATATGCTAAACTTAGGTGGAATAAGCCTTCGCAATCATAGACTTTACCAATAAATTGTCCATGCTTAGACATAACTACATTATTAGACTCTAACTATATCTTAGGAGAGAAACGCTAACAAGGTTCTTGCAAATAGTATCGACATGTTTGCGTGTCCTTCAGCCTACACGATCTTCCCCAAAGTAAACTTCAGATCTACCAAGCCAATACCATGAATATAAGCATGTGACCCATTCCCCATTAGGATGGAGGAACCATGGAGCTCGTGATAAGAAGAAAACAAAAAGAGGTTAGCACACACATGAATATTAGCACTGTATCAACCCACCAACTTGGTGATTGAAACGATGATATTATGGCATTATTGTACTCCTCGTCAACATTGCTAATAGTCACGAGGTTGACATTCCTATTTTTCCCATTGGAAAAGTGACCAAGCTCTCCACTAGTGAAGCAAGGCACCTCATCATTGTTTTTTCTTCTTCTCGAGAGATAGTTGTTAATTTGACATTGGAAGATTTATTCCTACCTTTGTTCCTACCATGTGGGTTTTTCTCGCACCAAATTCATGCTAGAATGGCCCCTGGTTCCCCTTCTCAATAGTGTTCTTTGCCTAAATCTTTTCCTCAACATCAAGAGATGTTATCAAGTTTTGAACTAATATTTTTTGTCTCTTGTGTTCTTCGTTTGGTATGGAAAAGTTAAGGAGTTCAAGTTCTTTGCCATGTAATAAACCTCATGATTTTGCTTGACTATAGATGGGTTAGCAACCATCTTGTAGTCCTCAATGCTCACCATAAAGTACAACTTAGAATATATGTCTAATGTACCAATAGTTGCATTTAGTTGATACCAAAATGCCTTGTCATTTTGCAAGTGCAAGATTGCATCTACTAGAAGACTAGCAAGACTGTTTAGGATTGTTCCTCTCAAGATTTTGTTGTCTCCCTAAAATCTTCTCTAATCTTGTCTAGAGATATTTCCTTCGGGCAATCCGAACAATTTAGCTTCTAGCCGAGCATGGTCTTAACTCACCACCTCTTTAAATGTGCATTAGAAAACTTTTCTAGTCTTGGCATGTTAGTGAAAACATCCATAGTTAAATCAAGAAAAAGCCTACAATAAGGTTTTTCGATTGTTGAAATATTAGGCAATTTCTAGATTAAAACCATATTATAAATCATGACTAAAACGAGAAACTAGATTAAACATGTGAAGCATACTAGCATAGCACAATATCATATCACATATCATAGCATGATAGAACAACATATACCAAAGCATGATCATAACAATAGGTGTAAGCACAACTAGCACACCGGATATATTGAACATATTGGACATGATGAACAATAAGATTAGACCACGGAAATAATACCTGCTATTCTTAGATGATAGTGTGATGGAGAGATTCCCTGAAGGCTAAGCCGAGATCCTCCAAGTCGCTATTGATGTCTTCGATCGCATGACGGCGAAGACTTCAAATCACCGACGATGAAGACGACGCCGGGAAGTAGTACCACCCATGATGAAGATCGGGAGCGGTCGGCCAAGAGCACTTCCCAAAACCTTATTTGTTTTCTCCCGCTGCAGGATCGCAAAAGGCGAGAGTCCCGGAGACCTGCTCTCCGAACGCCGATTGCACGCGGTGGCCGGTCGGGATGGCGAGACTACGGCGGCAACACAAGATCGAAGAAGAGGAAAAAACTATTTTACTACTTTAGGATTTTCTAATTGAAACTCCTAATTGTAGTTTTTTGTGTGCATTTTCCATGGAGGGTTTGTGCAAATATATACGGTACTATTTTATGTTGCACCTCCTACTTCTACTCATGGGTTTAAATAATAAAGCCCATTAGGGAACACAATTTTTGGGCCTTCGAGATTTATTAGAATGTCTTCATATGAATTTGGGAATTATCCATATAAATTCTAACAAGTTGATCCTACCCGTGTGTGCTTCAACCTAATCTTCACTTTAGTCTACCCAGGACAAATAGAGCAACTCCAACAGTTTGACATTTAGTGTTGGCATTCTTAAATTTTGCCAAAAGCTCTAAAAACTCCCTCGAACAGTTTGGCATTTGGAGTTGGCAAATTAGTGAGCGTTGGCAAATCAGGCCTTGTGCGCGCAAAAATGCACGCTCTATGATGTTTGGCATTCGCACCGCATCCGTACATATTAGAAGAGGTGGAAGGGCATAAACATAATTTTGTTTCTATCTCAGGGTTCCTGACGTAAGTTTTCAATAGGTGGAAGGACATAAACATAATTTTATTTCTCTCTCGGGGTTCTTGATGTAAGTTAGATCTAAGTTTGACAAGTGAATTATGCCAAACTATTGGAGATGAGCTCTTTTTTGATTTGGCATTTGGATTTGGGAGTTGGCAAATAAAGGCAATTGCCAAGCAATAAATGGGGAACTGTTGTAGTTGCTTTAGGTGTTTCTTGAGTCGTTTGATTCTTCGCGCAGCAGATACTTGCTCGCTCGCACTCTTTTTAGAGGATTCTTTAGCGTTGTGGCTGCCTAGGTAGATACTTTCCCGCTGAACTCGGTCCTCTCTTGTGGATACTTTGTTGCATTGCCTTTGGCCCATGCTTTGCCACTGCGACCATGCCTTGTCGGCAGTCTTTGCATATTCTTGTTATTCTCTTTGCAGGTCCAGTCAGTTTTGTTGGGCGGAGAGCCATCTCCTACCCTGTTTCTCTCGTTCTACTGTGTTTTACATTTTAGTGCACTACCTCTCTGCCTATGTAAACTGCGCTGTGGGTTCTCCCATAGCCGCGTCGTGTACGACATTCTTTTGGAACTCCTTCACAATGAAACATGTGTGAAATCATATTCTCGAAAGAGAAAGATATGAATTACTTAGTTGCTTGGGTTTCTTTGTAGGAACCTACTTTACTTGGGTTAATTGATTTATGGAGGCATGCACGATGTCATGTGCCGTTAAGAAGGGGCCCAAAAGGGCTTGTCAAAGCCCTAAAAAGGCCGCCCAGCAGTCGGGGAGGAGGGGAGGCTGGCCGCGCGCTGGCAGCCGCCCGCCGCCCGCCCGCCGCCACCCACCTTCATCAGCGTCGTTTGCTTCCTCGTTAAGTAATCTTATTTAGGGATAAGGTAGAAATAGATTAGGAAATAAAGAGAGAGTTCTACTTCTCATGCAAGTCTTCCCGAACTATAAATACAAGGGAGATGCAATTAGTTGAATCTTAAGAAAAAAAATAAAGGGGTATAACTCCCAACAACTTCAGCTCTCCAGCCCTAGGCTCTCTCTCTCTCTAACCCTACGCTACACGCCCGACGCCGCTAACCGCCGCCCAGCGCCTCGCCTTCAAGGCCAGCCGCCGCCGCCCGTTCCTCGTCACCACCGGAACTCGAGCTATGACGTCATCATCATCACCTCCTACCTCTCCGTCCATCGTCAGCCTACATCATCTACGCCGTCATGCCGCCGGTCACCGTCTCCACCGCCTGCAGCCGCCTCCTGCCCTACCCTCATCGCCGCCCCCAACTGGGCCACTAGGCGGGTGCCGCCCCCCCTACCGCCTCCCTTGCCGTCGCCGCCGCCCGAAGCTGCCGCTAACGTGTCACAGCCGCCCAATCCATCCGGTTGGTGACACACGAGTTCGCCACCTCCATAAATAGAGCTAATGTCTCCAAAATTCATTTTAGGAGAGGTAATATTTTGTGGCCACCTCTAAATAAAAAGATGAGATGTCTTCAAAAATTGTTTTTGTGATAAAAATCTAATCTACTATCCTACTCTTTCTTTAAACCTAATGTTATATATCCAGTTCTCCCTTGTTATTCAGCACCTCTTTTTGACGAGATTTACCCATGTTTTAGATGGTCATGCTGATTGCAGGACAACACCCTCGTTGTATTTCTGTTCCGCGGGTCATTTCAGGTGGTGCCGCTGGCCTTTTTGGGCCAAGAACGAGGGTCAAAATTGAATAGCCGACTTCACGCTTGGCTTTGTTGTGTTGACCTCGATCTACTGCGTGTGTTGGTTGATCGATCTACCGTGTGCGGCCTCGGGCGATCAAACCTATAATTAGCTGGTGGGGGGTGTGTGATCAGAATTCGTCTCTACAACTAACTTCATTGTTCCTTAAATATCTCGTTAGTTGAGTACTTGCATGCGGCCCATGATCTGGAGCATGCAAAGTTTCAAAGTTCCAAGACGGATCGTTGCCTACATGGTCAGCTAGCGGAGAGCCACGTACGTACTCAATGTGGTCTGGAGCGATGGTCGCTAACCGTTACACTCCGCAATCCATGCTCGATCTCCTCCGTCCCAGCTTCGGGTTGCCCGCCTATATATAAGCCAGTAGCCACGGCCAGGCCAACTCTTCCTTGCATAATATCAATCGATCTTTGGATCTCGTGTGGTGAGCTGAGACTCCGGAACGGAGGCCGCCGCCGTGGTGACTGTGGCGTCCGGCTGGCCGGCCGGATGTGATATTCAATACCATTGGGCGGGTGCCGGATCTGGTGTCTTCCGCTGCCTGGGTGGCTGATCCCCGGCCGTACTCCGCCGCCGCGGCACCTAACTTGACCTCGATCAATTCGAGGCGGCGGACGATCTGCAAGCTATTCCCGATCTGTCATAGGGTACTGTGCTTAAAGTTGGATTCATACGATTTCGTGTACTTTTGTTTTCTTATATATACTAGTTTTGATAATAAGGTAGTATATGCACAGATATGATTTGAAATCCCCTTTTACTTCATTAGATCTGTCGGCAATCATATATTTTATTTGCTCCGTACAACAACACTGATTATCTTGTCACTGATTCTTTTTTCTTGTTTAGACCATATGTACTCTTATGTTATATATACTCTTATGTTATTACTTAATTATTATGGTGTGATTATAATTTAGTAAAGGAATTCTATTTATTCTGCAAATGCAGATCGTCAGTCATTGCCACCAGAGCATGTTCATGATGCAAAAGGAACGTGGGTCATAAACCAAAAGGTTCTTGTTTCATATCCTCGCGCCCTTATCTTATTTTATTCTTTATAGACTGCTCTATTAATTTCCACAATGAACCTGCTGAGTGGATTGAATACATAAATCCAAGCTGTTGATCATTCCAGTGTGATATTCTAAATTGCAATTTACACTTCAGATTTCGGTTGCAGGTCCATGATGATAAGATGCCTGACAACTCAGAGAGGGTGTATTTGAGAGCACACAACAGCGGTCAGTATATGGTGACCCATTTTTTAGTTTGCTTTTAATGTGTCCGGGCTGCTTTGCACTATAGGATCTTTTAAATTTGATGTCCCACTACGAGACGACGATAGGATGTCTCATTTACGTTTTTTTTTTTTTTGTTTTTCTCCGTTTATTATTTTTCTTTATGTCTCTTCCCTTGTGTGCAGACTCGATCGATGCGTGGCCCTTCTCTGAATACCCTGCTATACCAACAACTTCCTGCGACCACTCACGGAGAAGGAATTGTTTTTTCACAATCTTAATTCCTAAATCCCTCTTCCAATAGCCAATCAAAATCTTGTGAGTTACTCTTCTAATTTCGATATTTATATTCTATATACCAACCTACTATGTACAAAAGTCTTGTTGTGTGCTGTATACAACCATATCATTTTATTTGTTTACCAAACGAACATTGACAATTTATTTCTATCCGTTTGTGGATTGCACTCCGAGCAAACAATAAGGTCGTTTTTGAGAGTTTCACAGTTCGGTACATTTTTCTCTTTTACTATATTACAACCAATTCCCTTAATGTTGATTAACGTTAATTCTGTGATTGTTCATGCAGTCTATTTTTTTTTTTTTTTTTTGGCGCTTCGTAAGTTTCAGTATCATATCGGATTTCACGGTGTAGTTTCATACTTTCATCCCATCCCATTAAAATGTGAGCATTTACCTATGCACGGTTTCGTTTCTGGTTTGCCCCATATAGTTTAGTTTTTCTCTTTATTATCGTTTACCTTTCTAGTGTTTCAACGACTTGACATTTCATTATTTTAAAATAGGAATTCCTTCGAGAGACAACACATTTCTCTCATGGCCCTGCACCTCATCAGGTACGATCATCTGTAATTACAATTCAGTTTTTCTAACTTCAAACTGAAAAGACCATAAATTTCATTGCCAATTCACTTCTTTCTCCTAACTGATCCTACTGGTCTCTTACAAACTCTACTGGTCTCTTAAAGACTCCAGTTTCAGACCCTGATTATGGCCCTATTAGCAAATGCCACCACAAAAGACAGCAACCTAAACACTTTTGCAGAGGGTTATCGTGGTGTTTTTTTTTTTTTTTTTGTGTTGATAGTTTTTTCAATATTTATTTACTAAATTTTTACATCCACCTGTACTTTCAGCATCCGTGTTACAAATTTCTTAATTTTTTTTTTTTGCATCAGGGGAACCATCAAGCCATTGGCAATCCTCCGCTGGGAACAAGAGCACAAATGTCATATGTGATGATCATGCTCACATCCACGTCCTAACCTAATTCCACGTTGACAGGTCTGTTCATCTAAGCTTCTCTCACAACTTATGCCAACATTTTTTAAACAAGTATTCTTATTATTATTTCTAATATGCATTTACTAAGCTCCATTACTAATTTTCTTAATTTTCTCGTTAGCTTATAATTAGATTATTCAAGATCTTTTCATAAAAAATAAAAGACAACCTTACAATTGTTTTTATTTCTTTATGCAACTTGTTGTGAACTCCTTCCTAGGTCGCCACTATTGGCGCCGCACCAGGCACCCTCTTTCTAGTGGCTGGAATGTGAGTAAATTTACAAGTATGTAGATGCAGTCTAGTGGCTAGGATCGTTGAGTTATTTTTAAAAATCAATTAGAAGCATGTGGATCCAATCTAGTGGCCAGAATGCAAGTAAATTTAGAAGCATGCAAATGCAGAGTAGTGGCCAGGATTGTAGAGTTCTTTTTCGAAATCATGTACCCACATGTTGGCCTCAATGTGATGGTGGCCAATGGTGATCTGGTGTGCAGACCTGGCGTTTGTCTTGCCACCTCAATCACCACCCATGATGAAGCGTTCTCCATTGACTACTTTACGCTCAACTGGTATGGCATTGAGCTGGTCCTCAGTGTTCAGTGGTTGCGGCCACTTGAGCCCATCGTCTAGGATTTCAGCGCCCTAGCTGCTCGCACAATCATCGACCCCCATGCTATCCTAGAGGAGCTAGACATCTTTGATGAACCTCATGGCCTAATGCTATGACTCTACTAGAATCTTGACTCAGTTTAGAAGCATACCGATAATGTCTTGTTACCAGGCCTACATAGTTATTTCTAAGAATGCATTAGAAGCTTGCAGATACAATCTAGTAGCTAAGACTGTAGACTTATTTTAAAAGCATAGGGCTTAGAGAATTTAATAAGGAATCATCAAAGAAGAACATACCACATGAGTGGTGGTTTCTCTTTAACGGTGGATGTGCATGGTCTAGCCGCTACCTCTAGTTATCTCCCCACTGTGACTAGAATGGGCACGGTGACTAGAAGAGGTGTCAAGCTGAGATTAAAAATTGTTATAAAAAGGAAAAATGAAAGAGTTAATGGTGCAAAGTATAGGAGGCAAGGTTTTATGTAGGGGACAAAGAAGACAGCCGACAAGGAACCAGTTGAAGTGAAAAGTAAGAGTGGAGTGTGAAGCAACACCAAAATGGAAAGAAATGTTATAGCTTGCGCAAAACCTTTGTGTTTTTGTGATGAGTATACTAACTAAGAAAGATGAAATAAAGAGGCGAGAGAACTGACATGCAATGGAAATTTATGAGAATTTATGTGTAGTGGACGGAGAGTTACCAGAACTATTGGCAAAAGAATGGGTCAACCAAAGCTGAAATAACCAAGGTTAGTCTTGGTCGACAAGGCTTCAGTTACTTAAAGAGGTTATTTTACAACAAGTATATAAGATTAGGGAGGTTAACATTAAATGGTAAATGAAATCAGGCAGGATGAGGAAGAGAAAGGGAGGAGGCTACAAGTAAGAAACAGAAGAGTAGATAAGATTCGAGGACAACAAATGTGTGAAAACCAATATTTCTTTAATTAATTTCAGAATCAAACTATTGATTAACTTTGTAAATAAAATTATATTTTATTGAATAACATTTTTTGGGGGTAGGCCACATATTGTTCTGTTAGATTGGCGGATCGAGCAATTCTCCATAAAGAGGTAGAGGGGATAGGATTTAACCAAAGGGTATGTCGTAGAATATGTCTTAAAGATTTATAGAATTCAGAAAACTATATTCTAATTCAATTAAACCACATGTATTGAGAAACATGATAAGCCTTACTTTTTAATAACATGCTAGAAATCCAAAACATGTCATGATAAAAAGTACAAATGGAATACAAATGATTTGAGAAGGAGTACTAAACGGGAGTACCACAAATTTGTTACTTCATTGCATTACCATGCACACACAACATATGTGCACCATGTCCTCCCAACCCTCAAAATTATTGACCCTACTAAAATCAAGACAATTGTTGATATGCCTCAACCGACAAACTTGCACGCAATTAAAAAGCCTCCAAGGCCATTTAGCTTACATTAGGAGGTTCATCTCGAATCTGTCTGGGAGTTGCAAGCCTTTTCTAGGCTCATGAAGAAAGGAGTCCCATTTCAATGGTATCAAGGGTGTCAAAATGCATTTGATGAAAAAAATGCATTTGCTTTAAAAAGGTGGTTTCACAAAATAAGAGACATTGGCATGAAAAGTTACTCCAATCATTGGGGGTACAGAACCACAACTCTGAAGAGTGGAGAGGGGGGGGTACAGAACCACAACTCTGAAAGAGTGGAGAGGAATACACGATACATTTTATTCCATGAATTCTCAGACATATAGACAAGCACTGCATACATGCAGCCACACACATGACACACATATGCGTCCACACAATGCTCAGTCTAACACTCCCCCACAGTCGGAACCGGGAGCATCGCGAACATTAAGACTGGACCTAAACTCGGTGAAGATGGACGTTAGCAAACCTTTGGTGAATATGTCGGCGTACTGAGACGTAGTGGGAACGTGTAGGATACGGACCTCACCGAGGGCGACTTCGCTCTTTGATGAAGTAGTGATCAATCTCAATGTGCTTAGTTCATGATGCTAAACCTGGTTGGTGGAGAGATAAACACGACATTATCATAGTAGACCATCAGTAGCACGATGGAGAGGGCAGCGAAGCTCTATCGAGAAGCTAGCACGCCCGGCGGGCTTTGGCGACTCCATTGGCGATTGCTCGATATTCTCGCCTACGCGACTTTGGACTCGACAATCGTAGGTGATGCTTAGATGGCCAAGAGATGAGATTGTCACCGAGGAACACCGCATAACCCGAGGTGGATTTCGTGTCGGGACAACCCCCAATTTGCATCGATGTAGGCAGTTAGATCAGTTTGGAGAGGTCCTGTGTAGGTGAAGACCAAGATCCAAAGTGCCCCAAAGGTACGGAAGGATGGTGATGTGAAAAGTTGTGGGTACTTGTTCTTTAGTTCGTCCTCCCTTTCCCAGGTGGCTTACGCTATGTATGGTGTTTCCACTATACTCGCACATGGGGATGATTTTACTCCGAGTGATCCTGTTGGTGGTTTCCAAAATATTCATTGGGTATTCCTCGTAGGTGAGGTCATCCTCCACTCCTACCTCCTCCATAGGTATCTGTTCCTCTGGCTCTCCAAGACATTTCTTGAGTTGGGACACGTGGAAAACATCATGTACTCCAAACAAGTTGTTGGGTAAATCCAGTTGATAAGCCACTACCCCTCTCCTTTTCGATGATGAGGAAAGGTCCGATGTAGCGGGAGCAAGTTTTCCCTTGACTCTAAAAGCGCTTGAGTCCCCTGATGGGTGATACTTTTAAATAGACATAGTCACCTACTTTGTATGTCAAGTCCTTTTGGCGTGTGTCTACATATTCTTTCTGTCGGGATTGGGCTGCCAAAAATTGCTCCTGATAATCTGAACTTGCTCTTTTGCTCTTTTTAGGGACTTTGTTCCAAACACGACTTTACCCCTCGCGGTCCCAAAATAACGATGTTCTGCATTTCCTGCCATATAGTTCTTTGAAAGGAGCCATCTATAGGCTGGCTTGGTAACTATTGTTATAAGAGAATTTGGTATAGGGTAAACTGACATCCCAACTGTCTTTGAACTGTAAGGCGCTAGCTCTTAACATGTCTTCCAATACCTGATTTGTGGCGCTTCCTCTCCACCACAATGGCTTTGTCTACTAACTTATGGAAGTTCTCAAATGAGTGGGCTATCAGCATGTATTGAAGACCTTCGTCTAGCCCTTCCATGAAGTGCTCTTGTTTCTCGGCATCGGTTGCCACCTCGTCCTGTGCGTACCGTGACAATTGTGTGAGCTGATCACGATACTCAGAAACAAACATGGACCACTGGGTGAGTGCCAGGAACTCCTTCTTGAGATTCAGTGGCTCTTCGGGCACGTAGTGTGCCCGGAAGGCCTCCTTGAACTGCTCCCAAGTGATAATGGTGGGGTCCTCCCGTGCAAAACGATAGGACCTCCACCAATCCAAGGCTGCTCCTTGCAATTGTCCTGCCCCATAAAGTACCTTTTCGTGATCATTGCACCGAGCAATTTCCAATTGTAGCTCCACATTTTTTATCCAATCATCTGCATGGAGGGGTTCAGTGGGGTGAGAGAAGAAGGGGCACCCCTTAAGAAATTCTTCCCTCTTGTCCCGGGGTGGGGCCGGAGGAGGGTTGGCATTGTTGTTGTGGGGAGGAGGTGGAGGATTCTTGTTCTGGGTTTGTTGGTTGGCCAGGACTTGAGTCAGGGCTTGCATCGGTTGGGTTTGTGCAACCATCATCTACTCCATTGTCATAGTGGGGGTGGTGGGGAGGCGTGGCATTGTTGGTTTGGCTTGGGTGTCCATTTGCATTTGAGTTGCCATCATTTGTTGTTGCCATGGAGACCTCCTAGTCCGGAGTGCCATCAAGTAAGAGTGAGATATGTCATGAGCATTTTTTAAAAAAATGACAAAAGGTACTTGATCAACTTGAGTAGTAGAATTGATATTTCCCAAAAGATTTTCGAACTAAAAAATAGAGAAGAGATCTAATATAAAACCTAATCAAAAGCACCAGTTCTATGAACTAATCAAATGTAGACAACAATTACCTCGATGAATCGTGTTCAAGATAGAGAGGGTGAAAGAGAGTTGATGGGACATAAGAGATCCAGATCAGGCAACAGAGAGAGAGGTCTGCTTCACTAGTGGCAGAGAGAGACAGTGGAGAGAGGAGCGGAGAGCAAACTGTGGAGAGAGAAGAAGCGGTGGCACCGGGAGAGTGAGAGGTGGTGGCGGACAACAAAGAGGCAGGATTAGGACAATGAATGAAAAGTGTTGGTCATGACTTGGGAATAGAATGAAAGGTTGGGAAGGAATGAAAAGTGCACAAAACAAGGTGGGATATAGAATTGGGAAATCAATTTATTAATAAAGAGGTAGTACATCTACTCCTCTAGCATTCATTACAAAGATGCAAATCATTACATTATTCACAAAGAAAGACAATTAAACAAATCAAAACACTCCCCAAACAATCTAATGGTCTAGGTGTGCCACTTATTTGCTAAAAAACCCCCTTTTTCTAATGGATCGTCATGCGAGGCGATCTGCCGCTCCATCTTGGGGGTCATGGTATTGGTGGCAGGGTGGAGAAAGAGCCGGGAAGATGCTTCTTGGTGTATAGTCTCGTTCATCCGGAAGAGCTTGGAGGAGCTCCACCTCGTTCCTAGTTTGCTCCTATTTGTGGCGTACTTGGTGAAGCTCTAGGAGTGCCTTGGTGAGCTCAGTGTTGAGCTCAGCCACGAGGTCGATGGTGCTCATTAGGCGGACATTGTCCACTCCGGTGTTGGGTGCTATGCGAGCTACCATCTCCCCTCTACGACGGCGAGGATAGTGGCGATCCTCGTCTTCAGCGATTTCTTCGAAGAAATACTCTCGGTAGGCGTATATTGCCATTTGAGCGGGCGTCGTTCATTGCCACCCGGTATTTGGGCGAGGTGCTGGTGCCAAGTGGGTGGACATGATCCGTAGAGCCCGTAGTTGTGGGTTTGGCCGTCCCACATGTACCACGGTCCTCCAGAAACCCTCATAGCGAGGGTGGCTCTAGTATGTGCTCTCATACTGGATGCAAAACATTCCGTGCCCAAAGTGCCGGAGCAGAAGATCGCATAATCTCCAGTGGAAGAAGCCATCTCCGATGTCCCGGAAGCAGTGCTCCACTGTCCACCCAATGGGGGCATTGGGGTTTGGCGCTAGTGGGTCGTCGTCATTGTCATTGGGATCCCCTCATGTGCCTCCTGGGCTCCATGGAGGTGGTGCGGGCACGCATACGCCTTGAGAACTAGTGGGATGACAGGTGCCTCTTCTCCCAAGGCCTCCCTCAACGGAAGGTGAGCTCCATCATCCACTTACTGGGAACGTCTCCACCTGAACTGGGTGACGTTCCCTGTGAGTGGGAACTCCACTGGCCGATAGCTATGGTAAGCTACTGAGCTACGGTGGTAGGTGAGGAGCCATTGAGCCATCTAAACGAAACAATAGGGTGAAGATCAGTTGTCCAAGGAACAAAAATTTGAGTACAAATGACTTCAATGGAAAAGATGATAAGAGCGGGACAAGAAGCAAAGCAGTTAGATAAGGCCATTTCTAGTAAGGCTGCGTGTCCTAGGGTCAACATAGCTCTGATACCATTTTGTATGGTGCCCCTCATGCGCCTGCAGCTCCATCGACAAGGAAACCCGACCATAACTACATTGACCACGACATCTTCAGCATGGCTTCATCGACCACTACTTCTATGCCCTCACGCTCGTCTACCTCGACATCGGCACAAAGGGCTATCATCACCATGAGTTTTCCACGATATTCTCTCTAGTCACGACAGCGGCACACACCAAGTTGTAAGCGTGGGGTGTCAATTGACTTCGTCTCCGGTCTCACTATTTACGGTGCTCCCGTTGTGACTGCGGGGGGAGTGTTAGAGAATGTTTTGCCTTGCATGCCACTTTAGGATGTGAGGTGTGTGTGAACGGCATGTGTTCCCCACCATGTGTGGGGTGGGCGCTGCCAACGTCTCTATATGTATCTGTGATTTCAGTAATCCAAGTATCCATTCATTCCACTATTCCACTAGTGTTCATATTCTTTCATGGTAATCAGAGCTTAGGTTTTCACTTTTTTTTCTTGCTTCCGCACTACGCGCCCTCGGGGAGACATCAATCTCCACCGGGGGTAGCTTCCTTGTCATCCTTGTGTCCTAGCCTGGCGCCCTCGTCATCCTTGCATCGCGACGGCACACCGCACATGTTGCGGCCTCGGCGTGCCCTCATCGGTTGGCCATGACTAGCAAGGAACCGACCACCTTCCGCGTGGTCTCCCGTGCGGTTCTGCTCTACATCAGTCGATGCCTCTCGCGAGGCCGTTTCGGCGCCCCCCATAGCTTCGTGCGGAGGCCCAGCGTGACCTCAGCGGCGTCGAGGTGGTGATGGCGCTCCCATGCAGCGCTCATCCCACGCCACGAGCCCTGCGATCTGGTGCATCTGCATGTCCACGTCGCCGTCGAGATCTCCCGCCATGCTCGTTATCTTACGCTATACGAGTTCACCATCGAGATCCATCGCGGCGGTGGCGATCGCCAGCGAACGGCAAACTCTCCCCTAGCCTCGGCGGTGCTCACGATCGCCCCCGAGGCGGCGGATGTCGCGCTGGGCCCTGCGTCGCACCGGTGGTCGGTTCACGCGATCAAGCGGTGATGGCACTCCACGACCCCGCCGCCCCACGATCTTGCTAGTGAGGATCGCGGATGTCACGCTGGGCCCGTGCAATGCCGCGTTTCGCGTTACTGTTCCCGTGCCGCACGCGCCATCTCCATGTGATATCGTGCCAAATCTGTGCGTTCCCTTGCCAACCGCGGAACGCTTGCACCGCTGCAACCGCTCCGCATCAAGCCTGCGCCATAAACACCGCTTCTCCCGCTTTCCTTATTTTAGCATAGTTTCTCGTCCAACCATTTAGCTTCGGCGGCGCATGCCATCCGCTCACGCCGCAATGCAAACGCTCCATGCTGCTTGACCGTGCATGAGTTTATTTTTTACTCGTTGCCGTGTCGACTCCGCATGCCTCTTCTTCAACATCGTCACGAATGTTCATCTTCACCACCAATGTTGCCCGGGCTGGCATGCGGTCTTGGCGTAGGGGCAACACCCGCAGCGCCGCTAGGCCCCTCCGCAGCACGATCTCCACATCAGTCGTCTTCGACGTCTCCGCCATCACTCCGATCTACGCGGCTTCATCGTTCGTCATCTCGTACATGCGCCCACCGGTCCGATCAGCCCGATCGGTGTATGGTCATGACTTCGTCACGGATCTTGCGCGGATGTCCTAAGTATGGCATGCACCAAAGAGAAATAGGGCTACCATTGTGTCACCTCATGGGGCCACAAATCGTTGCACGCGGTGTCCACTTCCTTTGTTGCATCGTCGTCCCCATCCATTGTGCATCGACGACTGTGCTTCCCCATGTCGTTGCTAAGCCGTGTCACGACACGCCCGCTTCCATCCGCAAGGTCTTCGGCCTGGCTGATTGGGCCTTCGTCATCGAAGTTGTCATTACCTTCGCCTACGCTGAGCATAGCTCGCCGGCCCTCGCATCGTCGCTGAGTCCTGCTCGCCGATGCGTATGCTCCCATCTTGCTTCTAGTTCATCCAGCATAACCATGTCATGTCACTGTGGTTGGGGCCCTCTACCTTGTATGCCCGGTATTGGCAACACTGACGTGTGCTTTGTTCCCCGATGCATTGCTAGATCTGGCAAGTCCAGCACCGCCTCGGCGCTCAGGCGGCTTGACTACATCGACTTTGGCATCGACACTCCCGTTCCCACCTCGTCCGCCTCGATTGCGTCATTGCCTTTCTTCTACGTCCATGGCGGCCCTCACGGCGTCGACTCGGTCTCATTGTTTCTGGGGGGAGTGTTAGAGAATGTGTGGCCTGCATGCTTTGCTTTAGGATGTGTGGTGTGTGTGAGCGGCACGTGTTCCCAACAATGTGTGGTGTGGGCGCTACCAACGTCTCTATATCTATCTGTGATTTCAGTAATCCAAGTATCCATTCATTCCACTATTCCACTAGTATATTCTTTCATGGTAATCAGAGATTAGGTTTTCACTTTCTTTTCTCTCCAGTCATGACAACTGCAAACACCAAGTTGTAACTGTGGGGGTGTCAATTGACTTCGTCTCGATGTCAACCAAAATGACTACTTATTCACTTATGTATTGAGGGGAGACAGTCCTGCCATTAGAAGTGCAGATCGCTTCCTTAAGAGTTGCTATTCAAGAAGGACACATTGAAGATGAGAAGACAAAATTGCGCCTAAAGGAACTTGATGACCTCAAAGAAAAACTGCTTTGTGCATTACAAACATGGAGGCATACCAAGTGAGAATGTCTCATGCTTTTCGACAAGCACGTAAAAAGCATGGCATTCAAAGGAGATTTAGTTCTTGTAGTTATTCAGCCTTTGAATATTACGCATAGGATGCAAAGCAAATTCGAGCGTAAATGTGAAGGGTCGTACATCGTGAAAAGATGTTTACTCTTGCGGCGCTTATAGAATCATATCTCCATATGGCAAATATTGTCTCGTCGGTAAATGGAAAGTTGCAACCAAACACTAACTCAGAACTTAAAAACATTTGAAAAAGAGGCAATTCATGGAAGAATTACTGGGAATGCCTGCTCGCTGAGCATCAACATTGCTGGCATCCGCTGGAGGAGTGGATGGGTGGCTACTTTGAGGTGCAAGATGAACTTTAAGGGTCTCTGTTCACCAAATTACAACATATATAAAAACTAGCAACTGCACACATGAAAAAAGTTGAAGAAAAATACAACATTGAACCATGCTTATCTGCCTCTCCATGTCCAACACCTTTGTCACCTTGAAACAAAACTAGTTGCAATTCAGATAATGATCTCAATGCAACACACATAATGGTCATCTTTTTAAAAAAATAAAAAGGTTCTAGGTCCCTAACCAATTGCAACACATTTAATAGAGATAATTGCATCACAATTGAAACACAAATAATAGCACCTTGGTCTCCATCCAAATCTCCCTATAGACCAGCTTCTTTAGTTGCTTCTCCATCTGTAGCCCCTTCATCATACGGCTCGCGAGAATCATTAGTGATCCTCCTTACGGGCCTCAAAGCAATGACCATGGTAGTAGAGGTAAGCTTCGTGCCGCATCCACCATGTTGTATCCATTGTGGACATCATTCCAAGCATTTATGGTGATGCTAGTCTTCCAGAAGTTCTCCTCCTCTAGGTGCTAATACACAATGCACTGGTACTTTATGGTGGAGTGCAACTCTGCATAGTAATGTTCCAGCACATCGGTTACAACTTGTGATAGTAGGCTATCTCCGGAGGCTGCTTGGTTAGGATCTTGTGAGTCCATCTTGTCTCTTCATCCACAACTGGCCCAGTGGGAGCTAGCTTAGTTGAAGGCACCAGTGAAGATGTGAGCGAGGAGTTGTTCGTGAGGCGAGACACCACAACTAGAGGTGAGGCAGGGGCAGCTGGTGCTGGTGCTGGGTGTAGGAGTAGGCAATTCACTAGGCCCTTCTTCCATGGGTTCCTCATCAGCCTCATCAGAAAGGATGATATTAGGCTGTAGCCTGGACTGCACCTCAGGCTCTTCTCCTGGCTGCAACTGGGGTTGTTCATGTGGCTGCTCCTATGGTTGTGGGTTGTTGAACATGGCTATGTAGGCAAGAACATTCATGCGAGGAGGAAGGCCACATCCCGTGCGCGTGCGGGGAGGCTGACTGGTTGATGCCATCTATAGAATTTTAAGATAAAATTACCATTAGACTCAACACTTTTATAGTAGAACAAGAGATATAAGCATAATAACTTTTTGTAAAAATAACAAGAAGAATAAAAAAGACTGAAGAAGTAATTAAGCAATAACATAAGGGGAGTAAGGACACTAATACGACCTTTTCTAACTAGACTTGCGTCCTATAGTCAACACGGCTTTGATACCAATTTGTCACACTTGATTTTAAGGATAAAATGGGATGCATTAATCTCATGTGTGCCCAGAGATCAGTCACACACATAAGTTGACAAATTACAAGAGTAGTATCATCACAGTGTATATTACATAACGAACATAAAGATAAACATAGTCTTTACACATAGAAACAAGATAAGGTAACTCTCTCTCTAGTGGGGCTCCATCACAGGGACGTCAACTGGTGAACTCAAGCCTAGAAGTCCTTCGGGTAGTCCTCATATCCTCCAACATCTATTCCGGATCCAAGGTTTTCCCAAAATAGAAAGTAAAGCAAGCGTGAGTACACAACGTACTCAACAAGTATAACAAGGGTTATGAAGCTCAAAAGGCTGACACTGGCTTACTACATTTAGCATTTTAGTAGGTCAAGTTTTAGCATTAAAGTATATCAAGTTATGCTAAAGCTCCCTAATCCCACATGATCATCATTGTTATAACACTCTCATTATAGTCCATTGTCATCATCTTGAATCCATGTCTCAACATCATGTCCATCACCAAAGTAACCAGCTATTATGTGAGTTTTCTGGGCCGCTCATGACCGTGACACGGCTGATATATCAGTTTGATCAAACTCTATGCAGAGGTGTACACTTTCACTATGAGCCATGAATTGCCCTTTTTGACCGAGGTGATCGGCCTCTTAACCCACTACCAAGGTGGCTCGGCAAGGTTCACTATGAAGCCTTTCACAGTTCCGTCTAACAAGTTAGGGCCGCTAGGTTTCCTCGGCGGTAGAAATAGAGAACCCCCTTTCACATGGCACACTCCCTCAAGGCTATACACACGTGAACAGAAGCATTACTATACCCAAAGTGGCAAGGCCCTTGACGCCTTATTTAGGTAACCTCTAACAAGCTAGACAAGATCCTGGGCGAGCTAAAAACCCGAGCCATGTAGCCCCTCACAGTTGTACTATAAATCCCAGCTTTTGCCCTACAGATAAGTCCTTAAGGAGGGCTAAGGGCAACATCGCTCCGTTGCCCTAAAGTTCAGCCGTCATTACAATTCTTTATCATCATAAGTATAACCATAGTCATTAATAAGATCATGTTCATCAAAATTGAGCGCTAGCAATCTACCCATATGCATGTAACCATAGGTAACACGGTATAAGTAGCAAAAATACTAGGAAGTCCTTAGGGATAGCAAGATTAGACACATGTATCATGATTAGGTGTTTAATAGTCAATAGGACATCAAGAAGGGTCCATTCTATACTTGCCTTGATCAGCGAACTCCTGCTGGTCCTGCTGCTCTTCAAAGTACTCTTGGCCACCGACGTACTCCTCACCATCTGGACTCGACTAACTAGACAACAACACGCATGTCTAACACGTAGAGAATTTCATTAGATCCGAACACAAGTTGAACGGGTCAAATCGGAGTTAAAATGAACATTTTATAACCAAAATAGTACAATGGCAGTTCTGTAAATAGACTGAACTCGTTTTCGAAATAAAACAAATTGGAAATCGGAATTTGAATCAGTCTGGGGACTAGGGTTGCGATTTCTAGGAAACTGAGGGGCTCTTTAACAATATTGATAGCCCGAAGAGGTACAATTGAATGGGAGCCACCCATCAAGCAATCTACGACTCAGATTAGAGATAGAGAGGGAGAGGAGGGATCCCGGCCGGCTACACTGCCGTCGTGGTGGCGCCGCCGAGCACCGCCGGCGAGGCGAGCATGGGGAATGGCCCAAATGGCCACCATTCGACGATTCAAGGGTACCAGAACGTAGAGGGGAACAAGGCGAGCCAAAAATCAGGCACATCGCGCGCGAGGAAGGTATGCGTGGCACCAACCATGGCCGGCGGCGGGTCAACCTCGCCGCTCGGCGGAATGGCCCTAGCGGCCATGATACTCAAAATTTAGAGCATGGGGAGGAAGAGGGGAATGTTGCGAAGCTCACCACGAGTTCAATTTGTCCGAAGAATCAACGGGGACGCTGGCACCGGTGAATAGCGGCGACAGCAGACGGCGGACGTCGGATGCTGTAGAAACATCGGCGTCGGATTCTGCAGTTTGCCTCCGGATCGATAGGGTAGGTAACCAGTGAGTGCATCTGGTATGTGTAAATCGGGTATATCAATTCCTAATAGAAGAACTACTAGAGGGTAGGGGAAAGAGCACTGCAGCAAGGGGTGGACAAGAGGGCGGAGAGTAATACCAGATCCAGTGGGGGGAGCGGCGGAGGTGGGAGGAGCGTGAGTTGGAACCGCTGTCATCTCATCGGTGAAGTGGCGTCGCCACGCGAAGTCCAACGATGATGCGGTGGCGGCGAGGCGGTCTTCCGTCAACACTGGCGCCCCCTCTTAGATCGGTGTTAGGGTTTGTCGGGTTGGGGAGTGGCGGCTCGGGTGAACCTCGTGACAAGTGCCCTTAGGCTCCCCACCTATTTATTGTGGCGGCGGTGACGAGGGGCCCACCGGCAATCTTACCGGGCGCCCCGATCGGGCGCGACAACCAAGGATGGGCTCGGTCGTTGGACTAGGCCTGTGGAGATCAACCTAACAATCTCCCCTTGATCTCCTCTCATAACTTTACCTTTACCGCATTTACCTATTTCATCACGGACAAGACATAGGCGAGCTTCATCGTCACGATCAATTGCCGATAGATTTAATCGCTACAATGTATGTATCTATTCCGATAATAGATAACCTTTGGGTCGTTTATAGTCCGGGGAATTATAGGTTTTCCTTAAACCCATGCCGACTACATGTTCTCTCGAACACGTTGGGTGGTAAACCTTTTATGCGAATCCACTAACATCTTTACGGTGCTTATATGTTCAAGACTTATTACATTATCCCGGACTTTGTCTTTCACAACATAATACTTTATGTCCATGTGTTTGGCAGCAGCACTTGACTTGTTGTTGTGAGCATATGTTACTGCTGGCTCATTGTCGCAGTACAACTTTAGTGGTCCATGGATGTCGTCAACCACTTTTAGACCGGGCATGAACTTCTTTAGCCAGTTCACCTGCCCCGTTGCCTCATAACAAGCAACAAACTCGGCATACATTGTGGACGATGTAGTGACGGTTTGTTTTGAGCTTTTCCATGAAATAGCTCCACCTGCGAGAGTGAAGATATATCCAGACGTGGATTTTCTATCATCTCCCGCATAATCTGAATCTGAGTATCCCAATATCTTTAGGGAATTGGATCTTCTATATGTCAACATGAGGCCTTTCGTACCTTGCAAATACCGCAAGACTTTCTTTACCAATTTCCAGTGTTCCGCTCCTGGATCACTCTGAAATCTGCCAAGTAACCCGGTCACAAAAGCCAAGTCAGGGCGCGTGCACACTTGTGCGTACTGTAAGCTTCCGACAGCTGAAGCGTATGGAACATTTTTCATGTGATCACGTTCATACTGGTTCTTAGGGCACTGATGTTCCCCATATCTTTCACCCTTGACTATAGGAGCAGGCGATGCACTACATTTGTGCATACTGAATTTCTTTAAGACTTTCTCAATGTAAGCCTTTTGAGACAGTCCCAATACCCCCTTGCGCCTATCTCGGTGAATTTCTATGCCTAGAACATAAGAGGCTTCACCGAGATCTTTCATATCAAACTTAGAGGACAAGAATTTCTTTGTCTCTTGAAGTAGACCAACATCACTACTTGCAAGTAGAATATCATCAACATATAGAATTAGGAAAATGTATTTCTCATTCTTAACCTTTGTATACACACAATTGTCCTCTACATTCTCTTTAAATCCAAACCTTTTGATCGTCTAATCAAACTTAAAGTTCCATTGTCTAGAGGCTTGCTTTAATCCATAAATGGATTTCTTTAGACGGCATCCCATATTTTCCTTCCCTTTCACAACAAAACCTTTCGGTTGTGCCATGTAAACATTTTCCTCCAAATCCCCATTTAGGAAAGCCGTCTTTACATCCATCTGATGTTACTCTAAATCAAAATGTGCCACTAAGGCCATAATGATCTGAAAGAATCTTTACTAGAGACTGGAGAAAATGTCTCATTGTAATCAATTCCTTCTCTCGTGTGTGAAACCTTTTGCCACAAGCTGCGCTTTGTATCTTTCTATATTCCTTGGGAGTCACATTTTGTCTTGTAGACCCATTTGCAGCATACTTGTTTTGGCTCCTTTAGGAATTGTTTCTAAGTCCCAAACATTATTGGAACTTATTGATTTCATTTCTTCTTTCATGGCCAAGCCACTCGGAAGAATGATCACTTCTCATGGCTTCTTCAAATGAGGTGGGATCACCCTCCATTTGCCCCTCTTCGAGTGACATACACTTCATAGTCATCGGGGAATCGCAGATTTCACGACTCTTTGAGACCTTCTAGGAGCCTCAATGTTTGGTACATTCTCAACTTGAGGCTGTTCTAGTTCCCCCTCATGTGCGGCATCATTTTCTATAGGATCCTGAAAAACAGGTTCCTCTTCCTCTTGATCTAGTGCCACAGGAGAACTAGCAACGGGAGTTTGCACCACAGTATCTTGTACTGTTGGTGTAGCAACAACAGGTAGTGAGAAAAATGGCTCTTGAGTCATTGGAGTAGGTGCACACACCCTCTTCTCCTCAAGATCAATATCTCAAGCTACCATGCTCCCCCCGACCATTACATCCTCTAGAAAAACAGAGTGTCTTGTTTCTACAAACTTTGTATGTCGGTCGGGACGGTAGAAATGAAAACCTTTTGACTTTTTGAATAACCGGTGAAGTGACAACTCACCGTCTTGGAATCCATTTTTCCAATGTTTGGATTAAATAACTTAGCCTCGCCAGGGGCTCCCCACACACGTAAATGGTTGAGTGAGGGTAGTCTTCCTGTACACAACTCATACGGTGTTTTTGGCACCGATTTACTAGGCACTCTGTTGAGAATATGAATGGCGGTTTTTAAAGCCTCCATCCACAGACTTAACGGTAGTGTGGAATAGCTAATCATGCTATGTACCATATCCATAAGAGTACGGTTATGTCTTTCAGCTACTCCATTCTGCTGAGGATCGCCCGGCATAGAATACTGGGCAACTATTCCATTTTCCTGTAAGTACCTTGCAAAAGGTCCGGGAACTTGACCAAAAGGGGTATGCCGACCATAGTATTCACCTCCATGGTCGGGATCGACTATCTTTATTTTCAAATTATGCTGATTTTCAACTTCAAGCCTTAAATATTTTGAACTTATCCAACGCTTCGAACGTTCTTTAATGGATAAATATAGCCATAACGTGAGTAATCATCGATGAACGTTATGAATGAATCATAACCATCCACACTTCGCATACGAAATGGACCCACAGATATACGTGGTGGATTATCTGTAATATTCCCGCCGTTTGGCATCTTTCTTAACGCTCTTTACATACTTTCCTTTAATGCACTCTATGCATTTTTTCTAATTCAGAGAACTCTAATGGTGGAAGAATATCATTATTCACTAATCTCTCTATTCTTCCCCTCGAAATATGGCCTAAACGACAGTGCCATAATTTCGATGATTCATTAGGAGTTCTATTTCTTTTCTTGTTTACATTCATAGATAAGGTCGCATTCACATTGTCGCGTGCAATATTATTAACATCGCAAAACAACATTCACATCATTCCTCATAGATAACAAATAAAGCTCGTCTTGTCGGAAGGAAAGACCAACACATGCATTATTAAATGTTATCTCACATTTGCCATTACCAAAATGGCAATCATATCCATCATTATCTAAATGAGATACACTTATCAAGTTTCTATTTAATGAAGGAACATAAAGAACGTCTCGAAGTAGCGGTGTGAAGCTTGTAGCAAGCTCCGGAGATAGGTCACCAATGGCCTCCACATCCGCTTTCGAACTCCATTTGCGACCTTAACCCATCTTTCGCTTCTTGCTGTGGTTCTCGTCGAGCGGAATCCTCAGAAACAATTAGCAACATGAACAGTTGCTCCAAAGAGAGTCAATCCACCAAGTAGTTTTGGTATAACCGACATATAGGGTTTCATTTACAAATGTAATTACATTCTCACCTTTACGTGCCATCGGCATCTTTAGATAAGCGAGGACAATTGTTCCGGATATGCCCTTTGAAGCCGCGGTGATGACACACAATGTCATTCGCCCCTTCGGGCACTAGTACTTGATTTGATTTTTGCGAGCACCGGCACAATCTTTTCCGTGGCGGGCACTTTTTTTCCCGTCACGGAAAATAATCCGCCACAACCTGTTTTTTTTTTTTTTTTTTGCGTGGCGGGCATTTGTTGTCCGCCACGAAAAATCAATTTTCCGTGACGGGCACGTTACGAACGCCCGCTACGCAGAATATATATTTTCCATGGCGGGCATTATATAACGCGCCGCAACGGAAAATCGATTTTCGCGGGCGGTCGTTTTGTAAGGCCCGTCACCGTTAATAGAGCAGGGCCCGCGGTGCATGCGGCCTAGAAGGCCCATTAGCGAAGATGCATGTATATAAGCACCGGTTAGGGTTTGAAGGTGACCCCTCCACTCCCGGTGCTCCCTCCTAGCGGCAATCTCTCTTTGTTCTCTCTCCCGCATGCGCTCCCACTCCACTCTCTCTCGCAAAGCGCCCGCATGTTCTCCCCCTCCACTCTCTCGCATGCGCCGGTATTTGCTCTCCACCCACCACCACCGCGTGACTTCCTCCCTCCCACTCCCGACTCTCTTCCACCCGGAAGCTGAGACGCGCGATGGAGGATCTCCATGGGCGGTGCATGGCGGCGGCGCATGGCAGCTCGCAGACGGATCGAGGACGAGGAGGGCGGATCGAGGACGGATCGAGGGGACGACGACGGCGGATCCGGATCGAGGACGACGACGTAGGGATCCAGCCTCGACGGATCCATCACCGGGCCTGGCGGGATCTAAGCGAGGGGAGCACCGGGGCGGCGGATCCGTGTGTTCCTCGACGGCCCGACGGCGGATCCACGGCGGTGCTCGCAGATCCACGTGGCGGCGGCGGGCGGCGTAGCTCCATCCCGGGCGGCGGCGGATCCAGCGCTCTCGACGGCGCCGACGGTGGATCCACGCGGCGGTGCTCAGAGATCCACGGGCGCGGGCGGGCGAGCTCCATCCGCCGCGGCGGCGGCGCGCCGCGTCGCTAAGCCCTAGATGGGCTCGGCGGGCCCATCGATGGGCTCGCGGGCCCTGTCTAGGGTTTTTTATTTTTTATTATTTTTTGGCCGTGGCAGCATCCTAATCGCCCGCCACGCAAAATCGATTAAGCATGGCGGCATCGTAGCCCGCCCGCGGTTAATCACGCGACAAACGCGTGACCTTTGGTTGGTGACGGGCACTTTGTGCCGCCACGCATAAAACCAAAAACGACCGCCACGGAAAACGTTTTTTAGGTACTAGTGAGGCCGCCTTCTGTCGTGGGCTCGTCTTTGGAGGCTGGTACCTAGGCTGGTACCTAGGCTGGTGCTAAGACTGCATGGGAGCCTTGTTCTTTGCCTTGGAGGGGGAAGGATGATTATTCTTTTTCTTATTATCATTATCCTTCACATGGTTGATGTTTCCACCATTTAAGGCTTTCAGCCTTCCCTCCTCTTGCACGCACATGGCAGTGCACTTCTCCAAGTCCCACTTTTCTGGCTAAGCATTGTAGTTCACAACAAAAGCTTCATACTCCTTTGGCAGTGAAGCAAAAACCAGATGGATCAAAAATTTCGGTGGAGGAGCCAGTCCCATTGGCTTTTTTAGCTTAGCTGCCAGAGTACCCATCTTATAGATGTGATCTCTAACGCTACCCTCAGTGTACCTTTCAGTCACCAGTTGTTTTATTAGCTGTGTGGCATAGGTCTTTGTAGAGCCAGTAACAAGCATGACCCCTGGTCACTCCTGTGCAACATTAGCTGACATCTCGTTGACCTTAGCGGTGTGAGGAGGGCGAGAATTGGGCTTCTGAGGGACTGACTGGTTCTGCTTCTTAGGGCAATGATAAGAGAAATGTCCAACCTCTCCACATTCAAAACAAGCATTGCTCTTGTTGGGGGCACCACTCTTCACAGGAGCATTGTTGGGTGCTCCCTGGCATGGCGCTTGGTGGCTAGACTGCTGCTGGATGGTGGGTGCTAGAAGTTCTGATTCTTTTGGAAGTTCGAGCACGATTCCAGTGGTTGGGCTATCCTTGCCTCCTCCATTGATAACCTTGCTGCTGATTGAAGCGAGGATGAGAACCACTGCAAGAAGCCTTATCCTGAAATTTCCTCTTCTTTGCATCAATAGTCTTGCGCTCATTGTCTGTTACAATGGCACGGTTCACTAAAGCTTGGAAGTAGGGGTAGGTGTTGGAGACTAACTGCAGGCAAAGTCCATCATACAGACCCTTCAAGAAGTGACACTGCTTGTCAAAGTCCTTGGCCACATCACGCGGAGAATAGCGTGATAGTTGGATGAACTTATCCGCGATACTCGGTGACATGGATCCCCGCCCGGTGATCCGAACTCATCTTGCTTTAATTCCATGATCCCTTCAGGTATGTGGATGGATCCGAAGTTCTCCAGAACTCCCCGCCGGTGATTGGGGGTGCATCATCAGGATGGCTATCCATGTAGGGATCCCGGCAATCTTGAGCGGGTCCCTAAAGTTGACCAGAAGCATACAGGACTTTCTCCATATCACTGCATTGCACAATGTTCAGTTGTTTCTCAATTGTCCTTAGCCAGTCGTCTGCATCAAGCGGATCAGCGGCGTGTGCGAACAATGGAGGGTGTCCCTTCATGAATTCACCACGTTTGTCCCTCACATGGACAGGTGGTGGTCCTCCTGCAGATCATTATCCATCTTATTTGTATCATGGCTCGCATCAGTTGTGCTTGCATGCCCATCAGTTGTTCCATAGTCACATGTGGGGGCCGTGGTGGATTCTCTGGTGCACCCCGACCATGTCCATAGCCTCTTCCTCTACCACCTCTTGCAGGCATCTGTTACCCAACAAATGTGCAAAAAGTTTAGAGAATAATCCAAAGTTATTTATCCCATACAAGATAAAGAACGTTGCTGAAAATTTCTGGGCAAGTTTCAGTACCAGTAGCTCTGTATTTTGAACATAACTTCGGGCTACAGGAATCCAAATTATACGTAGCTTACATGGATGGAAATCTTATGAAATTCTCTACAACGCATTTATACAAAATGTTCACAGATTCAGTCGTTATCTTAGACCAAAAACAAGATTGAACTGATTCTGTCCAGAATTCCATATTGCGCAGCAATGTCATATTGCAACGACTGTATCTCCCAATTAAAAACTGATAAAATTGTGATTGTAGACTTGTTGGAAAGCTACAGAAGTGTAGATGTTTCCATAAAATGTTCAGAATTTTTCATCATACGAATTCAGAGATATTCAACAAACGGTACAGGTTGTTCCAGATTTAGCACAGCAGTGATATAACAGCAGCAGACTTAAAAAGCAAACCCAACTATATATGATTCATAAGCAAACAATGGAGAGATATGTGGACATCCCCACAATATCCTAGCAAACAACCAAAGATCCAACTCAAACATGTCCATCATAACAAACAACTAAACAAAGTGGTTCACAAGATCACAATTTGACACAACTTTGATCTAACGACACTTTTTAATAATACTAGGGCATGATGGCATCTTGGGGGCTGAATCCTTGATGGTGATCTTCTTGGCCTTCTTCTTGTAGATGGCAGGCACTCCAAGTCTAGCACGCAGCTCGTCAACTGTCTTCGGAGGCGTCTTTTGAGCTTTCGTGCATCACAAAGCTCTGTCCTCATGTCAACCTTCTTCTCATGCTGTGCGAGAACATCACGTCGCGGTAGCAGCAAGAGAGGGATCCTCCTCTAGCAGAGCAAGGACCTGCCACTCTCCCTCGGTGTTGACATGTGGGAGGAACCTGTGGTGGTCCTCCTTCTGGGCCTCAAAGCGACGACCGTGGTAGTAGAGGTAAGCTTCCTCGGCCGCATCCTTCATGCTGTCATATGCATTGGCTCTCTTGGTCGGGTGGCCATGAATGGTCTCAATATCTTATCCATTGAGGACATCATTCCAAGCACTGATGGTGATGCTGGACTTCCATGTAGTTCTCCTCTGGGTGCTGATACACAATGCACTGGTACCTTATGGTGGAGTGCAACTCTACATAGTAACGGTCCAGCACATCAGTTAACAACTTGTGATAGTAAGTTGTCTCCGGAGGCTGCTTGGTTAGGATCTTGTGAGTCCATGTTGTCTCTTCATCCACAACTAGCCCCGTGGAAGCTAGCTCAGCTAAAGGCATCAGTGAAGATGTGAAGCGGGGAGTTGTTCGTGAGGGGCGAGACACCACAACCGGAGGTGAGGCGGGGGCAGCTGGTGCAGGTGTAGGAGTAGGCAATTCACTAGCCTCTTCTTCCATGGGTTCCTCTTCAGATGCTTCCATTGGTTCTTCCTCATCAGCATCATCAGAAAGGACGATTGTTGGTATTTCTTAGCGTAAGCAGCAAAGTCCGCAAGCGCACGGAAAGTATCGTTGTAGCACTTCACCTAGAAGTATTCCAGGTATCGAATTTCCACAGGGAACGGGCACTAAGTCTGTTCTTCTTAGCTATCGAGGGTCAAGCATAGGGAGGTGATCTTGGAAGTGATGTGTTCCTTCAACACTTAGACTAAGTCAGGCTACTCTTTCTATTAAGCGAGAATTACTTTGGGCACCGGATTGCACTTGGTCTGCCAAGCGATGCCGGTCTACGGCTCTACTCCGCAACCGGACGTGGAGGAATACAGTGGGCGAATAGGGCTGTCACCACCTATCCCCTACCTCACTACCGTGGATTGCGCAGCAAACAAGGGTGATTTATAACTTAGACACCACGTCTACGTTACTTGTCACTACTCTAGCATTGGCCAGGAGATCCCGTCTTCATCAGGGGTCCTCTACTAGAGTATTTACCACAAAGGCAAACAACGATCCCGTAATTCTCGACAAAATAAATGATAGCGTGGAACTTAAGAATGATAATGAAGGTAAGACACGAATATCTTTCACCAAGCCGAAAGATTACCCGCAGAGGTACAAGGTATGGAGGGGGAGCCGACAGTCCGGCACTCGACGGCGATGGGCGTCGCAAATCCTTACGCCGCACAAGACCGTGGGGTCGCTACTCCTCTCTCTCTCTCTCTCTCTCTCTCTCTCTCTCTCTCTCTCTCTCTCTCTCTCTACCTTTCACTCTCCGAAAGTGTCTTGGCACTCTCTAAACCACCCTATATGTGAGACTTTGGAGTGTATTCCCTAAGGAATGTATATGAGATGATCCATGAGGGGGTGAGCCTCCTTTTATACACAAGTGAAAGTGATTCTTGGCGGGAACTTTTGGCGCGAAACCGATTTAAAACACCATCATGCACCGCCTCTACTCCTCAGGGTTGGGGTCGAGACAAGGCGCGGGCGGGATCGGGCACTAGGCCACGGGCGCCGCCGCACCAGGGCGGCCGGCCAAGGTTTGGCCCGCCTGGTGCCGTGCCTTCTCATGTGGGCTGGTGGCCCACTCTAGGTCACCCTTCGGAGGTGTTTTGGTCCACTTCGTTCTGGTTTTGGCCTCGGTCACGTTCCCTTTGGTAAAGCGCATTCCTTGAATTGTGTTTTCATTCTTTCTTTGGCGTGCTATCACTGTTTCAGTGTTTGTTCCTACAAAACAAATACTCTACGAATACAAGTAGAACTAGGTGAGTAGTAAACGTTTATTTAGCATAAATGTATTTTATCTCTCTTAATTAGAGCTAAGTTGGCGGTATAAAATGTGTGATAGTGACCGCCAACAATGATATCAGTCGTAGCTTGACTGCATCTTAGGCTCCTCTCCCCGGCCGCAACAGGGGTTGTTCATGTGGTTGCTCCCGTGGGTGCGGGTTGTTGAACAAGGTTAGGTAGGTAGGAACATCCATGTGAGGAGGAAGGCCACGTCCGGTGCGCTTGTGGGGAGTCTACCTAGTTGGCGCCATCTATAGAATTTTAAGATAAAATTACCATTAGACCCAACACTTTTATAACAGAGTAAGAGATATAAGCATAATAACTTTTAGTAAAAAAAACATGAATGAAGAAGTAAGCAATAATATAAGGGAAGCAAAAGACACTAATACGACTATTTCTAACTAGGCTTGCATCCTACAAATCGACACGGCTTTGATATCAATTTGTCACACCCGATTTTAAGGATAAAATGGGATGAATTAATCTCATGTGTGCCCAGAGATCAGTCACATACATAAGTCGACAAATTACAAGAGTAGTATCATCACAGTGTATATTACATAACGAACATAAAGATAAACATATTCTTTACACATAGAGACATAGTCTGGACACGACGACAACATGAGATAACTCTCTCTCTCTAGTGGGGCTCCATCACAGGGACGTTAACTGGTGAACTCAAGCCTAGAAGTCCTCTGGGTGGTCCTCATATCCTCCAACATTTGTTCCTCATTCAAGATTTTCCCAAAATAGAAAGTAAAGCAAGTGTGAGTACACAACGTACTCAACAAGTATAACATGGGTTATGTAGCTCCAGAAGGCTGACACTGGCTTATTGCATTTAGCATTTTAGTAGGTCAAGTTTTAGCATTAAAGTATATCAAGTTATCCTTAAGCTCCCTAATCCCACATGATCATTATTGTTATAACATTCTCATTATAGATCATCGTCGTCATCTTGAATCCATGTCTCAACATCATGTCCATCTCCATAGTAACTAGCTATTACGTGAGTTTTCCTGGGCCGCCGCGGATTTGTGAGTACAGCTGATATATCAGTTTGGTCAAACTCTGTGCAGAGGTGTACACTTTCACTGTGAGCCGTCAATTGCCCTTTTGCCCGAGGTGATCAGCCTCTTAACCCACTAACAAGGTGGGTCGGCAGGGTTCACTATGAAGCCTTTCACAGTTTCATCGAACAAATTAGGGCCGCTAGGTTTCCTCGGCAGGCAGATATAGAGAACCCCCTTTCACATGGCACACTCCCTCAAGGCTATACACACATGAACAGAAGCATTACTATACCCAAAGTCATTAATAAGATCATGTTCATCAGAGTTGAGCGCTAGCAATCTACCCATATGCAACTAACCATAGGTAATAAGGTATAAGTAGCAAAAATACTAGGAAGTCCTTAGGGATAGCAAGATTAGACACATGCATCATGTTTAAGTGTTTAATAGTGAATAGGACAACAAGGAGGGTCCATGCTATACTTGCCTTGATCAGCGAACTCCTACTGGTCCTGCTGCTCTTCAAAGTACTCCCCGCCACCGACGTACTCCTCACCGTCGGACTTGACCAACAAGACAACAACACGCATTCCATGTGCATTCATACAAGACAAACATAGCTATAGTTAGAACAGTACACCAACAGCATGGAAACAATGTAAAAAGTTTGTAAACAGATCCTATGTCTCGCTATGAACACGTAGATGCGAAAATCAAAGACAATGGATTTATAACGTGCAACATATGCTAAAAACGAGGTTTCCTATAGATGAGTAAATGACTAAATCTAAACTCGAATTTAAAAGTTGAAAACCTACTTGAACAAAGCATGTCTAACACTTAGAGAATTTCGTTATGATCCTAACATAAGATGAACGGGTCAAATTTAAAATGAACATTTTATAAGCAAAATAGTACAATGGCAGTTCTATAAATAGACTGAACTCATTTTCAAAATAAAACAAATCAGAAATCGGAAATTTGAATCAGGTTGGGGACTAGGATTGTGATTTCTAGCAAACTAGGAGGCTCTTTAACAATATTGACAGCCCAAAGAGGTATCGTTGAACGGGAGCCGTCGATCAAGCAACCGCGGCTCAGATTAGAGATAGAGAGGGAGAGGAGGGATCCCGCCGGCTACAAAGCCGTCGCGGCGGCGCCGCCGCCTGGCTGACGGCGGAGCACCGCCCCGGCGAGTGTGGGGAACGGCCCTAACGGCCACCATTCGTCAATTCAAGGGTATCGAAATGTAGAGGGGAACAAGGTGAGCCAAAAAGAGGCACATCGCGTGGGGAAGGTACGCGCGGCACCGCCCATGGCTAGCGGCGGGTCAATCTCGCCGGCGCTTGGCGGAACGGCCCTAGCGGCCATGATACTCAAAATTAAGAGCATGGGGAGGAAGAGGGGAACGTTGTGAAGCTCACCACGAGTTCAATTTGTCCGAAGAATCAACGGGACGCCGGCACCGTGAACAGCGGCGACGACAGATGGCGGACGCCGGATTCTCGCGGAAACGTATGCGACGGGCGAGCGAGAGGTCAAATTGACAAGGTAAAAGCTTCAGAAGCTTAGGCAAGTGGAGTTTTGGCGTCACTTGCGCTGCCTCCATCCTCAAGCCAGCGAGCTGATGGCCCATGTGGGACGTGAAACCAGGTTCAGATGATGTGACCGGGAGTAGGAGCAGCAACGCCGACGATAGGTTCCGTGATGCCGATATTGGAGATGGAGCAGCGGGGGTTGGATCAACGCCGGTGTACACCAGGAGTCGCAACGGGTGGAGATACGTGCGACAATCGTCGCCGGTGGAGTCCTTGCTGGAGAAGGAGGTGATGGCGACCTCGCCTGGCGTAAGCAAGCACCGGACAGGCGCCGGTGCAGGATTTGGCAGCGCAGCCACTTCAGGAATCGGTTCATGCTCCGCCATGTGGGTGGCATTACCGAGTAGTTGTTCGATCATCCGTTTGAGGTCATCTTGGACATTAGGATGTGCGAAATGAAATCCGCATGCGTGTGCATAATGAAATGGAACATGACAGCCTGTAAGAGCAGGTGAGCTAATGGCGACATTGGCGGCGGCATACCTGATCAGCTGGCTGGAGCAAGTGACTGATAACGTGTTTCGAGTAGAGTGTGAGAATGAAAAAAGACAAAAGAGAATCGTGAAGGGGGTGCCATTCCATTGATCTTCTTCTCATGTAAATACAATGCTCTCCATAAAAGAGATGGAGGTTTCATAGCATCAAATGAGTCATAAGGCCATTTACCCTTAGATGTTACAAGGGTGAGATTAATACTTGATTAATATTTGTAACATCTCATACCCTCCTTCAGGTTTTTCATAACCAAAAAGGGTATATGAAGGGCCATTCCTAGCAGTGGAAGAAGATGAACTAGAATGAGGATCACCTGAGGTTGTTACATTTGAGCGTGGTCTAGGATTTTTGTTAAGTTTTGTCTTCTGCTTTGAAGTGCCTGCTGAGGATGACGCCCTCTTCTTGGGGGCAGGAGCCTCATGAGCCTTCGGTCTTGTCATAGACACTATGCTTGCTCCTCCATTTGCATACGGTGGACCAATCGCTAGAGGTGTTTCCGAACAGAAAAGGTCCTCTTCTCTAACAAGGGCATTTTCTCCATTGAGGGGTTCTACATCCAAGACTAAGGAGCGACTTGGGAAAAGTGATAAGCCATAACTTACCATAGTTGGTTTAGGTGTGCTAGAGAATTTTCTTGCAAGATGGAGATGGAAGGGTTTGCTGCAAGTAGAGAAGAAGGATGGGGTCTGAATTTATAGTCGAAATGGCGAGCTTTCAGTCATGCACCGCCAGGATGGGGATTAGGATAGGACAGGGAGGCAGTTGGCGAAGGATGGACGCGAGGGGAGCTTCTCCCGGTCCGGCCAGAGCGTAGGTCCGCCCGGTCCCAAGTTAGCGCCATTTTCGTGGAGCTTTCTCCGAGGGCCTGTTGTCGGTTTTTCTTATCCTTTCTCCGACGGTGGAAATTTAATTAAGATTTTTGTTTATTCATGAGTTAAAACGAGTTGGGTAGTGATAAAGAGAAAATATATAAATTTTTAATATATATATATATATATATATTATGAGATATTTTATTATTATATATTTTTTGACTAATATTAAAAAGACAAGAACTAATAAAATGTTTTTGAATATTTATTTATTCTTTTAATATTGTGATATAGGAGAATTAAAGAAGAAAAAATTAAAACATAGGTATGTAAATATTAATTTTTATATTTTTCAAAACTTATTAATTTTATTTTGTCAATCGAATTGTGAGCATTGTGAGAAGGTGTTGACATTTCTTAGCGCAATCAAAGGAAACAGGTATAAAACTCATCCCCAATAACAAATAAAGAAATGCACCGACGACATTCCCGAAAGTGAAACCACCATGTCGGTGATCTGAGCGGGATTATCAACGGATAGATCTTGCCATCTTAGATATTTCTTCGCAAAGTTTACGGATCTATCATTGTAGCATTTCACCCGGAAGTATTCGTGGTATCGTTATTTATATTTTCCCAAAGGAAGGCATGTGATTAATAAGCTAGCATGGCATCTGAATAGAGGAACATGTGTTTGCTTAGACCAAATTGTTGATAACAGGGGGTAAGCGAGAACGGTTTATGGATAGTGTGACACACACTTAAGAATCCACCAAACAAAGGATAAAGAAAAATAGATAAAGAATAAATGAATAACCTAATGGAGTAATTCTAATGTATCTAGTCATGGCCATACAAATGAATAGTTAGGATCATATGCAAACTGATTTAGGCATGGTTAGATCTAGGATACCGGGGAGACCCCATCTGGAAGTCTGCTTCCTACCGAGGCATTTACGAACTCCTATAGCACATACTGAACGTGGGGGATTTCAAGGGGACGGTCAAGGCTTGTCACGACCCGGCCGCCTAACCCCTCAACCGTGGCATGCTCTCATATTCGCAGTGTGTCGTAATACCCGGGCACCATGCCCGCATATCGAGAGCACTACTCTTGTCCCCCGGGATCCCCCACTCGTCGAATGGACGGACTAGAACAAGAGCAAACCCGAAGGAACAACGAACCGATATCCCACCTCTAATCAAGTTAGGTATATGATGATCGATGAAGAACTAAGATGAACATGTCAAGATTATGATATGTAAACTATATGCTAGTTCATATACCAACACGAGAACATGAACAAGACTATACTCTAGTTCATAAGTTAGGCCAAGAACATAGATATAAGACTTATAAATAGAAGAATGCTCCATTGAGAAGATATATTACCAAGGCACTTTCTTCTAGGAGACAAGCCCTCCTTGTAGCTCTTCTACTCCAAGTGCTAACTAAGAACTAAGAAGAAGAAGAAAGAAGAAGTAGAAGAAGAGAGAGAGGTAGAGGTGGTAGAGAGAGGAAGATTCTTTGGTTTCTTTGGACTCCAAGTGGTGTGTGTTGAGAGAGGAAGAGAGGGGGACTACTTATACACTTGGAGGAGGGGCCTAAGTGCTAATTTACACCAAAACCGACCTGGTAAACCTTCCTAATCAGAGCAAACCGACCATCCCACTTCGGTAACCCCATTTGGCAAGTTCATGAACCGCCTCCCCCGAGGTCGGGCGAAACCGCCTCGGGGAGGGTGCGGCCGCACCAGTGGTGCGCGCGCACCCCCCCGGCCCTCGGCCTGGCCCGGTCTCGGTGGGGTGTCTTCCTTCGTCTTGAAAAGTTGTGGGCCGGGCTTGGCTCGGCCCAATTTTGATGTTTTGGGTCGATTTGCTCACGGGCTTGGATTTTTGCAAGAATGCGCTTCCCGGATGGCGTACTTTGGTGGGATTTTCCACTTACTTTTTATTATAAATCTGCAAAATAAAATTCTAGACACTACACGTGGAATTTATTAGTGATAAATGTATATGAGTATAAAAGGTATAGTTTTACTCCTTTATGGTAGTAAGTTGACGGGAAAAATATGTCGTTGGTGACCGTCAACAGAAGGTTCAAGGAAAACTTTAAGTCGTTGACCATTTACCTTTGAAATGTTACCTTCATCGTCTCTTCGAAATGTTACCTTCATCAATAGAAATAATCACACCATTTTTGGAAAGAAAGTGTCAGGGTGGTTATTTCTTAATTGTGTGTTGGCCCAAAGAGAATCTAGGTCGCCCCTTTTATTATGGCACTGCTCGACTTGGGACCGCAACCATTGGTTCTGTTGTAAATAATAGTGAAAGAGAGAAAAAAAACAGCAAGTGAACTTTTTGTTTATTCCATTGATCTTCGGTTACATTTATACACGGTGAGGGGAATTTACGGGAGGAAAACTCCCCCCCCCAAAGAAAACTACACGGTGAAACTTTCACGGGAAGTATCTTATGTCTGGGAATATAGGAACGACGAGGAGAAACCTCACACTCGTTGGCCCCGTAGTTTTAGCGAGGGGATCTAAAGGGGAATCCAAGGGGAAGGATTTAGATCATCCTAGTAACAGGTTTGTTTGGGTGCTACCGCTCGTTGCACGTATGGGGTTTCATTTACTCTGCTAGGGGAAATGGTCTTTGAACCCACACCCCTTCATAATGGCTTGAGCTCACATAATTTCATCATTAGGTCATTGGTGATGTGCATGCTAGGCTATGAATACACTCATATAGCCTAGGTTGACGTTGATATGGACTGCACTCAGCGCGTGATAAGCAGAGTGAATAACATCTCCAGATGTGTCCATTGCAATAAAGTAAATCCAGCAGCCCACTAACCGGAGTGATGAAACACACGAAAAGAAGAGTTAAGCCACCTATTAAAATTTGAGAGAGGTTGTCATTTATATCAAGTATCTAGCTTATTCTTTGGGGAAAAAACAGCTTCAACATCCGAGGCAGAACCACCATTTGGCTGGCTCAGACGATAGCTTTTGCTTTTCGTCATTGAATCGGGATTGCCTAGTCTCCCAGAGGAGTAGTCAATCGTGACTCGGCACTCAAAGGTGCAAGCTAGCCCAGACGACCAGTTTCTGCCTTCCGTTGTTGATGCATGATTGCCTACTCAGAATGCGCAAGCTGGCCATACAGGACCACCAAATGGTCCCAAATACTGGCGTAGGTACGACTGGGATACTGACCTGAAAACGTTCCTACGTCTCAATAAAGCCTAGGGGGTTCGAATGATGGCCCATCGAAGGGTTCACAACCGTTCCAAGCACCCATGGAGTGGGGGCGAAAATGATGGGCCCACTAGGGGGCAATACCCAAGCGCATGTGCACCGTGGCCATCCTGGCCTACAATAAGTAGAGTTAATGAATGGAGGTAGAACTCCTCCACTGGCTAGGACCGATTATTCCGTCCATCGCCAAAATATTTGCTCAACCTACTGGCTTGAGAAAACACACAAAAGACAGTGTTAAGTCAGTTATTCAGATTTGACAGAGAGGTTGTCATTTATATTTCATCAAGTATTGGCTTTCTTCTTTGGAAATGTTGCTTCGGGATTTGGTTTTACCTTAGATCTCGAAGCTGTATTTTCAAGGAAAAAAATGAGTCATAGATACTTAATCAAATATAAATGGCGCAACCTCTCTCCCAAATCTCTATGAGTCACTTAACTCTCCTTTTCATGTGTTTCCTCGACTTTGGTCAACAGGTTGCTGGTTTTTATTTTATCACAAACACCTTGGAACTTAATCTCTATTGTTATTATTGTATATGTGCTCCTAGATGCATGGGCCAAACCTAGATATTATATACATCCTTAAAACATTATTATTCTACTTTCTCTGTCTCAAATTATAAGTCATTTTGACTTTTCTAGATGCACTTCTTTTGCTATGTAACTAGGGCATAATAAAGAAATGTATGTAGAAAAGCCAAAATTAAATATAATTTGGAGCGGGGAGTAGTTTTATTTATTTCTAGGTGATAAATAGCCTCAATCAATCAAGCAGAACCTCGAAGGGAATTGGCGCCCAAATAATTGGGAGCGGATGAAGCCGCCGCCGTGAAGGAAAGTACAAGTGCAAAGGCCACGAGATCTCTCAGTATTTGTTAGCACACAAACAAACAAAAGGGGTTATGTATTTTGATTATCAAAAAGTCTGTGATTGCTATGAGGCAATGGACTAATTATACATAAAGCAGACCTCCTAGAGAGAGGTGTAAACTCAAAATTAAAATGATAAGATAGACTACGTGAAAGGGCCTGCACAGAATGAGTTTCTGACTTTGTTCCCGCTGGCTGTTGGTCTTTTGCGCGGTCTTCAATGTTTTGGCAATAATTCCATCTTGGAAAATCCAATTGGTGTGCGCTAGTTGCGTTAGAAATTTAACTTGATATTCTTTCACACCATGTGCAGCATGCACCACGACATATTGTAGAATGGTACAATTTTGCACACAAACTTAATATTAGGTTGCTTGTTGACCCTATGACTAGTATGCGCTAGTGTACTCAGAACTCACTCGTGGAAAATCCAAAGTACGTGATCGGCCATTTGAAAGTAGACTTGATAAGCTTTCTAAAATGTCCTCGTGGCCTTCATAGCTTTTGAGGATTAAAAGTTATGAACATTTCTTTCAGCTAGTCTGTTTTGCACTGTAGTGGTCCAATCTGCTGGTCCGTGTTCCACTGATATGCTAGTCTGTTTTCATTGTCCTCTTTATGTGTATTTCTAATTACAATCAAAGTAGAACACTTAAGTAGCATAAAATTCTAATCAATATTAAAATAAGTTTCATAAAGTAGCATGTTCACCTCTTGTCATAGCTTCTTAGCTCGGCTACCCGTGTAATCGGTCCATCAAAGACTTGGACTCAGTGTTGATGTAGTTGATACTTGAGTTGGTGTAGCTTAATGACTTGGAGGTTATAACATCTTTGTTTGATGGCGTGGTAATATCATAAGGTGGAAAGGCAAGCTGGCAACTGATGCATATATATCCTTTGTGTTTTGGAAAGACAAACTTGTGATGAACTGGATCCATGCTGTAAAGCTATAACGGAATTTGATGTATATTCTTTGATTTTTGCAATTAGTTGACAATCATGGAAATCTTCACAGCCGCGCGCTGGAATCAAACTTTTTGATGACTGATATGTATATGCGTCAAACTTTTTGATGATATGTATGTGCGGCATGCATCTAGTACCGCATCTGCTCTGCATCCGTGGATTCACTTTTGTTTTTTGCCACATAACGCGACCTTTTGTCGGGACATAATTTGGGGGCGGGGGCATTCTGTAACATTTATTTGCTTGGCTACACTGAAATTAAAACGCAATTACCGTTTTAGACTTACCCTAAACCCTAAACCCTAAACCCTAAAAAAAAAAAAAAAAAAAAAAAAACTTTTAAATTGTTCCAAGTCAATTTTTTAGCATTGGATCTCCAATGTCTAAATTTTCAGCATTTATGCCGACAGTTTTCACCAAATTAGAATAACACGAACACGGACACAGAATTTAGGAAGCTCAGCGCATAAATTGCTTCAAAAAAAAAAAAAAAATTTTTAAAAGGAAAAACAACAAAGGCCACACATCGACAGAAGCAGCATCTGTTATAATAATTAAAAAAGCAGTCCCAGCATCGAGCCCACAACTACACACAGCCAAGGCCTAGATCACTTTGGCCCACAGACATACTTTTAAGAAGGAAACCTCGGTTTGGGCAGCCCAAGCCTCACAGGTTGAGTCGGTCTGCCTGGCCCTGTTTGGTTCGTACACGGGGAAAGCGGCTGTCTGGCTGAGCCTGCCGATCTTGGTCAGGTTGGATAATAAGCTGTACTATGCTGTTTCCAAGAATTATGTAACACATAAAATGCTAAGAGAGGAATCCTGTGGCATCAATCATTACAGTAATAGTAGAAGGATCAACTGTTACGAAATTCCAAGTACAAAATACTGAAAACGTCAGCATAATTAGCTGCTGTATCACAAGAGTTGTTCAAATCCTGACGGCGAAATTCAATGCCACACAATAGAGCTCCAAAAGTTTACAGCTCTGCCTCTAATCTAGTCCTCGGCGCCTCAAAACTGTGGACTCTGCTATCCCCTCAGCGAGTTGCCTGCTGAGCTGCTTGAGCTGGCTCCACGATGTTTTTTGCGAGCATGTAGGTCCGCATGTTAAGGCCCTTCAAGCTCTCGATAATCTGCTCATGGCTGCAAAAAGATTGTATGTATCCCCCCATAAATACGTGGTATTTACAAGTAAAGAATATTGTTGTATTCCCACTATGGAAAATGATTATTATCTGCATTGTCCAAGTAGTGATAAAAAGTATAAGGAAAAAAAGGTTATGAATATGCATGGAAAAAGGAACTTACACATTGACATGATTAGTCGTCATGATAAGAGTTCCTGACACTGAATCAATCCTGGCATCCAGTTTCGAGCTCCTAACCAAGTTCATGATCCACAACTCAGCCTCATCGTAGCTCATGTTAAGCTTCTGAGAAAGCATGCTGTCCATTGCAGAGCAAATAATTAGATCAGTTCACAACCAAGTTCCTAAATGGTCCAGATTAACAGGTTTAGTAATAAAAATTAACAGGTTTGGTAAAAAAAAAAATGAATGCTAGCTGCCAAATTGCTCAGTCAAAACACATTGTCAATTAATATATCCCATAGGACCATTACATTATTGTCTTTAACAAGACCTGAAATCATCTAGCTGTATACTACAGAAATCAGCGACAGAACAGGTTAGTGATAAATAGTTGGTAACTAGAAAGCACATTAGAGTTCTGAAAACAGGTCAATATTTATCAATCATTATCCTCACACTAAATAATTGCAGAAAGAGAAACTTAGCCACTCGTTGCAATGATTGTCATAAACACCCACCTGATATCAATGCACCGATGGATACGGCAGTATGTCTCAAAAATAAACAGACGAGCATTTTCAAGGAACTCATCTCTCAAAGGAACAGTGACAAAATTTCCCTCTTCAATGCGCTTGCCCAGGAATGGATCATTCAGTATAACCTGCAAAGTAGACATTACAACATGATGTAAATTAACAATTCTTTAGCATAGCACAATTATTATTGCTAATTGTTGAGACGATAATACTCTTGTCACAGCAAAGCAGAATGTGGAATTACATTCAAGCAAATTTAAGCCCAAAACACCCTAGCTCATTTAAACACCCCTCCAAATATGGAAATATTAACATCCCTGATGCATAGATACATCCAGGAAATAAGGAAAAAGTGGGTCATCAATAATATACCATTTTACTAGGGAAACATTCTCTGTTTTAAAGGTGTCACCTAGGCAACGCCTTAGGCGCCCAGGCGTACCCAGCACTCGCCTGGACGCCTAGCCGCCTTTTAAAACAGGGGAAACATTTAAAAAGGCTAATTTATAAAAAAGAATTCAAGGATTGAGGATCATTTTTACAAAAGGATGTTTTGCAAAAAAAGGATCCATTGTCTTTCGAGCTTTTTTTCCATATTTCAAGAAACACATGTGAACAAATCTCAGGCCTCAAAATTACCTGCTCACATTCCATGAGTTTCTGTTGAGCACCATCAAAATCATAGTTGACATATAAGCATTCCAGAAATTCAGTTATAGGATCCTTGTAGCTATTCTGCTCCTGCTGAATGACCTTAATCAACTCTTTAAGCATATTCCTTCTCCTTTTGTTCACAACAACTGCAGTAGCTAGGTATCTGAGAAGATGGTGTGCATTTGTCTGTATAGCATTCAAGTACCTGCAAGGGAAATAAAAGTGCAAATTTACTAGTATATTCTGAACATATATATTCTTGAAGACAAAAATTGTAGTCACATCAAACTGTATTACACATTACACAGTTATTACAAAAGAACAGAATTCGAACCAAGTTCTAATTTCTCCCAAAACAACAATTATGTGAAACCTACTACGGAAAAAAAAAGAATAGTTCTAAATGTCAACATACATCACCTGATATATTTATTTAAGAGTAAGAAACTAAGAACTCTACCAATAGAAATGCAGTGTTGACTAATTATGAATCAAAATATCTATGTGCATCTAAACAGAAATGTGGAAGAATGTTTTAACATCTCAAAAACTGTTGATAATAAGATGCTGCTTCGAAACTACTGCCAGAATGGTACGAATTGTAATTTCATGTCAGCATATGACAAATATTGAGATTTAACAAACAAACCTGTCCTGGAAGAACAGATCGATGATCCCATTTCTACCATTTTCATGGTTAAAGAAGATGAACAGAGCCCAATGCATCAGCCATATCCTGTTCTGGAGCTGATTCAGAGGAGATGAGAAGTTCTGCCAAAAAGATCAGGAATGAACAAGATTAGTAATATAATGTACACAGAGAACAAAGAACACAGTATGAAACATCGAGGGCAGAACCTTTGAATCAATTATTTCCTTCAAGCGGTTGAGTTCCTCCAAAGCCACATCCCAGTTCTGCATTAGGATTTCTGCTGCCAGCTTTCCCCAGAGGGCACTCACACTCCGTTCACTGTTTGTGCACAAAGCACGATACTGGTACAGGTAATCAGCAGCTCCTGAGTAGTTACCACACTCGAACTGGAATTTGGCATACTGATACAGAGCTTCAATCTGGTCAGGACCAATCTGCAATGTTAAATAAGGAATGGTCAGTTTATTAGCATTTAGCACAGACCAGCCTATATATAACAATAAAAGGGCACAGCTTCAACATGTCATCTGAATTTTTATCATAGTTATTACACATTGTGCTTTCTCTAAATTGTCCCTGACTACAGAGTTGAAAGAACACAGACCTGAATTAGCCTCAATTTGCAGGCAGTTTTTGGACCAAAAGATACAGGGGGACCAACTAGAATACTAGGAAGAACTACATATGTCTAGATTTTAGGACACCTACACATAATGAACTATGTGTATTGCCAAATAAAACACATCTGGCAATCTACTTATCTGATCCACAATGTGGAAGCAAAAGTCAGCACTCCACAAATTCAAGATTCCTCACAAAATTGCGCAGAACTAGAACCAAATCATCATATGCTAAGTATATGTAACCACATGTGTAGCATCAGTAAATCAGCGCCCAGAAGATCGCTTCACTGTATGAGCAAATCAGTTTCAGGCTTTTTAATGACACATAACAAACTCCTAATTTCACAACCACATCTGGCCACGCTCGAAAACATGGAATCCACCAAATCAACTAAAGCACGCATATTATTATATATCTTAAAACAAAACAGACCGAGGCAGAAGCAGAGGGGAAAGGCAGACCTGGTATCGCTCCTGGAGCATGTGGATGTTGTACTGCTTGTCGGGCCTGAGCTCCTGCACGAGCTGCGGGTTCTGGAGGAAGGCGACGAGCGGGGGCGGCGGCCTCCTCGAGGGACCTGAGCCTGGAGACGACCTCGGCGCGGCGCTTGACCATGTCCTCGGGGACGTCGTCGGTGCCGTGGAGGGACTTGTGGATGTCCATGGCGTAGTCGACCATGTTGGTGCCGCTGAGGAGGCGGATCTTGGCCTCGAGGATCTCGGGCCCGAGTAGAGCTGCCGCTCCTGGAGGAACTCCAGCAGCGGGAACACAAGGTGGCGGTCCAGCTGCGCCGCCATCAGCGCCGTCAGGTCGTGCTCCGCCATGGCTGCTGGTGCTGCGGCCGCTCTCCTAGCTGCCTCTCCCGGAGGCGGCTAGGGTTAGGGGTTCGAGAGGACGGGAGGCGGCGGCGCGGGGAGGGATGGAGGGAAGCGGAGAAGGGATGGTTGGGTTTTGGTGGGTTTGTGTGACTCGGCTGCCGACCGATGTCGTCCAACACGTATAAACGGACGGCCAGATGAGGCTCTTCTTTTGGACCCTTTTTTTTTTTTTTTTTTTTTTTTTTTTTGCAAATCTGGGGTTTCCTATGTCACTTGTTATTCAACTCTTTTTTCTTTTAATAAAAAATAAAATGGGTTGATTTCTTTAAACAAAAATATATTGATTTTGAGTGACTTTTGACTTGGCTTAGCGTAAAGTTTTTTGTTTTGAAATTGGGTCTTAAACAATGAAGAAGCTTATGTCAAATTTTGAAGAAAGGTTAAAAATATAGTTGGCTCATTATCCATTTTAAAACAATGCTAAGTTTTTTTTGTGTTTTGACATTGGGTCTCAAACACTGAAGAAGCCTATGTCAAATTTTGAAGAAAGGCTAAAAATATAGTTTGCTCGTTATCTATTTATAAAAGTAATGCTAATTTGAGCCTGGCTTTGAACTAGTTCTTAGGTGAAACTAGGTACTCTCTCGTCCCTAAATGTTTGTCTCAGAAAACCGTGTTTCCCTCACGCACCACGCTTTAGGACGACACACATAAAGGGGACGGAGGGAGTACTGAGCTAAATATAAGACACAAGAAATGATTATTATTTTAAAATGAGCGTATGTGGAGTGGATTAAGTATTTTTTATCTTTTTTGTCATATTTTTTCTCCTTTTTAAATGCAAAATAATGAAATAAATAAGTGCAAGATATAAGTCATCTTTGTGGGGTCCTCCCCAAGTGTCAAAGATTTACGCCCACATCCAATCGAGGGTTACTCATGATGGTACATTGATCCGGGCGAGGTGAGCGAGACCAAGATCTAGGTGGTTCAACATAGACACAAGACACCTGAAGTATCCGAGGTTCGGGCCATCGGCGTGGACGTAAAACCCAACATCTTGTGCTCTGTTTTCTAAATGGTGGAAGTGTACAATGAGGTAATCGTCAGTGAGGGAGGTCCCTACCCGCCTTATATAGCTGGGGCTAGGGTTATAGATAGAAACTACGAGGTCGACTAGGATACAATCTGTTTACACGATTTCGAAATCGAGTCTATTCTATCATATTGGCATCTTCGGGATATCCACGCAATATCGATGCGGGCGCGGACTCGAAAGCCTTGGTCCGCGACTCCACATCGTAGGCCGAGCTCTTTGAGGTCACGTCCCAGAAGGCGAGCCGTGGATACCGGGGGGAATTCCCCCGCACCAAGCTAGCTCTCTGACTTATGGTGTGCGGTTGTACCTCTGCGATGCCTCCAAATGTGGGTACATCTCCGAGATGCGGGGTAGTAACACGGGCAGTAATTTTTGGAATGACTATTTGGGTTCGGGTAATAATTTTTGGAATGGCTTATAGGCATTTCAGATGTTTTGACTCTCCAAGATTATTGGAATGATTTACAATTAGGAATGGAGGGAGTACATCTTAAAGACTTATTCCCCTAGAACTGCTTTTTACGGTCTTGGCAGCATCACAATTGACTATTTGTCTCTTACAAATGGACTGAAGTACAAGTAGATTTTTAAACCCTTTTTCATAAAAAAAAAATGCAAATTTATCCCCCTTAAAAGACATATACATCTATATTTTGGACTCGGGCTTAGTGCCATGGCTTACCGCGCCAAGCTAACACATCTCGCTACCATAGACCATCGTGCTAAGGGGTTGACGTTGCGTTGTGACATGACTAGAGCTCGGCGCCATGAGTCGTGGCACCGAACTCTGAATCTCACCCTACCTTAAGTTATCATGACATGGACATCATAAATTTTACCAGGACATGGTCATATATGATTTGGCTAGTTTGTTAGACACAATAATATCCACACTTAACTAAATTCAAAGCTCCACACCATAATTGACGTGCACCGCGACAAGCTCCGGCGACGTCGGTGACATGTTGCCAGTCACGCCAACCTTGATTTCCATCCTCGACACCATGGCCTATGGTGCGATACATATTACCCAGTGTTGTAGGCAGGGCCGGGGGGTCTAAAGAGACGGTTTTCGCGGCCGATTATATAACTATAAATGTGAACTTTTTTTATGAAAAATAAATAAATGAACAAGAAACGGGAAGTACGAAAGGTTATAATTAAGCCACATCCTAAAAGCATGAAACAACATAGGAAATAATCGCGACTTCCTGAAGAGGCTCTATCATGCACGTCATATGTGTAGCAAATACGTGGTCTAGATTTTAGGGAGGTATTGGTACGACGAAAGGAGAGTTCTGAGAGTTGCTCTGGCCGTGTTGATTAAGCCAGGCCATATAAAAAACGTGGGCTGCCTGGCTGTTGTACGTGTAATGGCATTTGTTTCACGTTCTTGTACCGGTAGCATTTGATTTTGAGGTACTTATCTTAATTTCACTAATATAAAAACAGTTTTAGCAAACAATCACATACCAATTTTGGACTTTCGAGCATCAAGTTTCTAAGAAGACGTGTGATATGAACGAATTGGGCTGCAGAAGTTTCAGCAGATCCGAAGCAAAGTTTTAGAAGAAGTTTGGAGTTTAGTTCTTCTAGCTTTCTTCGTTAGCTTTAGTTTCAGGCTGCTTTGCTCTTCGATGTTAATTAAGTTCAAGTCTAAGAACTCATGTGACTTTTGGTTGCCTATATCCACTTTTGGATATAGAAGCCGGATTAATAAATCCAATTTCAAAAAACAATCACAGACAAAAAATATCTCGGTCTCAAAAATATTTTCAGAAACAATCACAGACAAAAAAAATGTTGTTTTCACTCTTTGCCCACAAAATGCCGGCCTTGCTCAGCCTAGCTCTTTACAATCCGATCCGAAGCAGAAAAGATTGCATCGCTCGGTATACTGGCTTGTCTATATATACGCACAGACCGCACACCTGTAATACTGTAGTACTACACCACAGCTCAGACAATAGAATCACGCAGCAGCTGAAAGGCCGAGGAGTGAAGAATGAAAGGAAGCAAGGTCACCGAGCATGAGGCCGGAGTCCCTGCCTCCGAGATGTGGGCGATCCACGGCACACTCCGTGCCGGGGAGCTCCTGCCGGAGCTGCTTCCGCACATGGTCTCCAAGGTAGAGCTCATCAGCGGCGACGGCGGTGTTGGTACCATCTTGCAGTTAACATTTCCTCCTGGTGAGAGAAATTTTATCTATATCTATATCTATATTATACCTAATAAAAAGCTAAATGCGTCAATATCTTACGATGAATCAAATCGCCGCCTACTACACACATACACCGCCTCAAGGCAACCTCATCGATTTAGACGCCGTACGGTGTCAAAGATATGTACATTTGATTGAGACCAATGAAGAGGTTGTGGTGAGGGCCTTGACGATGCAGCTCCATAGCTCAATTTGGCTTAATTTGGCTCAATTGAGGATGACTCTGAAAAAAGAAAATTTCTAATACAAAAAGGCAACCTCATCGATCTTAGAAAAAATACAGCAGCACACCTCAAAGAAGCCGTCAAGGCAAACTTTTATGCCAGGAAAGTATTTGGTCTGAACAGGAGTATGTCCTGTGGAGTTTAATCATAAGATGAATTAAAATGTATGATGCATCATTGGATAAATCTCCAAGTTTTTCATGTTCATATGAGTTAGAACAAAAAGAACCAGTTGAACGATGAACTGGAACAAATGACGGGTCAACGCACTAGCATTTTTGCTAGTTTGTATAATTAAAGACATGCACATCTATATATATGTTGTCCTAATCTTTGATATCAGTAGTATCATTAATTTAATTGTTCTGCTCTTGCTAGGGATTCCTGGGCTGCAGAGTTACAAGGAAAAGTTCATCAAAGTTGACAACGAGAACTTTATCAAGGAGACAGAAGCCATTGATGGCGACATTCTGAAGCTTGGGTTTCTGGCCTACAAGATAAGGTTTGAGATAATTTCAAAAGGGCCCAACTCGTCGGTGATAAGGTCAACTCTCGAGTATGAGATTGATGACACGCACCCAGAGCTTGAAGCTATGGCCAGCACGACACTTTTGGCTGCAGTTGCTGAGAAATTTTCTGAGCATGCTAAGGGGAATTAAGAAGGTGGTGCCTTGAGGGACCTCTTGAAACAAAAAATCTCAAGAGGGGAGTCGAAGGTCTATCATGAGAGTTTCAGTGCTTTTGTGTAGTGTTTCGAATAAAATATACTCCCCCATTTGTAGTCATTTAAAATTACAAGATGTTTTGACCCTTTTATTTACATACCATTTGCTATGCATAGATACATAGCAAAAAAAGTAATGTATCTAAAAAAAACCAAAACATCTTGTAATTTAGAATCAACATACTTGTTCGGTTTGGTCTATGTGACACTAGTCATCCACATTCACTGTTTTATGGCGAGGTATTTCCATGAATCAAAATTAACCACCATTAATATCTTGAGTTAAATAAATCACTTGGATTTGTCAGGCTTTTTTTTCGAAAAGCGTTCCCATTGACACGTATTGCATTAGAGAAAATAGAGTTTTACATATTTGCACACTTTTAGCCAAAACAATTGACCACAACGCACAAAAGACACACACAGACAAAAACGCCTGCTTAAACAGGTTTAAATTACCGCACTGTCTATGACTCATCACGACAAGTAGAAAAAGGGAAATCACATCACAATGCGTTAACAGTTGTGCCACATCTAATAAGACTACAAATTAAAAGCAAGGAATAAAAACCACTCGATCCTAAACAAACTGCCCAATGTGTACAGGGTGATCAAACTGAACATGACCAAGCTGACTGCAAATTGCTATTTATTAAATTACAGCAATGCTACTTTATCACATCGTATCATCGATGTTTGCAAATTGTTGACAAGAACAAATCTATACAGATCGATAACAAAGTCCTACGGATTACGTGCTAATTGGTAGCGCCTTCCATGACCAAGCTGAACATGCTTAATAACTTGGCGAACCATAAAGAAGACAGGGACGAGCATTCCGATCTCCGGCGGCAGCAACACCAGCGCTTGGATCCACGTGACGCGACCGGTGGCGATAATCCACAGGTAGAAACACACCGACCCAGCAGCCACCATGCTCCAAATAAGCAGTCCCGTGTCGACACTGGTGTCGACGGCGCCGTCGGCGGCGGCAGGCTTGTCGTCCTCCTCCTCAGGTGTGCCCTTGCCCGGCGGGATGTCCACGGCCACGTGCTGATGGTGAGCCTCGATGCCGCCGGCGTTGTTGATGGTGTGGGCGGCCGGTGGCGACCGGCGAGATGTACTGACGCCGACGGGGGCCCAGCACGTCGCCGCCACAATGAGGGCGGCGTCCATTAAATCTGTACCGACTCGATCGTATGAGCTGGGTCTCTCTGATCTGATTCCTTTCTCTTGGTATAGGAGTCTCTCCGCTTCTGTTCTTGTCCTTTCTTATAAGGCTTGACGGACCGATCGAGTCTGATACGAAATCAAATCCAAGCATACGGATCCGAGCAGGAAATTGGACTTAGAACAGTAACCAGAGGGTTCACGACTGTAAACACTGACGGATAAACCGGTTGATTTTTTTTTTTTTGACAACAGATGCTATTTTGTTTTGTTTTTAGTATTGTTTTTCATTTGGCCCGAAAGCACTATGGGCGGACCGAGCACACGCACTAGAAAGCCCGGCCCAAGAACGGCCCAGCCCGTAGTTCAGTGTGCCCGTGCCTGGCACTAGAAAGCCCGCCCAAGAACGGCCCAGCCCGTACCAGTTGATGCTATTTTGTTTTTGCTTTTTTACTTTGTTTTCGGGAGCGGCCGGAAAGAAACAGAAGAATTTTAACAACGGCCACAAAACCGCAATGCATGTGGCCTTATGGGTAAAAAAGAGAATATGTCGAGCAAACAAAAGAGGGCTTGTGCCTTAGTAAACATATAATATGACACGCTTTTAGTACCAAGCTTTAATCTTCATTTATTTATTTATTTATTTTGACTAAATCTTTAAAAATCATAGTAAATTATAGAAAAATTATAGAATAAAAAATTAATTTTGTTAAACTTTACTTGCGCACTACACAATGAGTATATATAATATGATATGCTTTAGTACAAATTTTTATTGTAGCTTTAGATCAATGCTTTTCTCAGTAATTAATTAAAATAGTTCATAGCTGCAACTTCTATAATTATTTTATTATACTATATTATATGTGCACTATGTAGACAGGTGAAGTCTAATAAAATTGATTTTTTTATTTTATAATTTTCTTTGATCTACTATAATGTTTCAAAGATTGACCAAATAAATAAAAAGAAAAAGATAAAAGCTTCAGTAGGAAAAACTTTGTACTAAAGCATATCATAATATATGTTTACTTGTAGATCTACTCATGTGGAGTTAAAAAAATTGAATTTTTTATTTTATGATTTTTCCTATAATTTACTCTGATTTTTCAAAGATTTAACCAAAATGAAAAAAGAAAAAGACAAAAACCACCATTACTATAGCAAAACCGCCTACCAAACCCGGTTTTTGTGTGTAAATGACACATTTAAACAAGTTTAAGGACCCATTTAACTGGTTTACCAAGTACATGGACCACGGAGAAGACGGTGGAACAAGTTTAAGGACCTACAAATGAATTTTACTCTTTGTGTAATATCGAATATTGATTGTTTGCTAGGGACGGCCCGGCCCATGGCTGTGAGACCTACGATGGCGCTTCGTCATAAGCGTGGCGTTTGTGTGTATACATTATTTTTCTTCTTAATGTAATGATACCTAAATCTTTTGCGTATTCGAAAAAAAAAATATTGCGACATCCTTTCATCCTAATAGGTACGATTACCTTTTACTTTGTACATAAACCTTTTTATCCATCTTAATTAAAAGGCAAAACTCCTACTGCTACATTCAAACCAAAAAAAAAAAAACCCACGCCATCATATTCACCCTCTCCACTGACAAAAACCCCGCCTTTCCCACCAACTCCTGCTCTCCTCTCCACCGATTCCCTCCCCGCGCCGCCACCATCGCTCTTTCACGCAACTCAGCCAACCATGGCGGAGCACGACCTGACGCCGCGCCTGGCGCGGCACCTCGACCGCCACCTGGTGCTCCCGCTGCTGGAGTTCCTACAGGAGCGGGGCCTCTACCCGGAGGAGGAGGTCCTGGCCGCCAAGCTCCGCCTCGTCGCCGGGACCAACATGGTCGACTACGCCATGGCCATCCACACGTCGCTCCACGGGACCGACGAGGTCCCTGAGGACATGATCGCGCGCCGCGCCGAGGTCGTCGCCAGGTACGTCGCGCTCCAGAAGCACCCCTCGCCGCTCGTCGCGTTCCTGCAGGATCCGCAGCTCGTGCAGCTGCTCAGGCCCGACAAGCAGTACAACGCCCGCATGCTCCAGGAGCGCTTCCAGGTGTGGATGCTACGACTTGTTGTGTGGATTATTCTCTGTTCTTAACACTGATTTATTTGCAAAGATAATCTGAAATTCTGATCGAAGTGATGAACAACAGGAAAGTGAGAAACTTTCCCCTTTGTTTTGGATATTAAAATTTAGTGTCGCCATCCGGGCTTGAACCTGGTGGTGTCTGCATTCCCACTTTGAGTACGACAGAGCCTTTATGTAAATGAAAAAATATTAGTGGAAATATCAAAAGTTGGTCATGTTATGTGCTACTGCTACCTGACTAATTATTAACTAATCGAGTTTTTTTATTCACGATGCAGATTGGCCCTGATCAGATTGAAGCTTTGTATGATAATGCTAAGTTTCAGTTTGAGTGCGGGTGCTACTCAGATGCTGTGGCCTATCTGAACCAGTATCGGGTCCTGTCGACGAACGGTGAGAGGACTGCAAGAGCTTTATGGGGGATGCTGGCATCAGAGATTTTAAATCGAAACTGGGATGCTGCGCTGGAAGAGCTTAATCGTTTAAAAGAGATTATTGATTCAAAGGTTTTCCTCTCTCTCCAAAAAAATAGTTTGATAGTGTTTTCGTTTGTTAGGCTAAATTATATGGCTTGCTTTGTTTCTTATGTGAGTTTTTGTGGCAGAATTCCTCATCACCACTAAATCAGCTACAGGATAGGATATGGCTGATGCATTGGAGTCTCTTCATCTTCTTTCACCATGAAAATGGAAGAAACGGGATCATTGATCTGTTCTTCCAGGATAGGTTCGTTTATTAAGAGCAAAGCTGAAAATCAGTTAGCTTTCTTGTATTGTGCTGTTAAAACTTTTTTTTTTTTTTTTTTTTTTTTTTGAAAGAAAAGTGGTAGGCGCTCTGCCTTGCATAGAGAAAGTAGAAGCAAAACACACAACAGAAAGTTCAGCCCATATGTGGCCACACAAGCCGTTAAAACCATTGTATATGTTTTTAAGCAAGATCACTATAGGCACAATTGTAAAAGTGTTCTGATATCGATAGTGAGCAAGACAGGGGGTGGTTTTTTTATGGTTTAAAGTTATGGTGCAGGCAAACAGTTCTTCTAACTAAACGTGTCGCTTCATATTTATCATAAAGAGAATCATTAATCTCAAATTAATCATGTGACAATGTGACATACATAGTTGGATAAAAACACACAGTTCTACACCCAAAAAAAAAAGATTTGTTTGAAACACGTGTGACTCCAAAGTTCCTTTTAAAAAAAACGCTCAAAAATTCTTTCCTTCCAATTCAACAATGGAACTTTTTTTTCCCCACTATGTCCAGGTCATCATATCAGATGCTTCGTCCTTCTTATTTCTAGGTACTTGAATGCAATTCAGACAAATGCACACCATCTTCTAAGATACCTAGCAATTGCAGTTGTTGTGAACAAAAGGCGAAGGAATATGCTTAAAGAGTTGATTAAAGTCATTCAGCACGAGCAATATTGCTACAAGGATCCCATAACTGACTTCCTAGAATGTTTGTATGTGAAGTATGATTTTGATGGTGCACAACAAAAACTGATGGTGTGTGAGCAGGTTAGTTTGATGCTACTTGTATGAATCCATACCATTCTATTTATTGAACTTCGCATGCATTACATTTTAATTTGTCAGCACAACCACCCTTTATGATGTGAGTCATCATCTGCTAATGTTTTTTTTACTTTTTAAATTTATTTGATTGCTAGTTAAAATGATTTTCCACGCAGTCCAAAGTTTTCTTATAACTTCTTGATGCATTGTATCTAAATTGTCAACAGGGAAATGTGGTGTCACTGGAATTATATTCTCTTATATTGCAATTATTTGCAAAGTGGTATCTGTTGCTAGAATAATCAACAATAAGATTCCAAAAAAAAAAAAATCTCAACAATAGTTGATTTCTAGAATTTGATATATTATCTCTCTTGTGTTCTAATGACTCCTTTTTCTATTAGGTTATATTGAGCGATCCATTCTTGGGGAAGTGCAATGAAGGAAATTCCATCATTGTTCCTTTCAGGGGATGAGTTCTTTGAAAATGCCCGTCTGTTTATTTTGAGACTTACTGCCACACACATCGGTGTATTGATATTAGGTCGGTGCTTCTGATTTTCTACTTACTTATAGTCAGCGATGAAATTCCATTACAACAATTAGCGGAAACCGTGTAACAATCATACAATAGGAACCACACTAAAAATCTATCTTTGTCGGGCGCATTTTAGGCCATCTGTCAGTCAGCTTGTTCTGTGTCTACCATTTGCTTTGTTCATTAGAGAACAAATGTTCTTATAATTGAGATTGCATTCCTCTTCATCTGCTTTCATCAATTCAATTTATAGACCACCAATCAGACTGTCGACTACACCCTGTTGACTACACCTGTTGTTGGGAGCAATGTCATGTTGTTAACTGCATATAACACTCAGCAAATGTTCTGGACTTGTTTCAGAACACATTGTTCATAGGTTTCATCTCATTCTTGCAGTAACGTTATTATTATAAAATAATCTGAGACTAACTATCCCCCAATGTTTATTGCTAAACAGCATTCTTGCGGAAAAGCTGAACATGAGCTGCGATGAGGCAGAATTGTGGATAATGAACAAGGTTAGGAGTTCAAAACTGGATGCCAGTATTGATTCAGTGTCAAGAACTCTTAACATGGCGGTCAATCGCATTGATGTGTAAGTTGCTTCTGTCATCCATATTCACCAAATACTAACCACATATTACAGTCTTTATATATTCAAATATATTACCGGTTCACGGTATTATATTACCCATTTACTGTGGAAGTCGTCTTTTGCGAGACATGATCAAATCATCGAAAGCTTGAAGAATCTTAAACATGCGAACCTACGTGCTAGCACAAAACATTGTGGAGCCAGCTCAGGCAGCACTACAGGCGGCTCGGGGAGATTAACACTGCATGCCTCCACTGTTTTGACTCTTGAGTAACCAAGAATTATACTTAGTGTGGAGACTGAGTTTGTTAACTTTGGAGCTGTAGGTAGGAATTAAGGAGCAAGAATAAAGGACATACACGTGGAGCATATGACTGGAAAATAGAATTAAGTTGGGGTAACTTTATTCTTAGAAATTTCCAAGTCTCTTCTCCAGAATTTTAAAACCATCCTAGAATTGATTCTAGGAGCTACAATCTCAATTCTATTTCTTTAAAACCATCCTAGAATTTTAACTTTGAATTGTAGGATGGTTTTTTGTGTGTAAAATAAAGTGCTAGGAACATAGGGGATTGTAACATGTAAAATCAATTCTTCAAGTGGGTATATATAGTCTCCTTTACTTGCAATGTTTTATTAGTTGGGGTATTGTATAATTTTTCGCCGCAAGATATCACTAGGTAAGACATAGGTCCATTTTTTTTATGAAATGACTGTCCTTTTACGGAGACATATTTTCAGGAGAAACTAAATTACACTAATTTGATATTGTAGATGAATCTTCTATAAACATGGCTAAAGTTAATTAGATTTTTACTTAATATAGTTTAGAAAGGGTGAAGTAGTAACTGCCACTGCTCATCTTCCATTACTGTGTGTAGTCTTGATTTTTTGGGAGGAAGAATGAGGATGTATACAGTGGTCATCTCAATCTACATTTTGCATTGGTTGCAAGATCGTTAGTCTCTTGTTTTAAAGGTAGTTTTATAGTAAATTATTGTAGTATTTTTTTACTTGTTTTCACTTTGTGGAGGAAGTCATGATGAAGTTAAACAAATTTTGATCATAATAGGGTATTGTGGAAAAGGAAAAGCTAGAATCTTTCAATCTACCACTCTATGGGCCATCAGTCGGAGAAGTGAAGGAACTAGTCATGCAAAGCCATTTATTCAACATGGATCTAATCAAACAATTTGAGACAAACTGGGATCCTTTCGATGAGTCAGAAGGGGATGATGTTGAGGATATTGCCAGCAGTAGCATGAATATTGCTAAGTTAGCCAGATCCCTAATAAAATCTTTAATTGTTAGCCATTTTGGAGAAACTATACTTGACGCATGGTTTGCCGAGTTTAGGTGCCTTGTTGCTAAGCACCTTGAAAAGGAGAAGAAGATCAAGTCCACCATCATTGCCATGTCCTTGAAGAAAGAATAATATTGATCCATATGGGTTTTGTTTCTCACATTTCTTTTACTCATATACCAAAGAATAAAATAAATTTTATTGTAATAAGCTTTGGAGTAAACCAAAAGAACAATATATACCCATATGGGCTTCTTTAAAAAAAATTTTCACTGTAATAAGATTTGGAGTGTCTATATAAAGTTATAAACACATAGTCAAACTGATAAATGGATATGCACTCATATGTAAGATCATTTATTGATGATGAGAGTATCTATACAGAGACCAACAATGCCTCGATTCATTGTGCTTACTTGTTGACTGGTTACGTGAATCTTCAAAATCTATATCTAACTAGGAGAATATCCCGTGAGTTAATACGCAGATTCTAGATAATTTAAAAGAAATTGGACTATATATATCTATAGTTATATAAATATCTTAAATTAGTTTTTTGGTGAATGGTTTGACGATATATGTGGACAACTAAATGCATGTTAATGGATGAAGAGGTAACTATCGTATTAAATGTGCTAGTTGGCAATGACTCCAAGTTTTAGTGGATTGTTGTTGTGGATAGTTTGGATGTTGAGAGAAATCTCTAGTGGGGTTAGGGTTTAGTTTTATAAGAGTTATAGATTAGGCCACAAATTGTGGAGGATTCATTTACCACAAAAAAAAATTGTGGAGGATTCATCCAAAAGACATAGGATAGACATTAACTAACCTTCTTTATCAACCTATTTTAAAGAAATGAAGATTAGAATGAAATTTCATCACTGTTCCTTTGAGGGATGAGTTATATGAAAATGCTTGTATCGAGACTTATTGCCACAAACATCGGTGCATTCATATTAGCTGGGTGCTTCTGATTTTCAACTCACTTCTTGTGTCTGATGAAATTCTGTTACTATAATTAAATGGAAACTATAAGAATCATAGCAAAGCAACCCACTAGATCTCGGCTGCTTAGGCAAAGTTAAATAGATGAAACTTTGGCAAAGCTAATATAAAATCAATCAAGACATATTTAAATTTTAAGGAGAATTAAATTAAACTAATTCGATATAGATGAAACTTGGGCAAAGTTAAATAGATACTCCTAAAACGAAGCCAGATGGAACTATATATGTTCTATGTGTACGCTTTAGAAAGGCCGAAGCCGAAGTAGTAAATCTGAAGAGGGGAAAAAAAATAAGGCGAGGTAGTAACCGTCGTTGCTCATCTTCTGTTACTTTTGTTTTTAGGGGCTTGTGTTACTCTATGTAATCTTCAATCTTTCATTCAGGCCCAGAACAACTGATGTCTGAACGTAGAAGCCCAGTCCAGCAGGCCCAGCACAACTGATATTTGAACTTAGAAGCCCAGTCCAGTAGGCCCAGCACAACTGATGTTCGAGCCCGTGTGACACTATCGTTTTACGCCGGGGGCCACTACTCCTTGCTGAGCGAAGAGCAGAGCAGCAGTGTCTGCACTCTGCAGTGACTCTTATCTGAAGCTCAGTTTGCCGCCCGATAATGCGCGTTGCCGCCTCCCAGCTTCCCTCCCCACCGCCACCACCTCCCCATCCCACCGGCGACGGCGAGCCGCGGCGGCGCGGCCAGAGCAGCAGTGTCTGCACTCTGCAGTGACTCTTATCTGAAGCTCAGTTTGCCGCCCGATAATGCGCGTTGCCGCCTCCCAGCTTCCCCTCCCCACCGCCACCACCTCCCCATCCCACCGGCGACGGCGAGCCGCAGCGGCGCGGCCAGAGCAGCAGTGTCTGCACTCTGCAGTGACTCTTATCTGAAGCTCAGTTTGCCGCCCGATAATGCGCGTTGCCGCCTCCCAGCTTCCCCTCCCCACCGCCACCACCTCCCCATCCCACCGGCGACGGCGAGTCCCGGCGCCGCCCACCGCCGCGCCGCCGCGGCCACCACCGAGGGCGCTCGCCGCCATACTGCGCTCGCGCGTCATCGCGTGCCTCCGCGCACAAGAGTAAGGACCTCGTCAGCCCCTGTAGGTAGGACCGCAACGTGTTCGGCGGTAGTCCTCGCCGAAGCAGAGAAACCACCAGGAACTGATTCATTCGCCGGTCAACTTGTATAATGTTGTTCCTTCTTGGTTTGGGATCCCTTGCCTTGCAGTGGCGAGACGGCGTTGCAGGCGGCTCACGCTGCTGTCCGTGGCGGCGTTACCGTGGTGAGTTCGTTGCTTTGCTCCCCTGGTCCATGGTGTGTCATGCGTGCGTCGGTGTGTCAGATGGTTCGTGGTGAGTGTGAATGTGTGTGGTATTCACGCGTAGCACTAACACACTGACACGAGCCTCCCCAAAATGATTATTCGTTTCTTCCTTCTCAGTTTGTACCACTGGGTAATATAATCCTTGAAGGGGATGTTGCCCCCTGTGTGTTTATTAGCACTACATTCATGTAGTATGTTAGTGCTGTTTGTTTTAATCAGCATTTAGGATTCCTGTTGCTAACAAGTATTCTTTCAATGTGTCGTCCAGTTGGAGGTTGTGATGATGACTCCTGGAGTACTCAAGGTGACGCACTTTTCACCATTCCTATCCGCAAATTTGGCAATGCTGCTAGCTAGTAGTTCCTGTCCTGGTCAATAAGTCTTCATATTGTATAGGTTATTGAAGATCTTTGCAGGAGTTATCCTTCTTTAACATTCGGGGTAAGTCCATCTGACATTACTCTGTAAGCAGTTTTCCACATCATTGCCTGGTTGTATACTTGTACTATGTCTATCATAGAGTTCAGTGCCAGGGCAAGACCAATGATAAAAGGATAAAAATATTTTTCCAATACAAATATTATTTGTTGACTTGGTGAGGATGATCACAATTGTGATAACACTAGTAAATATGCTTGAACCTGGGAGGATAAATTTTTAAAGTTCGGATCATCAAGGGGACATGCCAGCACACCCCTGCTACCACTTGTGATCGTGTGTGTTTTCAGCTGTTCCAACAGCACTCTATTTAAGTGAGCTCGTTCATTATTATTTACAAACCTCAAAGATGTGAGACACTCACCCCCCTCCACCCCAAAAAAATACCAGGTCCATCAGTTAGGCTGATGCAGGAAGCTGTATAATGTGTATGTGAGTTTTTTAAGACAATGGAAATGGTTTCTGGCCTCTGCCACACAGACAATGTGTATGTGTTGCACAAACATGTTTCAAAAATAAAAGGAAGTTACATGCTTCTATACCTAACTTGCACAGTGACAGAAATTTCAACCGTTGAGATTTGAGAACATTGCCAAGTAGCTTGCAGTGCGTACCTTTTCTTTCACCTTGATTGTGCTTCTATTCTATTCAGGTTGGTACTGTCTTAAATGCTGCTGATGCAAGGAAAGCAATAGGGGCTGGTGCACAATTTCTTATGAGTCCTGGCACAGTCCTGGTGCCGCGGACATCTTATTGCTCATTTCTTCCTTTAACATCACCTGTTGTAAATAGATGCTGATTGAATCATGAAGATTGTGTTTGTTTCAGGACATACTTCATGATCTTAAAAGAAAAGTAATGTGCTTTATATTCCAGGAGTGATGACACCAACTGAAGTAAGTATCAGATGACATGTGTAAACTTCCATCATATTCAGTTAATACAGTTCTGAGTTGTGCGATCTTCGTGTTCTTTGACATATTTTCTTTCTGGCATTCATAGGTTTTATCTGCTTGCAGCGCTGGTGCAAAAAAGTTGTCAAGGTTTCATAACTACACCTTGTTCTCATAGGCATGTTTTATTTAATTTACTTTGTAGACTGGTCAAAAATAAATTAATATACATCACTACTGATGATTCTTTTTTGTTCAGATGAGGTTGAACAAAGCAATTTATTGTGCAGTTTCGATTGGCTAATCAGTAATCAAATGTAGTTTGTATTTCTAGGTCACTTGACATTAAATGGCTTGGATGTAATTTAACCAGGTGTACCCAGTTTCAGTGATGGGTGGAGAGCCGTACATGTCAGCTCTGAAGAAACCATTTCCTCACATACCAATGGTTGCTTCTCAAGGAATTAAAATCGGTAAGCAGCTTTGTTTAGTGTCTGTATGTCAATGATGCCTACACAACTTCCTGTTATTTTCTTCGGTATAAAATATCTTGAAATCTCAACCGACAAAATATGCAAGAACATTGAAAGCAATATCTAAGCTTCTGATTCTGTTAACACAATGAATTATTTCCAGCTTTTTCAGAACCTCCAAAGCGGTTCTTGTATGAAACTGATGTATGAACCATTCCAATCTGGTGGTATTGTATTTGTCAGGTTCAATCAAGAGGTACATGGAAGCCGGGGCATCTGCGGTGGTCTTATCTGATACTATTTTTGACAATCAATCGATGAGGGATGGAAAATTCGATGAAATTTCAGAACTAGCAAATCTAGCAACTTTAGAGGCATCGCAGTACATGAAATGAGACAAATCTGACAAATCTACAAGCATCACAGATTCGGTGTGTGTATTAGGTTTGGACACAACCTTGGTGTGGATTTTAGTTGACTTCTTTGGAAAGAGTCAGTTGACCTCCTAAGCACAGCTATAGAAGCTCTGGTCACTGGTGCTATGCACCTGCAAGAAGCCGACAATGCACCAAATTTGTGTGCTCCGAACAAGGATCTGATGATCAGAGGATAATGTGATTCCAAGAAGCCAACCACACATTCTAGGTGCCTCGGAATCACCACAACCCGCAGAAGAAAGAGGCGGATGAAGTCATGAAAGGGAGATTGCTGATTTGCTTGTGGTTTGACTGACCTGGTAGATGTAATGCAGATTCATAGGAGGGTAGTAGTAGTAGTAGTAGTACATATCTGAAGACCGTTATACTTTTAGGCATGGACTTTGTGTGGATCAATGTGCTTGGACAGGTGTTGTATGTGTTTATCCGGGAATTCTGCACGAAATGAGTTTTATGCTGTCCAGCCTCTCTCGCGCTCGCGCATGAATCTGTTTCCTTATATTAATCTATACCTAATAATAAAGTACGAAAATTTCTGCCGTTTTTTTTCCACCTCTTTTTCTTTCACCTACCCTTCTCGCGGTAGACGGTTTTCTTCTGCCCTTCTATATCCCTGTACGTGAATCACAGCAGGAATCGTGAACTACAGAGTTCATGTATCCCAAACCAATTCAATTCCAAAAGAAACAAAAATCACATAAACATCCACAATTATACACAAATGTCCGCCGTGTATATGAATCACAGCCGTGATCTCTAGAGTTCGTGTCCCAAACCTGGCCCTGTTCGACTTCTACGAATCCCGTGCCAGCTTGCGCGGCCTCGTCGAGTCCGGCGTCGCCACGGTGCCGCCGCCGTTCCTGACGCCCGCTGCGTGGATCGATCTCCTTTGCGGCCACCACGGAGGCCTTGGTCGCCCCAACTGTCGACCTCTCCCTCCCGCGGCCGTCGCGCTCGTTGGCGTCGTGGCGAGCTCTTGCGGCTTCTTCCAGATCACCAACCACGGCATCCCGGCCGGCACCGTCGAGTCGGCGCTCTCCGCGGTCAGGGCCTTCAACGAGCACCTGGCGCGCTCGTCGTGCTACTCCATCAAGAATACCGGCCGGCCATCTACACCACCGTCCCATGCCGCTGTGGAACGCCGGGCAGCCTGCCAACAAGCCTCTCCTGCCATGGCGCGACACGCTCGTTCTCCGCTTCTGACGGCGAATCTAACATCGGCCACCTCCACACGGCGTGCCTGGACGCGTTGCTGGAGTACCAGCGGGCCGCTCCGCTGAGGGCGCTCGGGAAGGTGATCGCCGGCCTGCTGTCGGAAGCGCTCGGCGCGAGGGGCCGAGCAGCTGGACAGGGCAGTGCAAGTTTGAAGCGACCCTGGTGCAGTGCCACTACTACCCGTTGTGCCCTCAGCCGGAGCAGGTCGCCGGCAGCCCTGTCCACACCGACGGTGACTTATTCATGCGCAGGACGGAATCGGCGGGCTGTAGGTGAGGCTCGACAGCCATGGAGATGCCTGGGTGGACGTCGTGCCGGTGCACTTCTTATCAACATCGGCGACGTGCTAAAGGTACTATAGTCATGGAATACCAAGTCCAATTTTCTTTCAAGGTTTTTCAAAAAAAAAATAGTATCTTCCTAAAATTGAGTTTTTTTTTATTTTCTAGGACTAGAATTTAAGAAAAGTAGTGTACGTGTACAAAGTAGGGTATGCCCGGGATAAGGATAATCTAGAGAATTAATTAGATAAGGGAAGTTGTGAAAAGGGAAACCAAAATGTCATGATCCAGAATTGGGCCAGCCCGAGAGTGGCTAATTGGGCCAAACGGCGACGGCCGCCGGCCCGGGAGGGGGGCGTCTTGCGGCGCGAGGGGAGGCCGGCCCCGCCGCGGCCCCTCTCCCGCACGACTCAGAGTTTGCTTCGCTTTCAAGTTAGGATTATCTTAGGTAATTTTTGTGTGCAAGGGGCTATCTCATCTATAAGGAAGACCCTTATTAGGAAATAATAAAATAGGAATTGCTTGTAAAAGGTATTCCGGTCGTATAAAGGAAACCTTATAGAGATTGCTTAGATTACAAGTCCCACTAGTCGGGCTATATAAGCAAGAGACATGTAATCTCTAGGGGATAAGCAAGCAATAAAGAAATTTATCCCAATCTCCCGTCTCTCTCTCGCTCGTGCCGCCCCGTCCTCCACCCGGCGCCGCCCCGAAAGACGCCGCCCACTAGCGCCGCCGCGCCGCGGCGCGCCCACGCCTCCGCCTCCCCGCCGTCACCCCCGCCGTCGTTCCCATCTCCTTCCCCAATTCCCCCCCCCAATTCACGTGTCAATTCCGGCCCAATCCAGCCGGGAATCCGGATGTACGGTATCCGAGGAGACCGGGGCGATTCCCACCACCCATGGCTTCCGAGATGAAGGAGTTCACAGCGGCGTTGAAGGCGCTCCTCGGCGACAAGCTGCGCGCCGGATCGACCGGCGCCGGACGACATGGAGACTTCGCCTACGCCGGATGGAGTCACGCCACATCACGTCGAGGACCACTGCTGCGTCACGGCGACCACGCAGCCGGAGGGCGACCCGGCGCGCCCGCCGCGGCGCACGGGGGCGACCGCTTACGCCCGGCGCCGCCCCCTCCCCGCGCGGATCCGTCGGCGGCTCCGACCCGCTATCCTCCACCGGAGGAAGATGATGGCGTTCTTGGTGATGCTCCGGGTATCGACGTCACCCTCGGCGACACCGCGCACCGCTGCCCTCTCCTCCCCACCGACACCGCAACCGTGCAGACGCCCGGCGAGAGACGGTCGCGGCGGCACCTACCCGCCCTACGGGCGCCACCACCCGGGCGTACCTGACCGCGCCACCGGCGGGCCTTTCCGTATGGTGCCACCCAGGCATCACATCCCCGCTCGATCGTCGGCGTCCCGCAAGTCCAGAGTACGGCGGCACCGACCACCCGACCTCGGCGGCGCCGCAATTTCGGAACTCTTCTTCCGAATTAACTTGAGACGCCCCGCCGACTTCACGTGAGTTACGTTGCTTTCCACCTTGTGGGTATTCTTTGCGAGCCGGTTCATGGATCTGTCCAAGACGAACTCCTCGATCGGTGGGATGAGTTTCACTCACCGCCTACGCCATCGCCAGGGACCACCCACCTACCTCGACACGCCGGGCGACGCCGCCGCCTTCCCGGGGAGGCAAGGCGAGCGACTACATCGGCGCCTTTGAGAACTATGCACTACGCGATGGAACTCGAGGGACGGTGCCACCGTGTCGACCTCTTCGTGGGAGGCCCACGGAGACGCTTTGCAACACGCTCGAATGGTTCGGAGCCTCGTTCGTTGGAGGAGGCCATCGACCTTGCCCGCCGCTACAATGACGACGGCCGGACGACGCCAACGAGCACGCTGGCACCGACGCCGCGAGCGGCCGGCCATGGCCGCCCATCCGGTGGCCTCGACGGGCGACATAGCCGCCGCCTGGTGGTGACCGCATGCCGGGGACAGAAGCGTCTTCTTTGTTGCCATGGATAACATCGAAGGGGCGACAAAGAATCGACATGATCACCGAGCTACAATTGGGCACAACTACCAACAAGGAGCTCGGGATCATCTCCAACGCCATCGAAGCCGGGAGCAGGCGCGCCGCAGTGGAGTCTCCACTATGGCATCGTGAGGAGGCTTCCACCGCTACTACATCCCCGCCGCCGCGAGCTTCTCCGGGACTTCCTGCTGGGGAGAACGTTCCATTGCACGGCGTAGCGATGTGGGCTTCCACCTCCCAATCGCCCTTGGGAGGATCGGGCGTTCCGCAAGCGTCCTTCTTCTCGAGCGCGCCCGACGAGCGGATCGAGGGTGCCACCGTCCTCCCGCCGACAACAGCGGCGGCGTCTTCTTCGCATCGACAACATCACGGTTGGCGCCAGGTGGACAAAGGGAGATGCGTTTGGGACCCCGTCGGCCGCCCGCCCGACCTCCACGGCTGCCTCCTCGACTTCACCTCGTCGCCACCTCGTCGCCGACCGTCTGCGCAGGCAGCTCCATGCAAGGTGAGCGGTGCCGACGACTTACACCTACACGTCTCCACCCCCGACTCGCCCGGATGCTCGAGCCGTCGGGCACCCTCCCGCGCCTCCGTCATGCGTCGTGCATGGGCGAGCGTTCGCCGTGCGACCCGCCGAGCTTCAAATTCAGCATCTACTTGGCGATTTTTCACCTCGACTTCTCCTTCTCCGACAAGGACTCCAAAGATCTCGGCGGCGACATAACGACAAGTGCGGCCCTCTAAATCCTCTACGCCGGGCCGGAATTGTCACTTCCCGATCAACGTGCCTTTCGCCACCCACGGTGGGTTGGGGCTGCGCGTGGACGCCGCCTCGTCGAGCGGTGGGGAAATGTCATGATCCGAGTGGGCGGCGACCGAGTGGCTAATTGGGCCAAACGCGACGGGCCGGCCCGGGAGGGATGGGCGCGCGCACGCGAGGGGAGGCCGGCCGCCGCGCGCTTTCCCTCTCTCGTGCGACTCGAGTTTGCTTCGTTTCAAGTTAGGATTATCTTAGGTAATTTTTGGTGTGTAGGGGGCTATCTCATCTATAAGGAGACCCTTATTAGGAAATAATAAAATAGGAATTGCTTGTAAAAGGTATTCCGGTCATTATAAGGAAACCTTATAGAGATTGCTTAGATTACAAGTCTCACTAGTCGGGCTATATAAGCAAGAGGCATGTAATCTCTAGGGGATAAGCAAGCAATAAAGAAATTTATCCCAATCTCCCCGTCCCTCTCGCTCGTGCCGCCCCGTCCTCCACCCCCGCCGCCGCTCGCAAGACCCACCCCGCCGCCACGCCGCCCGAGCGCGGCCACGCCGCCGCCTCCCACCGCCGTAGTCACCCTCGCCCGCGTTCCCATCTCCTTCCCCAATTCCCCCAATTCACGTGTCAATTCCGCCCAATCTAGCGGAATCGACACAAAAAAACTGACCACAATTTTGCAATAAAAAAGCAGGACTTCTTCTAAAATAATTCATAATTAGCTAGGAATCTTACGTTATTTAATAATTCATATGCACCCATGTTCTTTTTATTGTATTTTTTCATAGCTACATTGAAATTGAAATAGGAAGCAATGGAATTATCAACAATTGACAATTACAACACTATATTATTAATAATCGCTTCTTTCTAGACTGTAAATTGTTATATCTTTTGTAAGAAATTAAATTGTAATTACTAATTGTTATATCTTCATGAGCTATATTCGTTCGAAAGTTAGGACAATGACACAAGATATAAATCCCGTTGCAACGCACGAGCATATTTCCTAGTATAAATAAAACATAAAAGCCGGCCCAGCCGGATCATAAAAAACTTTTCGAAACTTTTGAAGTAGGCGAAGTGACACGCACTCGTATCTCAAATGGGAAGAAGTCACCTAGCCATATCATGCTTACGTTTGGAGACACATCCCGCAACATCTAGAGAGAATTATTGCAATGAGAGATCTAAAACCCAAGAGCCGAGGAACCCTAGCTTACTACATCACCTGAAAACGTACCGCAACAACTAAAGAACACGCGAGATCCAGAGGACTAGGAGGAGGAGGAGAAGGAGGACAACGAGGAGGAGGTGGTGGAGTAGAGAGCTCCAATCCACGACCTGCCTACCTCATCGGAAAGTTGGGCCTCTTAGGCCTCATCTCTAGTGGCACGAAGGTTGTCAATGGGGAAAGAGGGAGCTAGGAAGGGAGAGATGGCGCGGCTCATGGAAGCTGTTGTTGTCGCCCCTCAACTCCAAAGACCATGGAGGTCGCAAAAAAAGGAGAGAAGAGGGAGGGAGGCGGGAGGGAGGTTAGCGGGCGCCGATAGACGGCGTGGAGGGCGCTCGGGGGAGCTCGGGCGACGATGCTCGAGCCGGCCGAGTGGCGACGAGAAACAAGGAGCGGCGAGAAGAGGAAAAGGAGGCGAGCAAACACATTGAGTAGCGGTCGACGGACGGCGGCACGATCGGACATTTAGGACGCCCTAATCATAGCATTACGGGTGTTAATAGCTTATTTCCTCCATCCGGAATACATGTCGCTCGCGATCGGACTCCACGCCAATGACGCAGACCAAAAATACGTGTGTACCCCCTACTCTGCTCTCTCGATTCTCACGCCAAGAAGACCACGACGGGACGTCGGGAACCAACCAAGGAAAGGATAAGCCTCCTCCCACGCCCCCCATCCGTTCTTTTTATTATTTTCTCATCCGTGTAGTGGTGGGGCACGCAGGCGTGGATCGATGGACTCTGTCACGTGCTCTAGCTTGGGACTACGCCAAATTTTAAACGCCAAAACGACATATTAGGAGACGGAGAGGACAATTTAAAATAGAGATTGAGGGGGCACTACTCACTAGAGAGAAAACCCACGCGCTCATTCTGTCATTCAGTTTGTCATTTGAGGGTCCAGAGACCAGAACCAGAACGCTAAAACCCTAGTAGGGGTAAACCTGGAAAGACTGCGTCACTCCCTTTCTCCCCTTTCCTGTTCCACTTCAAGCGCCTTCCGCCGGCAACTCGAGAACGGATCGCGTCGTTGTCCTGCCTCCTGCGGCGTCGCCCTCCTCCTCTTCCCCACTTCCGCTGGTACGTATTGGCGCGGGTGGCGGTCATCCGGACCTGATGGATTTCGTAAACCTAGCTTGTTCCGGCGGCTGGTTCTGTCAAATCTGATTCTGAGCACTAAGTTAGTTGGGGATTTGTTTTTTTTTTTTTCCTCACCCGGTCCCCAGTTACTTGTGATATAATTTCAATCTTTAATCCGTGCTTCGACTAGGTTTCCTCTTCCTGACCTCTCAAGATCATTCTGCCCAAGGTGCCCAATTCCCCGACCGGCGATAGGGAATGTATGTATGATGAATGTATACCAGTGACATTTCTTTTTGTTGCAGATTTTTGTTTAATCCGTGCTTCCACTAGGTCTCCAATTCCCAACATTTGGTACTTTTTTTTTGTTCAGGTTGAAGACTGCTTCTGTGAGATTGTTGCGAGATGGTGGTTTCCGGCCGTCCCGAGTACTGCTGTCTGGGTATTCAGAAACGGTTGCCCCTTTGATTCAAAGGTTTTACTCGACGCCCATTGAGGGGATCACTACTAGCATCAAAGCTGATGGCGAGGTCTCATCTCAGGATGGTACTACTCTGCCCCGTGGTGGCAGCAGGCCAGCGAAGAAAGGGTTCAAGAATTATGGACCCAAGAAGAAGCGACATGGACCTTCTCAGAAGGGTCACCGTCATGAAACGAAACCGCCAGGCAGTGGCAAGGATGGATCTTCTCAGAAGGGCAGCCACCATGGAACGAGATTACCAGGCAGGGATGGACTTTCTCAGAAGGGAAGTCATCAGAAAAAGAAATTTGCCACACACAGACAACCTACCCTTCAAGCCTTTTCTCTTCCAGATTGTATTGGACGCTTCTACGGGTTATCTTGTGACTGTACTTGACACATGGGTGAAAGCCGGTAACCGCCTGGAAAGAGATGCAGTCTATGCGGTTTTGTTCCATCTGAGGAAGCAGAGAATGTATAACAAGGCTTTGAAGGTACCTGTTTCGTTAACTATGTAACTATGATGGCTGCTTGTCGGACCCATTTGCCATTTGTTTCAATAAAATGCATTTAAGTTTACATGTAGCAATAATCCAGTGGTCTTCAGCATTTAGTCTGGCTTATGCTTCGTTAATGCCCTATGTTAGTATCTTTAACCTAATATTCTTGGCATAATTTAACACTTTTCCACTGCCCCCAGTGTTTAGTATCTTTTACTTAATAAGTTAATAGTGGTGGGGTAACTTTCCTGCTTGGACGTTTGTCCAGTAGAATGTAAAACTGCACTTTCAGTCTAGTTGCTAGAATCATAGGAAGCTGACATTTCTCAAGCTGTTGTCTGTGCTGCACTTGTTTCTAATCTTTCTATCCTAGCAAAACTATTAAGAAACTAAGTAAAAAATTAAATAAAGATGACATTTTGCTCAAGGATTACTTACAATATGAGCATGAATGAATTATCATTATCATTATCATTGGTAGCAAGTTTTGATTTCAAGTCCTTATTAAACGTCTGTCTTGATTTGTGGAGATTCACATTTTCAAATGATCTTGTACTTTGATTGCTTCTTGGGGAAATGGGCATGTTGATGAGGCTTCTCAAGGAACTGAAGTATGTCATGTCCTTCTCATGCTGGAGATGCCATCCATCAGGAAATTATTACTCATCCATTAGAGTAGCTAAGTTTGCCAGAGGCAACTAACATTCAATTTTTTTAAAAAATTGAGTTAACATGTTTTTCATATAGCATGCACCACTGGAAATCTGATTTGACACGATGCATTTGCAGATTTAGAAGGAAATGATCTGTTTGTGCTTGCAAAACATCCAAGTTGTTGGACAAGCACTGGCATAAGTTTTATTTAGAATACAATGTAGCCTTGGTTACTTACTTTTGGTGATTATATATTCTTCAAAAAGTAATATAATCAGTGTAGCCTTGGTTACTTACTTTTTGGTTACTTACAATGTAGCCTTGGTTACTTACTTTTTTTTTTTTTTATCTTTTGCTTTGTGATGATAAAAGAAGGAAAAATACATGGGAGGGGTGCGAGGGTTTAGACTGTTGAGAACATTCTTCTCGCCATTGAAATCTATAGCGATCCCTTCTATGCCATCAGAAATTACATGTTCCCTTTGTTGCCATCCGTTTACATTTTCCTTCCCCAAGTGCCATTTTTTTTAGATGCCATTTGTTATTATTCTCAATGTTAGGAGATGGCACTGTGCTAGGGTAGTAGTGTGCCGGCAGGTACTGAGTGGACAGCAAGCTGAAGGACATGTGTCAATTAATATTTTGGCAACTATATGATATCCCCAGACAAGTTAAAGGACCGTTAGTGTATTTTATCTCTAGACATTCTTTTGGCACATTCCACCTTTGCATATGCTATGATATTATTTTAAATCTATAGAACTGGGTAGCACAAATTTACATACTTTTTTTTGGTAATTATTTCGATACAGTTGTCGTTTTATGTGAATTCAGGTGAGTTGGCAAAGGCTGACTCGTTTTTGGTGAATGTCACAGAAGATAATCCTGACAGATACCCCTTTTCGGCTCATACATAATAACCTTACTGAAGGTTTTGCAAAAAGGGTGATATCCATAATGCAGAGAAGATATTTTGATAAACTAAAGCAGACCAGCTACCCCAAGAGAGTCCCTGCCTTATAATTTGTTACTTGCAGCTTATGACATGCCCAGATTACACCCTATGGGTTCAGAGAGAGGATGAAAGCTGACAATTACAAGCCGAAAGCAAGAATCATATTGAGCGATTGAACCTTCTTGACAGATTGTAGAAAGCAGCAAATCCGGTGGTTTTCTTCTTTTTCACCCCTTTGCCGTGACCACATGGAACATTTTCCACAAAAGCAAAGTTAGAGAGGCCGAAGATTCTACCAAGGCCATTTTGTTCTCCCGCATGAGTTTTGTGCACCTTGGCGCCCAAAAGGGAGCCCACGCACGGAATGCGCATGTTTGCAGTGTGATCAGAATTTGAAGCGAAGTTGCTAGCCAAATGTGGACACTTCTGATGGTATATCTGATTAGCTTCGTACTAGCTAGTAATAAATCATTATGGAAATGGAAACAAGTTTTTTTTGGATGTTTTTTCACTCTAGATGTGATCCCTGCTTATTTATGAAATATAGTTTCAGTCACTAGGGTGTTACATTAGTTTGTAGTCCCTGTTGATGAAATGGGAACAAGTATTTTTTTAAAAAAAAAGATATTTGTAGTTGAGATTGAGACTCTTGCATGTAATTCGAGTTATATCGCCATGGACGACATGTCGGTTTGGAAGGGGTTACTTAACCTTTCTCACATTTTATTTTTAGTTTGTTCGACCATCCATTGAATAAGCCTCGCGGGCTCGTTATTATAGAAGTTTTGGCTTTACTAGCTATCCTTACCCTTAGCCGCAGTGAATCGACTGGAACACCTGGTCATGTATGATATTTGGCTTGCCATGCCACATGTGTGCTTATCATACTGAATTTTAACAAACTTGTTATTTATTTGATTGATTGCTTCTGAATTGTGTCATGTACACCAAACTGCTCAAGAGAGAATAAGTGAAAAGCCAAGGAAAAATAAATAGAGAAAAGGTTCTCTAGAGAGGGACATTAAATTATGTACAACTGTTGTCTTGCTGAAGGGAGGATAAGCACTTGCTTCTTTGGAGTTATTTTAGAAAAAATTTTTATAAAAGCCATTTTATTTTTTACATAATTGATAGCAAATTCATAAAAACTTGAAGAGTTTTAGAAAAAAAGTGATTAATTATTTTTAAGTTAGTGAAATTGTCCACGACCTGTAATTGAAATTTGGGGTGTGACAGTTTCTTCATGTCCTTTTGTCTGAGTTTCCTTATTAGGACGTCTTCTTGTCTTTTAAGATATTTAAAACCCCACTTGATCTTCACATAAGGTGTTGGTTCATTTTGATCATCATAGCGTATCTCATGTTCATCTCTTGCATCTACAAAACTAAATACAAAGTATACTAGCAAACATTGTTAATGATGGTTGTTCGGCTGATGGGTTTTTGCATTTGATAAGTCGTCTGATGCTGCTGTATTGTGAGAGAAAAAACACCGTACCATAGCTGATTAGTTAAATGATGAACAAGAGGGTCCATATATATTCCATACATCAATGATTCCTATCCTCCAAAAGTAATTGATAATTTTGCAATATCCTCTTGTGTGATGCTCAAGTGTCAACCAAAATAATTAGAAGCGCATGCACCTTTGGTTTCGAGAATCATATACTATTTCGTACTCAATGGCAATCATCCATTTCAAATTATAAGCTCATTTCAAATTATAAGCTCTTCAGTTTCTCTAGCTTTGATATATTTCTAAAAATAATTATATCACATACAAGTTCAAAATAAATGCATTGCAAAAAAAAAAAAAAAAAAATCTATAAAAAGCATCATAAATGTAATAATTCGACCTTGTATGTAGTGCTTCGATTTTTCTAAATAATAAACTTTTTCAGCAATATTTTTTAAAAAAAAAGTTAGCAAACTCTCGTGTACAGTAAACTGCAACCGAAGGGGCCAAATCACACAGGTGAAGTGCAGACTGCACTGCAGAGATGAAACCGCTGTAGACCCGCAGCTCTCCTCTCCATCCCGGCCAGTCAAATCTGAACCCACAGCGAGAAATGGCGGCGGCGGCGCTCGACCGGCGATCTCCTCCGCCGCATCCGCCTCTCCCTCGTCCTCGCCTCGGCGCCGCGGCGTCCCAGCCGCGCGCTGGCGCGGTGGCTGGCGCCACGGTCCATGTCCTCGCACGACGCGCACCTCACCCGCGAGGAAGTCGTCGACCGCGTCCTCGACGTCCTCAAGAGCCACCCCAAAGGTCGACCCCTCAAGGTACCCACCGAACCCCTCTCCACATGATCTCGATGTCGAGCGAGGCCGGGCCCCACGAATCCGACTAACCTAGGCGTCGGCGGCGGCGATGGCAGGTGACCCCGGAGGCGCACTTCGAAGGATCTGGGGCTCGACAGCCTGACACCGTCGAGGTGGTCATGGCCATCGAGGAGGAGGTTCGAGATCCCCGACATGGAGGCCGACAAGATCGACTCGCTCCCGCTCGCCATCGAGTACGTCGCCAACCACCCCCATGGCCGGTTGGAGCCTCTGCTCGCCGGAGAGGAGGCTTAGGCGAGGTGAGGGGAGGTGAGTTTTCTCTTGGTTTTGTTTCAGAGGGCAAATAATCAGCCGGCGTGGCAGGAAAACTGGTCCCTGCGCTCTGCATTTGCTTCACGGTGACAGATGATGATGATGTCGAAATGGAACATTAACATTTTGTTTTTTTATTAAGACGCTATTAAGATGCAATGCAAATGCAAATGTTAGGGTTGCTGTTTTTGTGTGTTATATCTATATACTGTTGACAAACTAGTTTGGTTGATTGTGAGTCTGCTCATTGTTCGATTATTTGAACTGGGTTCACGATAGTTTCTGTGATCTTTGGACCTAAAATTGATGAGAAAATAGTGTTTCGTTGCTTACGGGGATCAATTGGTTCATGACAGCTGTATGTGATAAAACTTGTCCTATTCCGTTTGTAACGATGATAATGTCTGTTTTATGTGACCAAGTTATGGTTTTGTTAGTTGAAATACTCACCTATTGTATGAAGAGATCAAAGGAAACTGAGTTCTAACTTATTCAAGCTTCCATTATGTGCTTACAGTAGTAATTCCATTTTGCCTAAAAGATTTTATTCTATTGTTGAAAACCATTGCATAACATAGTTCTCTTAGACTTCGAGTTTGTTTTAGTATCAGCAGAATTGAGAAAGGCTTTCTTCTGTTGGTTTATCAATATTCTCTTTTATTAGTTTCACCCAAGTAAAATTTTCTACTAGCAATGTTGCTTGCAATGACAGTGTTTACAAGTTATCCGACTAATCATGAGTTTGACTAGTCAGCCTAGTCAGTCCCTTGAGTCTATCATGGTCATGGGTATCAAGGTGATTAGCTTCACTAGTTTTCTAGTTTGTCTGACTAGTCGTCGATAAATCATGATTAGTCATCCGATTAGGGGGAGGGATGACAAGGGGTGTCTGCTGCCTTGGGTGGGTCTGCTCCACTGGGCTTCCTAGATGCATGCTATTGGGTTGCAATTTGGCATGGTAGGGTTAGCATACTACTGTCAGGTTGCCCGCAAAAGGCAGACTTATGGGATGGGAGGCATCAGAAATTGGCACAAGCCTGCACAATACATATACACCAGAAATTGCTTTGCTGCGTCGCTGCCCTCTGCTACTCTGCTCTGTTGTGCACACTCCTGGGCTCCTGGTTACTTGATGCTCTGCTGATCTGCTCTCTAAGTAGCCTCTAGAGTGTGGTGTTGTGTTACTGCCCTTTGACTCTGAAGGCCTTAACCAGCTTGTAGTGTATATGTATCGCGATGCAGATGCTCTTGACCGTGAAGGCTTGAATCTTCTTGCCATATGGTCTTGATGATTGATTTATTGTATATACTATATAATGTATGTAGGTTTATATAGTATGCATAATGTATATGTCCTGGAATATGTAAAGGCGACTAGGACCGACTGGCCCGACTGGTTGTCTGGTCGATGACAAATCACAACTAGTTGCTTGGTCAGTTCCGTGAAGGTTGATTGGGGACAAATATATGACTTATAAAACATTTAGGTCGGTCTGGTGCAGGAGATATCTGTCCAAGGCTTGGGAGTTGAACCTATCTTAGTTGGTGGGAGTGTACTGTTGTAGGTGTATGCTCTTGCACCTCCCAGGTTTTAGTCCTCTTTGACTAGAATTGCAATTTACAAAGTGAACCAAGCAACATACAATTGAATCAGCTTTCTTTTTGTTGTGTTGGGCTGTTGGCCCTGTGAATCAGCTTTCTTGGTTGTGTGCTGGGCTGTTGGCCCTGATTGACTTTTCGGCACAAATTATAAGACTTGCGTAACCACTTTTGGTATTCTTCTAAAATTTAATAGAAATAATTATGCATTCATGTCTCTCATGTCTAAATATTCATATAAGGTATAGACCGTGTTGTGGTTGAGTTACTTTGTTTTTAGAAGTATCGTTGGTTGTATTTCTTGATGGTGCAGAGTCACCTGTTGCTTAGTTAAGTATTACCTCCATTTTGCTATGCTTGACATTGCCTCATTGGAGGACAGAAGCAAAGTTATTATAGTAGTTTCACTCTTGAGCGATATTTTAATACTGCAAAAAACAATGGATTTGTACCATCTGGCATGTTCTTTAGTAGTAGTCTTTCTCTTTAGGGGGTTCTGTGGATCATGGTTTCTCAGGCATTTGCCTGGCCAGGCTGAAGTGATCCTGCCCCAGGCTAGCCCAGGCAGCTGGACACTGCCAACAACCATTAGTGCTTCAAAACAAGGGCCTGGTAGAACTAAATCCAAATAATGAGTAATGATAATGATTCTTTTTCCTAGTTAACTAGTTCTGTTTGTGGTCCTGACTGGCTTAGCATGAATAAGACTTGCTTTGACCATTTTTTGGTTTTTCTGCTATATTTAATACAACTAATATTATGGTGTTTATGCTCATGTTTAAAAAATCATAGAAGGCCTGTAACATGTCCCAGATTTTTTTTTTCCTTGACAATGCAGTGTCATCTGTTGCTTGTTTTTCTTTTTTGACATAGATTGCTTGGTTAGTATTCCTTCCATTGTGTTATGTTTATCCATTTTATGAGCATTAAGAAGAACAGCATATGTAGTGTTTTTCTTAAGATTTAGTGCTTGAAACATGGGCCTCAGAGAACTAAATCAAAGAGTTGATGTGAAATGACCATCCATTCGCCCAGTTACATGACACAATATAACCACTAAGCTTCTTTTGTAGCTTTAAACTTTAAAGTCAGGGGTAGAGTGGAAGCTTTGCAATAGTTATGTTCTTTTTTCCCTGAACAAACAAAATATTTTACACAACATATTCCAATATGATAGTTTGCTATACATGTGTCTTTTTTGTTCAAGTAGAGTTGGGCACCACACGTGTCTTTTGTTCAAGTAAATAGAATAGCTGTAAAGATATTTGATTTTGTACTACATAGGAGTTAACCAGCTTCCACAGTTTGCTGAAACCTAAAGTTCTGCACTCTTCTCTAATCACGAATCAGCCTGATTTCAGATGAGCGGTCATTATTTTTTATGTGAATTAGTGTTGAATCCCTAAAGTAGCATTTCTAGTGAGATGCCACCACTGATATCAGGTATGTGGCTGCACAGTGTGGTGCCCCCACTCATGCATCTATCTAGCCAGACAGCATCCTTTCTTTCTCTCAGTTCTGCTCATCCTGCCTTACATCTACATCAGGTTTTAAGCCAAAGGTGTATAAAGTTTCCAATGTTCTTTTGGGAGGTGTTTTTCCTTTTGCTGAAAATTTAGTTTGGTTTTCTGTTGGTAGATTAGTCAGTTGTTGCATTCTAAATTGTTTGTTCCCAGTTGCCGTGTCTGCTTGTGTTTAGTTTTCTGTTGTGGTGCATTTTGTACATGTTATGAGATTTTTTCATATATAAACAAAGAAGGAATCAGGTTGCCCATTGGGTAGTATGCAGTATGCAGTAGTAGCTAAGAAGTGAGGTCTAAGTATTGTTTTGGCTAGGACCTTCGGGTGTGTCTCAACCTGACAGTCATTACCATCTTTATGATGGATGTCACTGTCAAAGTAACAAATTGAAAAGCAGGCTTTTATTCATTAGTAGCTCAAATATCAGCCAAACCTTGTTGAAAAAGATCGAAGCGAAAAACTGTAGAATTATATTTCTACTTTTTAGTATCTGCTGTCTATGCAGACTACCTCTCACGTAGTTGTGTACAGAAAGACACTACTGATCTTTTGGTTTCTTGAAACACTTCACTCATATACCTGTCTTAGCACATCATGCCACAATAGCGTGAACAGGATGGATTGCAGTACTGAATAATGACTGTTGAGAATTTTTGGCTTATTAACGATAATCTGTTTCTAGTTTGCTTCCAACTGGATGGATCGCATTGATGTTTTGAACTTTTTGATAGAAATCATACAACACCCGCACATCACACTTTGATGACAATATTGTGTGTCAATTCAGTACGTACTGCACTTTCTGTCTGCATCTGCCATCTGGATACGGTTTTCACTGAACTTGTGGTAGATGCATCCTATGTTACTGCAACCACTCACTCCATGGAATCCTTAATACAACATTTGCTGACCTGAATTGTGGCAACGTAGAACAACACATATCATTCAGAAATGGGAAGGTGTTTTTGTGGTATACAATTCACTTCGACTGCTGTTCGAGGTTCTGAATCTATGTTATATTGGCAACTACATACTGATGACGAATCTAGAAGATCCGTAAAAGCTCAGTTTGTTAGCTTCATGGCTTGTAATCTGGAAAAGACATGTAAAGAAAGCTCCCAGCATCAACCATGAAACAAATAAAACCGCATCTGGAGGACACAGCTCCTCAGTCTTCGCCCAACATGTCTTCGCCCAACTTTGTGTTTTGATTTTCTGGCGGATGCCGCATCATTCATTCCACGCCCCCACAATCATCATGATCCGGTAGGTATCACGAAGATAGCATGCGCTGGAATGCATCTTGGAACTGAGAATTTGCCTAGTTCCAGGAGAGTACAGAGCAGGTTGTGGTTCAAGTACTGAATGCTACTCCTCTGTCCCACGCAACTTTTTGTCGTTCTAGGAGAACGCCGGTGTCATGAAGATTGTGGCTCTAGCTTCTCGTGATGTCTGACACCACCTACGGAGAGCAAGATCGTTGCCAATCCACTCAATACTCGTGCCCAGTCCAGATTAGAGAGAAGAAGGGGAGAGAGAAAGCATGGGAGGGAGAAGCAGCGTCTGCGGCTGAAGCAAAAAGCAAGCGGGACCGAAGATAGGTCATAGGCCTCCTTGATACCACCGTGCCCAATCCTAAAACGCCGAATTAGTTACCGACGGAGGGAAAGTTTCGATATAGGTTGGCTGTTGGCAGTACAGCAGGGTTCCGAGTTCGAGTTGCACATCAAACGACGCGCAGATGCAGGTCTCACCGTGCACGACGCATGAGCTGCACAACTTGGCAGTACTGCTCGGTCATCTACACATCACCACATTTTTGAAGCTATTCCCTTATACTGTTATACATCAGCATTTGCGCTTTATAAATGGTGAAATGTTTTCGAATAATACAAAATGGTATAGAATTTCGTCATATACGGGAAGATGGAACTATCAACAAGAAAGATTGCACTACTAATCATGCACTTCAATTGGCGACCTCACTCAAAGAATTCACCAAGTTGGACAATGGATTCTCATGAAAAAATGAACTCACTATGAGGATATGAGGAGGTAGCCCCAAGGAAAGCTCTATTCTAGAAGGGAGTACTTGTCACCGAATTCACACGGCTTGTCTCGCCTCACCACTGGTCAAAACACACACTACTTTTCTGCTGCAAAAGCTACAAATTGGTGACCACAAGAACTTTGCCCTGACTCCATGTTTTTCTGCTTCACAGGGAAGGTTTTGTAGACGGCTGCATCGCATCAGCATTATTTGTTCAGTTTGTATTCGGTGAACACCTGGTACCGAACATGTTAGTTTTAGTATTTGGATTTGGAGTAAATTGTAGTATAGTTACTTCAACTTTTGATTGTCCGTTCTGATCCTCAAATTATACATCTCGTCCACCAAAGGTACAAACACGCCACGCTGATGCCGCAGGGAGCTGATGTGGCGAGCCAACTCACCCCCGCCATCATGTATATGCCATGGAAAAATTAGCTTTGCCCCTGCCTAATCTATCTGACACCATCTTCTCCCTCTCGTTGTCTCACTTCCATCGGACCTGCTTTGTCATCATCTACCTCCCCAACGCAAATAATTCTCCTTGTGATGTTTGATATCCATTGTAGTATGATTTGTGTTTGCTTTGCTTTTATGATCTAAATACATCTTATCTTACAGTCCCATAAAACTAAAACTCATTAGCTTTTTTCCACCATCAAATGTGTTTTTAGCCAACTAGCATTTGCAATTACAATCTAATCGCATATTACATCAGCAAGCATATATCATCCACTAACTAGCATTGTGCCACATCATCCCACTAAAAATTCATTGCACCTTTTTTTAAGGAACAGCCAAAGCTTCATTCATTCATTGATCATCAGCATGGTTACAATCATTAACTATGATCCCCCATAACACCGGTGGAGGTATAAGCGGCTCAGATCCACCCAAGGATCTCGAGCGGGGAACACAATCATGAGCTAAATTATTACCAGATCTTTTGGAAAAATTGACGAAAAATCAACTAAGGCAGTGTAATTCTATTCTCTCTTAAAAAAACACCCTTAGTTAGAGTCCTTTGGCTAAAACCACTACAAGCCTTTGCACAAAGCCATCAACCATCCGTGCTGCATCGTCTTCAACGCCTCGCGTATACCCTCTACCGCCAGATTTGTCCTAGTCGGACGTAGTTTTCTTTTATCAAAGACCTTAATATTCCACGGGTCCTCTTAAGGATCGGGCTGATTTGCTATGTAGCGGATCGCCAATATAATATAATATACGGTCGTTTGTCAAAAAACAATTTAGCCAGACATGCAGCACCAATCTCAGGCTATTTTTTTTCAATCAAAATACAATGGCCTTGTGTTGATAATAATCCCTCGTCGGTGTTGACGGTCTGCCCGTCCGTCAGTCCACCACACAAGCAGCCAGAAACGAACCAAACTGGGACCCGGACCCGGACCCGTCGGTGATTCATTCAGCGTGGAACGGCCTGCCCCTACGACGGTTAATCCAGCCATTGGTTGGAGATCCGGCAGCAGCCAGGAAGGTCCCCCTCTCTCTTTACCGCACGAAGCCGTGCACAGCGCGGCGTTAATATCTCCCCCCTGCCATCTTCAGGTCCCCCGATCCCCAATTCCTCCTCCTCCTCCTCCGCCTCCGGATTTCGCATTCAGCACACAGCGCAGGTGAGCCCGTCCCCGATCCACCCCTCCCCCTCCCTCTCTCCCTCGGATCCAGATCTGACGCCGCCCTCCCGCCTCAGATCTCTCCCGCCTCCGGCGGCCGGGACGCGCGCGCTCCTGGGCTGCCGTACCGTAGAAATCTCTCTCGTGATCTGCCGCAGTCTGGGTTGCCTGGATCGGGTCGGGGCGGGGTGGTTCAGATCCGCGCCGCCGTTATCTCGCCGGGCGGGGTGGCTGGCTCGCGATCCGATCCGTTGTGTTGTGGCTGGGTTTTGTGTTGAGATCGGGCGAATCAACGAATGAATGGTTCATTGATTGCGCAGGTGGTGAAGGAAGAGGGGGGACGAGATGGGGCTCGCGTTCGGGAAGCTCTTCAGCCGGCTCTTCGCCAAGAAGGAGATGCGGATCCTCATGGTCGGTCTCGACGCCGCCAGCAAAACCACCATCTCTACAAGCTCAAGCTCGGTCGTCACCACCACCCCCACCATCGGTGAGCACCACCACCCCACTCGTTGCTTGTCGTCGTTGGGATCATGTGCGTTCCACCTAGTTGCTGCTGGATCGATCATATTCGAATGTTCGATTGCTACGTTCTTGACCATGTTCGATTCGGTTGTGAAGAATGCTATGTTAAAACCATGGATCTGATGGATGCATGCCTGATTTGAGGGGTGGTTAAATGATACATGATATTTTTTTTTTTGTTATGCCATGATACTTGAATAGGATTATAGCAACAATTCTGCCTGACCTTTGATGGAGCAAAATGCATTTAATATCATCCTAGAGAATACAAAATGCTTGAACTATTGTTTCCAAACTTGAATATAATATTGATTAATTAATAAGCAGTGAAAACTGGCAGTTTTATTTATATTCTATGCAAGTTTTGGCTTTTGGACTGTTGAAAGCTAATTTAGATATATTATCATCAGGAGAAGAAAAAATTTAAAATGTAAAGCATGATGGAACAAATATGTAATAATAACACTATACCCCAATTCAAATATTATTCAAGGCTCAACTAACAAAGGACCTGGGTTTCAATCATTTAAATTTTGGTTACAAAAATGCTTATTGCCGTCTGCCTTGCTAATTTCTTATGATTATGCTAGAACTGTGTTTTGTTTTTTATTCTTCAGTGTCCTAATCTTACAAGTTTTTTTTTTTTTTTTTTTGAAATGCAGGTTTCAATGTTGAAACTGTTGAGTACAAGAACATTAGCTTCACTGTCTGGGATGTCGGGGTCAGACAAGGTATGATCCCCACCATCATTTTGTATTATCCATTGATGCTGCATCATAATGTTATCTAATTTCTTATTCTCCCAGAATCTGGACCATCATTATTTTTAATTTTGTATTTGATTCCTAGACTGATCTGATTGTTAACAACTTGACCTTACTGTATCCATCAATTTTAGACATGGAACTAGTGCTTGGTCTTAGGCTTACCATCTCTATCTTAATGCAGTTATACTTTACATGTTTTGTCACATTTTTGACTGACTGGTAATTTTATTTAATAAAAACAGATCAGACCTCTCTGAGGCATTACTTCCAAGAACACCCAGGGTCTTATCTTTGTTGCGGACAGCAATGACCGCGGACCGTTGTTGAAGCTGTAGATGAGCTCCACAGGATGCTGAATGAGGTCAAACAATCTCTACTAGATCACTTTATGCTTAAACTTTCTGTCAATAAGCTTATCATTGGCAACTTTAGAATTTTGTTAGTGAAATGAAATTCATTTGGTTCTGATGGCAGGATGAGCTGCGTGATGCTGTGCTCCTTTTTTTTCGCCAACAAGCAAGATCTTCCCAATGCCATGAATGCTGCTGAGATTACTGACAAGCTTGGTTTACTCCCTGCGCCAGTTTACTGTGGTAAGAAAACTGAACAAAGATTATCTCTTTGTCTAAAGCATCTGTGACTACTTAAGCTACTTCTGTGACCTTCATATTGACATGCACCAGCATAGTGCATAAGTTAAAAAATTGTTGATTATTGACTTGTCATTGTGTTTGTGTTCTTTATTCTAGGTACATCCAGCGCACCTGTGCCACAACTGTGGTGAGGGTCTGTAGGGCCTGGACTGGCTTTCCAGCAACATTGCGAGCAAGGTATACATATGCTATGATTGTCTTTAGTTACAACTATTTTGGGTTCGATCCTGAATATTCCATCTCATTTTGAAATACCATTTTAACCGCTACATAGACCTGATCCATTTCCTTTTTGGGACATGTAGGCTTGAGGCCTGCCTTGAACATCAACTCTCTGAACTGACTAGGAGCTCGGAATGTATCATGGAAACTTAGGACAGAATCGCCTTTGCAACCTGTTGGGTGTCTTCTACCGGCACACTATATATTTTTTGTTTGGAATATGTAATGATGTCACTGCCCAACGTTTATTCTACCCTACTATACTGTTGGATGTTCTTTGGACCTGTCTATTTTGCATTTGCAAGGATTGGAGTTCAATATCAAGCCACATTTTACATTCGTAGTAAATATTTGATTAGTAAATTAGCAGGGGATATAATATCATGAACATGGAAATCGGATTAGATTAAACAGTCAAAATTATACAGTTAGCATGTCTTGGAGCATCTCTGTAGCTTTTATCAAAGAGCAAAGCCTATGGTACCCAAAGCCATCACTTTTTAGTAGTGCTGTTTATGTTTAGGGGTGGGGGCGATGCAAAGTGGTAGTGTTCTATTGCTTAAAGGTCACGGGTTTGAGCTAAACCACCGGTACATTGCACGTAGTGCGGAAAGACTTTTGGCGGCTTAATACTCTTACATTTGCATGGTGGTGCGGGTAGGCTTTAGCGCTACTTTATGTTTTGCTTGCCATCAACTTTTTGGTCTTTTTTGCGTTTAAATCCACGTGTGTATCCTGTGGTTAAGCTCCCTAGCGCTGAACTAATAAAGGTCGGCAATCATTGAGATATACACACACTAACACACGTAAGGCGGGGTAGGCTGAAGACGCTGAAAGCCAGATACATGATGATTAAAGCGAAGCGTGTAGAGCGCATTCCTCGTGTGGCGGTTACCTCGTTAATGCTTGCAAACTCTTTGAGCAGTCCATGGGCAGGCTCTACTGTGGCACGTCTTCTGTGATTGATTTTTGTTTAGAGAGTGGTGCTGGAACCTCGTCGTGGGCACGGAGCCTAGCTGGCAAGATTGCCAAACCTCTAGCATGATTGAAGGGAGGACAACATGGTGGCACCTCGAAGGCATGCAACGGACTGCTAACTATATATACACCTGCATTGCATTTGCTGATGGGCGCATGACAAATTTCGGCACAGGCAGCCTGGAGAGCATCTCCACCCAGCCCCCTCGAATTTGGGGCCAATCTAAAATACCAGGATTCAAATTTACTCGCAACTCCAGTGGTCTTCTCAAATTAAAGCCCCTAAACATGAGCCTCCTGTCCCTCCTCCCTCCGCCTCCCAAGAGATACGCCGCGCGTTGCCCCTGTCACTCCCCTTCGCGGCGCACCATGGCGCGCGTAGGCCTCGGGCGGCGACGTGCATTCAGCCCGGATCTGGCCGTATCGATCCATGACAGGTAGCCACCGCGGTGCTATCCTGTATGACTGGCCGTGGCGTCAGCGGCCACAGCGTGAAATTTGGCCAGCGTCGAGCGGAAAGAAATAGCTAGGCTCACATGGCGTGTGAGGCCATGTCGCGTGGTGGCAGCGGTAGCAGATCCTACCACAGCCGGTCGTCCCTTCTCAACCCCAGCAAGGGCCGCCCGTGGCCAGAGCAACAGCGACAAACCCAACACGGTCTCCACGACACGGAGCACCTCGCTAACCTCGTCAAGCATGCAAGCTCGGCCCTGCGCAGCCCGATGTAAGCGGTAACTGTAGAGGATACCCGGCCGAGCGGCGGGAGCCACCCCATTGATGGCCAACAGCGGCCTGGCGTGCTCTCAGCACCACTGAACAAGCGAACATGTCCACGTTCCTGCCCTTCCGCGAGATGTCAGCGCCCAGCTTTGGTACATGTAGCGCCACCAAGAATAAGTCGCGGCCAGTCTGGCGGCGAGATAATCTTGCGATGGCGAGTGGAGGCCCGATCGGCGCATCGGAAAAAGTGCATGGGGACTTGGCGGCCTCCTTTTTTTTCTTTTTTTTCCGGAGGATAGGAGTTTCCTCCGAAAGCAGGGGTCTTGGGACTAAAATTTGGGAGATCTCCTAAAATGAGAGCCCAAATAGGGCCATTGAAGTTCATTTTTTTCTCAACTCTCTACAGAATTTAGGTTTACTAAATAAGGGGCTCTCTTCAGAGTTGCTATGCTTAACTAAAACACTTTTAGAGCTAAAAGCCAGATAAACATAAGCTAGCTAATTTTATACTTAAAAGACAACAACTATACTTTTAATATATAATATATAATATATAATTTTTATTCCGGCTATACATACAGACACTGACCACTGTGCTGTGCATGTCTAGCTAATTTCGGCGTGGGCAGCTGGCTGTGCCTAAATAAACACTTGAGCTAAAGCCAGATAAACATCAGCTTTTGCTAATTTAACCAACAACTATACTAATAATATATACAAGTGCAAGACCGCACATCAGCCATATACTCCCTCCACATATCACAAATAGATGGGCTTTTTGAAAAGGGTTCGGCCAAACATTGAAAATAATATAAATCATGAATAACTTTATAATAGATGGAATTTAGAAAATGTGAAAATCATATCAATAGATTTGTCTTCAAAAATTACTTTCACAAAATATATACATGTAGGAGGGCCAAAAATCAAAGGGTCCCCAACTTAAGAGATGATCAACACTTAAGCTCGAAAAAGCTTAACTTCGGCCTGATGATCGAAGTTGGGCCTTACAAAGACTGCGAAATATCCTCAAGCATGGCTCTAGGGCCCTCTAGGAAAAAATCTACGCCATTATGAGCTCTAAGCTCGTGAGGCCTTCGAGCGAACTCAGAACTTCGTGGCGAGTTTTGCCTCAAACGAGCTCGTTGCCCGTGGGGCCGAAGTCGCTCGAAAGCTCGTCTCGAGCTCGCGAGCCACACGAGGATGATCTCCGAAACCTCAGGAGCAAGCTCTAATTTGTGCATCGAGCTCTCTGACCTCGAGGGAATGCGACATTTCCTCAGAGCTGTCTGAGCTCGAGCTCGGGAAGCGACGTAGTCGGGCTACCGCTGAGCTTATCATTGGCCTCGCCCGGTCTGTTGAGATGGGGAATCAATGCAATGCCTAGGCTAGAGGCAATGCGATGCGGAGCCCATGGTGCGACTTCTTGCGTCTGGCTGACCCCAGCATTTCGGCCGTTGGGATCTTTGAGCTTCGTGTCATAGCAGCTATGGACCGAGGAATCCTTCCTCCCGAGCTCTCCACCTTGCAGCGTTTCGCTAGATCGCGGATTGTACGCACGGACGGTAATCTTGGCGTCGAGCGGCGTCGCGGTGTCGGTGGCGGAGTCGAAGAAATTACTGTGGCCGTCGGGCCTCCACGATAACCCTAACACTTCCGGTGGAAGTAATGGGCAGCGGTCATCATTCTGAAGCCAATGAGCTTGAGCTTCGCCAGAGACGAGGCCACGGACACACGGATCCCGACCTCCTCTCGGCCGGCGGTAGGAGGCGGGCTACGACTCAGCGAGAGCGGCACCGCAGCATTACCTAACGCGGCGTGCCACATTGCGGCCGCATTTTGCCCCCTTTACTCTAGATCCTCTCGGTGGCACCCTCATGTATGCCTTGGACTATAAAGGGGCACCTGCCAATACATCGGGGAGAAAGCGTCAACAACTGTCACCACCCTCCACGACTCACCATGATATTGGCACCTACCTCAATCAAGAAGTTGGGAGCTTTCGATCCCTCTCGACCAAGTTTGTAGCCACCCCTCTATGAGCATTTGAGCCAGGATAGTGGCCGCGACCTGGGTAGGGCACCAACTTTGCCCGCAAGATAATTCTCGTACATTGTCTCGAAGTTAGGCCATCTGGGAAAGACACACTCGCGGTCAGTTCTTTGTGGACCGCGTGGTTTTAGAACCACGACAATATATATATAACTTTTCAATAAATATTTTTATAGAAAAAGAAGTTAAAGTTGTGCTTTGGAACCGTCAATAAGCTGTCCCCAAAACTTATCTATTTGTGATATAAAGGGAATATACATTTCTATAATATATTCTCAAAAAAAAACATTGCGTAAGTTGTCAAAAGCCAGATAAACAGCTGAATGCAATGCAAAGTGCAGTCAAACCAGGCCAAAGCAAAGCACGCGTCAGTTGCAGTCCTACCCCCAAAATTCTGTTGCAACTCCAGACAAGTCTTTAATTACTGGTGACTTTTATCCACCAAATTCCGGCTTTACAAAAATTACTGGTGTATATCTACCCCAGCAAAGTCTGGACGAACCAGAAGAAACCCAGTAGACAGATCGAATGGCGTGCTTCACCAGGCCCTCGTCCTCGTCCTCTCGGCGGCGGCTGCTGCTGCCGCCGTCCCTGCTCCTCGGCGCGCCACTGCCACGGCGGCCACCGCGGCGAGTGGCGTCCGGGCTACTGCGTGCCGGGGCAGGCCATCCCTTCCGGCAGCCCGCTGTCGTGGTGCGTGTGGTACGTGGCGAGCCGGGCTGCGACGTGGTGGCGTCCATGCTCCCCCGTGCTCAAGCCGTCGTGCTGCCACCAGCTGCAGGGGGCATCCCCGCCGAGTGCCGCTGCCGGGCGCTGCGTGTCATGATGGAGAGACCCCTCGTCGTGGGCACGGAGCCCGCGGGCAGCAGAGGTGCCGCGCCCGCAGCGTCGCTTCGCCCCCGCCGTCGTGACGGAGGCCGAGTGCGGCCTAAGAACCGTCCATGGCAGGCCCTTCTGCTGCAGCGAGCTCGACGCCGAGTGATGGCCGGCATGGACTGATGCAGATGGACCGTATGTATGTACGCCGCCGAGTAGAATAAGAGGGGTATATATATATGCTGAGATAATCTGATATGCATGTATATATATCGGTGTGTTGAACGATTAATTAATCAACATTCGAAATTATCAGCATCACTACATCATTAATTGGCAGCTTCTCACTTCACCTTGAATTTCTAATATATATTACACTTCTCGGTTGTATGTAACCTTCACATAAAACCAAGAGGGACAGTACGTTGAGGTAAATCGCACAACATCCAGCATTGGCCCTGTTGGTACAACTTACCTAGAAAGCTTATAAATAAGGTGGATATGAACAAGGCTACTCATTACTCATCTCGCCTGACAATCCAGCCAAGGTCTGCTTCTGACTGTTGTTACCGTAGTATTGTTCATCATGCTATTTCTTCAGTCTGAAAGTGTGTCTGATTACACACATACGTCAAATTTATTTGATGAATGAACAATGCAATTTTCTAAATTACCAATATAATAGTAATGCTTTCAAGTGATTAGCAAATGAATTTGTACATCTGCTTTCTTGATTTTTCTCCAAAGGTTTGTTGTTTGTGTAAACCAAACTGGTTTTTAGTATTGCAGTGAGAGATAAATAGTTATGTGGCTTAGGAAACTGGATCAGAACCTTGTTGATGAGCCCATGGATGAGGAGGCCAGTCAACTAGAACATGTTCAAAGGGAAGGTATCCTTCTAAAACTGGATCAGAACCTTGCATGCCATTTCCTTCCTTTTTCTATTTTTAATATCAGATATTTGTACTGAAGTTGAAAGTTGTAAGCTCTGCTCTTGATCTGGTAGACTACAAACCTTGATGCCTCCAAGTAGAAAAACGGTCCTAATCTCACCGGACATGTACAAGCAAGGTCTGCTTCCTGCTGTTGGGTTACTCCAGTTTTCTTCATCGTACTATTTCTCCCTTTTCTCCTTTACATTATAAGTATGAAAAACATTTAATGCCCCTGATTTCTTCTTATGGTATTCACATACTGATAAGAGTAGTACAGAGAGTGCCACTGAAGTTATATCAGAAAATAATGGTTATAGAAAGGAATGGACAATGCAGTAGTAGGTCACCTGCAACATGCTTGTGTAACCACCCTTTTTGTCTATACTGACTATTCTTTTGTCTGATCCTTTGAAATAAGATAGGTTATTGCCCTTCTGTTTCTGAAGTTACCACTGATTCTGACATGTCTTGTCGTTGCACCTGTTTTCCCTTTAATTCTATTCCTTTCTTACAATGCTAATCCATCTGCTCACATTATCGTTCAATTGATTTGTTTCGATTGGTGAAATAAAACTAAGTTCCGCAATGCCAGCTTAAGTTTATGATTTAATTAGCTTGCACTGACAGTTCACTAATTAGGGACATATTTTTGAATAAGTTTATTTATATTACAGATCTCTGTCTTGCAGTAGAAGCCAAAGTTGAGCAAGTGGCTAATGGGATGAATGCTTATAAAGATGAATGTTTTTTTTTTTTGGGATAGAGGGGTACATTTTTTCTAAAGATGTGACACAAGCGCTATTAGTGAAAGTTTGGGAGAAGAAGATATATTGTAGATCGATAGAAACCCCAATTAGCTTTGTGGAATCGATCGGGGATATACCCATTGGGTATGCTCAAGCATACCCTCTAGCGAGGTTAGGACAAGCTTGAACGCGACAAATCCATGTCGTGAGCCCTAGGCTCTGAGCGATGGAGCTCAAACTGACCTCCACCTAGAAATTGCTCGGGCCTTCATCAGGGGCCACAATCAACATCGTGAGCCACGACCAAAATGTGGCTCAGGGAATCTATCGCGTCCGTCAGGAGCACATAGAGGCGATTTGCCTTTGTTTGCCCACTCCACTACTATGAGGCACTATTAGCCACCTCCCTCGGTAGGTTCATGCAATGAGCATGTCACATTAAAGGACAAGGAACTTCCCTAAGCTCCAAGAGCGAGAACCTTTGGGATCCTCTAGGTTGGGGGAGGCAACTTGCCTTAAGAAAGTCTTGAGAAGGCTCTCACCGGAGGGAGGCCACATGGCGGTAGGCATTCCCTTAAGGTCAAGTGCCGGACTATGGTAGCTGGTATTATGACATTGTTGGCCCCCACCTAGATGACAAAGAAGTACCACCGCGATGCCAAGACGGGGGCGAGGAACATAGCGAAGCCTTAGGTTAGAACTAAAAAACTGACTCATTACATAATGCCTGTGGGGGATGTAAGGGGCCCTTTTTTTTTTGAAAAAAGGATATAAGGGGTGGCATGAGCTCCTTAGAAAGGGAATGGGGGTCCTTCACCGCTCTCGGTACATATACTTGATAGCCAAGAACCATTTGATAGAACCATGCAATCCCCTACCAAATTCTCTCTCTCTCTCGATTTCACTATTCTATTTCCCTCATTGTACCCAAAACAAAATAAATCAATCATGTCCCTTGTGTTTTTTAGTTAATGCGAGCCACCGAAGACCCACACATTAACATCAACGAATAAACCCAATGCTTTGCCTCGGTTGTGAACGTGACCACGTCCCTTGATCCTTGAATAACCATGCGGAAAATATTACCGTTGTGTTGGCATACATATATTGTATCGGTAATCATTTGATTTGCCCAACCATTATAGTGTGTACCATATGGTCATCATTGGCAGGATATACCATATTAAGAGATCTTACCAAATCACATAAAATCTCTATTAAATACCTTCCACCAAAGTTTTTTTTTTTTCGATGTATACTACACCATATTTCCTATATATATCCATATTGGGACATCTCATTCTCTACCAAAGCTTAGTTCCTATAAGGCCTATAGCGTGGAGTGAATATCTTGCTTGCAGTCCATTTGAAAGGTATGCTTCTTTTACAAATGCAATTGTTTTTCATATTAGCTTGTGTTGCTTGACTTATAGGATTTGAAATGCACTGTGATTAGAGATGAGTTATGCGTAGACAAGTGAGTGAACATGTTTTTATCTTTTGTGATGTATGCTTTTGGTTAGTATAGTTAGATTTATTTTCCTCCTTGTTGAGTTCAAGATGTTGTTGTTTGATTTTGGTCAATCTTGGAAGAGTTTTGCATACATCTTCAACACATGTAGTTTTAGTTCCATATTTAGGACTTCAGAAGAAGCCCTGTTTGAATATAGGTATATATATAGTCTTATGATAAGTTGATTTTGAAGAAAAGTAGTTCATAAGCCATTTCCGCATAGGTTATGGAACTTTTACTTGCTCAAGGCATCGATAAACTTATTTGGGTGGTCATGTTGGGTAAAGTGCTATATTGATGGTTGAGTTTGGATGTTTTGGCTCTATAAAGCACCTAACTCAATGGACGGGTGACTCAACAAGAGGGTTAAGGGAAGAGGGTTTCTCTTCTCCTCTAACAAAATATAAGCTTTGGATGTTGGATGTGTCAACACAATTTAGGACAACCACTGGTGAGAGATCTTGAGGTTGTCCCACAATTTTTTTTTTGCTCGTCCCATGTGTGTTGTACTACCTTTTGCCCCTCTCTTTTGTTCCTTCGGATCCTTGTACTTTCAGAACTTAACATTAGGGCCCTCAACCAAATCCGTGTATTCTCTTTGGCATGATAAGCGCATCTCTCTAACGTCAGAGTTTTTGACTTTTATTTTCTCTCTCTCTAGATAGATTTTCATCTTAAATAAATGGTTAGCCCCTTAGATCTCAACCCCTCTCATAGATTGGCATGTTCTTTTTAGATGTTCACATTGGACAAACGAGCTTTATATATTGGTAGTCAATACATCTAAATCTTTCTCCTTAGTTTTGTCAATGATGAATGGTAGAATATAGCAACTGCTTTTTATGATGATGTATTCAATTACTCACTTGGTTTAATGTATACCATTTGATATGGACTTCCATTGTGGTTCTTCTCAGGTATTATTGTTCTGTGATATAAATTAGGATGATTTATGCTCTGCTTTTGTTCGAAGATAGTGCCTAGACTCCTAATAATGTTTCATGGGTAGTTATTAGCATTAAGAATTTTCGATGCTTGTCTCATTGATTCGTGGCCTTGTGGCTTGTTAACCCGTTGTACATTATATTTTCCACCTTGGCACGTGACATGTGGATCACCCTTGTCTCACTGACAAGTGGGTCATCTTCTGTCAGCCATGCTCGTTGTCCTACCCCCTCTGTTTTCTTTTTTAATGACAAGTATTTTCTGAGGATCATAGGTAGTTGTAATGAGCAGTTCAGTTGGCTGATCAATAGTTGATCTCTGGTATTCTTGGCATATCACAGTAGTAGTCGCTGGATGCTTTAAACTTTAGGAAAATCTGAACGAGTTTTTAGAGACTTGTTGACAGAAATAATGCCATTTTCTATCAAACCAAGTGCCCTTTTATATATGATCCTTCCTGTTTTCACTGGTAATGAGGAATTGTCTATTTCTGAATACTATCTTATTTGCTCCAGCTTGTTTGTTTTTTTTTTTTTTTTTTTTTTTTTTTTGCTTGGATCCTAAAACTTTCAAGCGATTATTCAACTTTTATTGTATATACCATTTTCAGCAGACATTCAGACTTTTGCCTTTTATACCATGCTCAACTTTTTGTCTTATATGCCATTCAACTTTTGTCTCGTATACCATGCTCATTTTCAGCAGAACACTTTTGCTTTATACTCCTTTTGTCCTAAAAAGAGAGCGTCCTTTTCAGAATTTTAGACATTTTACTGTCTTATTCAAAAAAAATTATATAAATACTATTTTTTTTTATAACTTAGTTTATTATTAGAGATATTTTAATAATGGTTTTATTTATTTTATAACTTGCATTTTTTTTTTAAATAAGACGAACGGCCGTCACAATTTGTAGGATGAAGGGAGTGATGCTCACAACTTTTGTCTCATATATACTTTTAGTGATGTTCATATATTGCTGACTGTTCACAAAAAAAATATATATATTGCTGACAGAGTAATGATTTATTTTTTTATGCAGGAAGCAATGGCCACCGGCAAGTCCACCAGCAACCTTGGGGCGTCGTCGTCATCCAGCGCCAGCAAAACCGGCGAAGCAGGAGAAGCGCAAGCAGCGTGCTCCAAGGGCCGAGAAAGCCAGAAGCCGCGTCCTTTCCAGCACATCACCTTCCCGCCGCGCCCCGGTGGCAGCGGCAGTGGCACCGCCGTCCCCGTCGTCCAACGCGGAGCCAGCAACAATGTAGCGACGGCGACGACGATCCCGTTCCCCATGGCCGGCGTCAACGGCGCCGCGCCGCTCTGGGAGCACTGCAGCCACGCTGGGCTCGGCGAGCAGCGCAGCGGCGTTGACGTTATCGTCGTCAATGCCAGCAACGGCCACGGCTGGCGGCGACAATGGGCACGCCGCCGCCGCGCCAGTTGTGATCGCGCCCGCACCTGGCCAGCAGCAGCCGCCGCAGGCAGGCGCAGCCGCAAGCAACGCCGCCGCACTGCTGGCGGCCGCCACTGGCGTCATGCCGCCCCTGGTGTTCGCGCAAGCGGGAGCAGGAGGCCAGCTGGTGCCCTTGCCGCTCCATTTCGTCGGCTACCACGCTCCGCGCCGCGCCGGCGCCATTGGGCTGCTGCCGGCGCCGGCCGTGGGGATCCCTCTGGCGGTGGCACTGGACAAGATCGAGAACGGCGCCCTGGGGCGGATGCTCTCGGCGCTGATGCCGAGGTGCCACCCGCCGCTGTGGCAGCACCAGAGCAAGACCGGCCTTCCACCGCCGCCGTGGTGGCCGACGGGGTCGGAGCACTGGTGGAAACACGAGCTGCTCGACAACCTGGACGCGGCGGCGGCGCTGACACAGGCGCCGGCGCCGGTGCCTTTCGCGTCGAGTTACAGCCTTAAGAAGGCGCAGAAGGTGGCCGTGCTGGTCGCCATCGTCAAGCACCTCGCGCCGGACTTCACCAGCATCGCCGCCGCGGTGCAGACCTTCGGCAAGCTGTCCGTCTCGGAGACCAAGCTCTGGCACAGCGCCCTCAACAACGAGCGCGCCAAGTTCATGAGGCCGGTGTTCGTCGGCGCCGTCGTGTCTGCTGCTGATGGCCGCGATCAGCAACCTGCCAACTTCTTCCCTGCAGGTGATGACATCCACAACCAGGGTGCCGCCGTTGCCGTACCCGCTGGCCATGTCCGTGCGGTGCCAGCCGAGCCGGAGACGATGATGATGCAGCAGCCGGAACAGCACGGTGACATTCAGGCTGGCAATGACGACGACGTGGCCGCCGCTGAGGACGAACAGGCCCATGACAGTGTCGTCGTCGTGTGTGCTACTGATGCTCCGGCAGGTGATGATGGCCGTGATCAACCTGTCAACAACTTCCTTGCAGGCGGCGACGGCAGAGGGCCGCCGACGATGCAGCCGGAACAAGACGGTGGCGTTCCAGGCGATGACGTGGCCGCAGCAGCAGCCGAGGACGAACTAAACCACATGTTGGCCGAATTCGAATGGTTCCAGGCGCTGACGTGGCCGAATTAGCAACGCTGCTGATTGATAGATGTGTGCGAGGGGGAGGCCGGTCTCAGATCTCAACGTTTATTTAGGTTTATCACTTCATTTGCTCTGTTAAGGTTTGCTTTGAAATTGTAAGCTTTGGTTGACAGTTTGGTCAAGAACATACATGGGACTTGTTCTGAATGTGTTTTCCTTTCAAGACATATTCAGTAGCTAAAGTGCTAGATGAGAAAACATAAGAAAGTTCATTTATCCTTAATGTGATGAACTGAAGCTCAAATTGAAATATTGCACACTGCAGGTCAAAACCTCTAATCAACACAGATAGACCAAGCCTAAAACAGCAATTTCTGGTAAGAACCATACAATTTCCACTGACAGCTCCATCTGTTTTCAGCAACATGACATCATCATAACCTTTAATTAAGTAGCTCCTTCTGTTTTCAATAAACAAATAGCCATGCAAAAAGATAATTGTTATCAAGTTAGAATCATCAAATGACCAGCAGTTGTCTAGAAACTATTTCCAGCCATGATAAACAAAAACTCTGCAACTTGAAAATAAACTTTTAATTGAGCCCAACTTGTATGATTAGAAGTTCTGTAGCTCCATATGTCCAAACTAAAACATGTGGTACTATTTCTTAGAGCCTCCATAGCTCCTATCTCTCACAGAGATGGCAGATGCATGGTGAGGGTGCACTGATTATGAATGCAGGAACAGAAAAATATTTGTAGTTCAGTACAGATAATACAAGCATTGTCTGAATCAAGTTATAAGGGCCGAACATGTACATGCATTTACATCAGCTACTTGTCTCTTTGATGTCTCTGATACAATTCTGAATATTATTACTATACCAGGCAAAACATGGGAATAGTAGGAAATACTTGCAAGGAGAAGTCACCTAAGAATAACTATTATGTTGAAGCTCCAATGCTGACCTTTTTTCCTCTCATCACTGCTAAACCCATCAAGCTGGTTCAGCATTTCCATCATTGTCCTTTGCACTTCTCTATCGCCACGCACTGCAGAATGAAACAAGAAAGATACAAATTAATTGATACACACACTTCTAAAATCAAACTGCAGAATGAAACAAAAAAGATACAAATTAATTAACTGTAGACAAATAATCTATAGTTAATTTGAAACACATATTCTTCACAAAAGACACAGTTTAAGCAATGAATCTCAGACAGCAAAGATATATCTATCCTTAAAAATGACATATAAGTGTGAAGGTTCGGCAAAATGATAAAGATCCAATTATTCCTTTACAGTATAAACTACAAAAAAAAAAAAAAAAAAAAAAAAATCGACATGTCAGGGAGGAAGTCTTCATATTTTCAAGCAGCTCCTCGGATGGTAGACAGTAACCATCTATTGGCAACTGGCAACATCAGTCTAACGCCATAGATGCTAAGTGTATGCATAGCAGAGAACTGCATTGAAGCAACTGAACTCACTTTTGCAGAAGCAGCGTGTGGACTCCCTTTATTGAATCTGTGACACTCCTCGCTGAAACTGTTTTGTGCCTCATGAAAACTGAAAATAAAATACAGCATATCTAAGAGAATGTAGTTATACCTATGAGATTTTTTATGAACTTATCATTCAGAGTAGTTTTTCTTAAGAAACCTATTCTCTATGGACAAAGATGTCATTTTGCAGTGCATGCACTAACTCAGAAATATTCTCTGAAACCTGCAAGAAGGAATCATGAGCTATAGGTCCTGTAATTTAGGCTCCAGCTCCAAAACTAACGAGGTTTACAAGCAACAATTTAAATCAATCAGCAAAAATTTTAGGAGATGTGAAGTAGACAAAACCAACAGAAGGTCAGAAGAATGACATGTTGCTTAGCTGACGATCTTGGTGGAGTGTGCTGTATAAAATATTAAGCATGGTTTGGATCATAGGGCACACACCTGGGACCATAGAGGGAATGAACCAAAGGAGAAAGGGCCCTGTAATATACAAAAGAATGAACAATCCACCTAAGTGGTACTGCAGGACAAGTTTACTTTCAGAAATAATTTGTTGCTTTTACTCGATAACATCATAACTTCACTTGGTTTAAGAATAAAGTTATAGATTCCCACCTGAAAGGCATGTATCCATCCCCAAACAGATTAACCTTTAAGAATAAAAAATCTAAGTTACAAGATAGACAATAGATATCCAATATTGTATGGATTCCGAAGACTAACATCGAATAAACACTTTCATCAGGGACAAAATTGGGATCAGAAAATTGAAGGCAAGTGACATACTGACACCAATAACCATACATTGCCAGACCAAATGTGTGTTGCATGAACATGGAAACAAATGTTTCTTTGGCCACATAGGACACAGCATGGAGAAGTGTTGGGCTGCTGGCTAATTTTGCTAGCAAGATTTAGAGAACAGGAAAAATAATTGATGAAGAAAAAATAGTTTCAATGTACTTGACTGCTGCTAGTTCATCAAATAAACAAATGAAAACCAAGAGTTGCGATCACAAGCTCCTTATCATGGTATATGTTGATCACAAGCTACAGGCTTAATTTGTGATCACTGAATTCAAGGAGAAACCCCATTCGATATACAGGTATTGGAAAGAAAAGGCAAACCAGATCTGTTCAAGGCATTTGTCAGTACCTAAGTGAAGACCAAATATCATCAGCACAGCAATCAACCACCAAATATTATGCGCAGAATTAGCACATGAGATAAGACAATAATAACGACGATACAAGCATTCTACAGTAACTGAATTCATCAAGCTCCAGTTCCATTCTCCAAAAGTCACAGTTATCATGTGCATCTAACAGACACACATAAAGATAAAATATGACACTAGGATAAAGTTTATCCAAAACCACAATGACACCAGCTAGATAACTTAGAGCCCTAGATTACACCTAGTTAACAGGAAACCATGTAGGATAAATATGTGAAAACCATTTCAATGGTCACATATTAAATTAGCCTCATGTCAGGTAGCTCAGCCAAGACACTCTGAAACTGCACTTCAGCAACACCACATGTTTCCTCAATGCTGCATTCAGCTGCTTTCAGCGTTGAGAGCTCTCCATCTTCACGTTCTTTCTCCTCCTTAATCTTCAGGGCTTCCCGGCGAGCGTGCCCAAGCTCCTCCTCAAGCTCAGCTATAGTTTGCTTTTTTTTTCTCAAGTCGCTCATCAATTTGGGACAAGGAAGTTGTCTTCTCCAGCAACTGTGCTTTCAGCTGTTCTTTGTCTGCAATGAATGCGCTATGAGAAGACTTGATTTTGAGCAACTTATTCAATTTACACCGCAAAAAACTGAACACTGAATCCATTTTTCTCCAAATGGCGAAGCGTAGCAATCTTCTCTTCAAAAAGAGGCAGTGCTATCTGATATGCTTGATTTTCTTATATCTTCCACTGAGGTCGTGAACGTCACCATTAGGCCTAAAGCCATTCCTTCACGCAATGCAGGCAAAACTTGCCTAAGTGGATGGAAATGTGGTTGCTGTGGTACCTCCTTAAACACAGCCATCTTATCCATTAGATCCCATGCAGGTGATCTCTTGACAAATGGAACCTGGTGACCAGACATTTGAGAGAAAGCCAAGTCTGAAGGCATTGAGCTCTCAGGGGAGGAAAAGTTACTCAATAAGATGCGGCCAGAGGTAACCACTGAGCTCCCAGCATTCTGCAAACTTTGTAGGATCAATCCCTCATCCCCTTGGTTCCCATCCTGTGGAACTAGTCGATCATGAGACTGGAGAGGTGTATCAGTAAGATGGTTGTTTTTTTTTATCACTTGGGTATCAGCGTTGTCTGTGAACACATCTGGATTTTTTGTTCCCTTCACAGATCTTGTTGATTGTAGCAGCAAGTTCTTTGTCCAACAGACCAGCACCTTCGTTTCTAGCCACTGCAGATTGTACAACAATTGTCAAATCTAATAAATAATCACAAATGAATCAATGGAAGAGGAACTACTTACATTGGTTAAAGTTGACACCTTCAGCATCTGAACTGCTACTTGTCCCTCCTGTGACCTTCACATATATTGGCAAGCAGTACATCCGCATTAAACATTAATGTAGGCAGGAGAGGTTAAACTGTCACAAGAAATTTTCAATCAAAAGACTCTACCTGTAGAGTCTGAGCTGAAGTTGTTTGACATTCTGGAGAGGCACTCGAAGCAAATAAAAACTGCTTGCTAGAGAAATTCCTGTTTCCCTTCAACTGAATTTGCACCTGAAAAAAATATTGACAAGGACAACCACCAATAAATAGGCTGCATGTAATGCTACTTTAATATAGTAGACCATGAAGGGAACTTACGTGCTCATGGGCATCGTTTTCTCCCTGATGTGCTTTAGAGTGTGTTACCCCCCTTCTGTTCTTGGAAATGCCTTTCTTCACACCGAGTGTCTTGACAAAGAATGGTCCTTCCTGTGTCTGCTGGTTTATGAGAGATGAAGCGATGTTATGTGTCCTTACTTCTGAAGTGGACAGCGTATCACAGGTCTCATTAACATTTCTTCCACTGACAAGTGTCTCATGCTGACCATCGGAAAGCACCATCTCAACATCTTGACTAAATTCTGTTTCGCCATTAGCATTCGGCATCAATTCATCTTGAGGTGGTGAATGTCCTGAGGAACTACAAAGAAACCCATCCTTTGACACTGAACAGGTATTCAATGTCCTGTGTGGAAACACAGAAAGACCATCCTTTTCAGGTAGCAGAGAACATGAATTCAGAGAATGATTGATTGCCAGAGACTTGAACGATCTAGATAGAGTAGCATCGCTGTCAGAACGTTGTAAGCCTTCATCATCACTAGATGTGGCATCAGCTTGTGAGACTGGACACTTCCGGGATGCGTACTGCCGCCTCGAGTTATGCTGTCCCTGCAAAATTAAAGAAATGCCAAGAATGAATCATGCAAATTCAGTTCAGAACAGGATGAAAAGTTGAAATTTTCAGAGGAACCAATGCATTGTACCATAGCCATCCAAGCGCATATACATACAAGTAGAATTGCCTTAGCAGTAACTCTTACAGAATGCCTACTAGCAATAAAAAAAAATGTGAATTGCAAAGCGAGGCACAGCTACTAAATGGATTCATTGTTTTACCTTATCATCAGTCGGTATCGTCCAATGCTTGTCGACCCATATGCACAGGGGCCTCAGCTGATCCACTGCCTTAGTCTCCACCACCTCGCCATTGACACTAACCTCATACTCACAGCCCTCCTTGACAACCCTGCGCACCACTCCCTCCGACCAAGCCCCATCACAGTGCACCTCCACGGCAGTGCCAGGCCCAAGCCGGACTTTGCTCTCCCTCAGACGATGGTACTCAGCCGGCCTGATGTACCAGAAATGCAGGTACTCCGTCGCCTTGCCTCCGCCGTTCTCCTGTCGGCCATCATCCAGGTAGTACTCCACGATGTAGCTGAGCCTGTCGACGGCCTTGGCCACCGTCGCGGGGAACCAGGACTCGCCGTAGGCCTCCCGCTGCCTGAGCACCTCGACCTTCTCCCCGGCCTTGTAAACCCTCGCGCCACGCTTCGGCTGGAGAGCGACGACGGACCGCGACGGGACCCACTGGCCGCCGACGTAGTCGCGGCGGCGGCGGACGTTGTGAGCGGCGAACGGCATGACCTCGCGGGTGATGGGGAACGCGATGGTGACGGTGGTGGCGGGGTCCGCTGCGAGGTCGGCGGGGACGGGGGCGACGACGATGCCGGACCACCAGCCGCCGCCATCGAAGGCCTCGACGATGTCGTGGATGCGGAATCCCGGCGGCGCAGGTCCTGGAGCCGGCGGGCGCGGGCGGACGTGGGAGGCGGCGACGGGGTCGGGGCGGCCGTCGTGGGTGGCGAGGTGAGTGTAGCGGACGGTGTAGAGCGCCGGGCGGCGGGGGCCGTTGGCGGGCTTGGAACCGACGACGGTGGCCTCGAACCAGGAGCCGTAGAAGCCGTCGTCGTCGATGCGGACCTCGATCTGGTTGCCGGGAGGCAGCGGGGGCAGCTGCTGGGCAGGGGGGCGCGCGAGGAGGAGGGCGTCGGCGGCGGGCCAATACGGCGGCGCCGGCCAGAGGCCGCCGGCGAGCGGCCGACGGGCATTGGGATTGGGGTTTGGTTGGGGAGCTGTTGGGGTTTTCGTGCTAACACAAGTGGAGTGCGCAGCGCAGTCGCTTAATACTCTCTCGGAAGTCGTATTAAGCTTGCAAACAGTCGTCCCTCGTTTGCGGCTGCGGCGGCCCGTTTATCGCCGGAATTAATGCTGCTTGCCTTGAATGAATTCAATGTCATGGAAACGAGAATCTCTAGTTTGTGTGTTCATTTTGCTTATTTATTTCACAAATTTTCCTAGTGACGAATATGTTGGCTAAAAAAATAAAGGTAACCTAAATTATGCAAAATACTATGTATCGGTGAGAAATGTGTGATGATTTTTTTTCACGGTTCATGAGGTATCATGAAAAACACGCAAGTTAGCATCTTTTATGTTGTGATGTGATGTGGGGCCACATGTCTAACGCAAACAGTTACATTCATACCCAATCACATGTTATTATTCCTTCAGTGACATCAAAACCACCATCTCTTCTAGTTGATCTCTAGTGGCTCATTGTCTCATCCTGACCTACTGTGCTCTTAGTCATAGCATCAAAGTCTACAACATCTAAAAAAAAAAAAAAATACAGGGCCTACAGGACCAAATATATATCTAAAAAAAAAAGTCAATCTGCAAAATCATCTCCTACACGGCTGCCCTGCCATCACTACTAAAAAATGGTTGTGTTTTTTTTTTTTTTGAAACCGCCACGAGCAAAGGTCACGGTTAATGGGTGATTTACCATGATTGTTTCTAAAAACCGCTTCACGGTTAATTAAAAAAAATTAAAAAATAAGCCCAGATCCGAACCCTAATCGGGCGGGATCTAGCCCCCCGGCCGGCTTTGTGGCGCCGCCAACACCTCGACCTCGGCGGATCCGGCCGCCACCACATGGGCCACCGTCGTTGGATCCGTCGGCGCCGGGCCAGATCTGCCAGACCCCCTCCCCGCCATTTGTTAGATCCACGGAGGATGGGGAGGAGGGCCGGGGGCAATAGTCGCGGCCTGGACCGTATCCGGAACAAGGAGGAACAAGTTGGTGCCTCCACGGCGAGGGCAACCCCCCGCCAGAGCAAGCTGCGCCTCGGCCTGCCGCACCTCCACCACGAAGCTCGCTCGGTGGGGGAGTGAGAAAACAATGTGAGGGAGGAGGAGTTCGCGACGGGAGGGAGGGAGAGAGATTGGGCCAATGGAGAGCTAAGGGAGGTGCGGCTGGGTGGGGAGTGTGAAGTGGGGTGGAAACACTAATGCTTGCATTGTATACACAAGCCGCGACGTTGGGTCGATGTGGTCTCTTCTAGCTAGGGTTTGCTAGGTATCTTGCATTGTATTCAACTAACAGACTGATTAACAATATAGTATCTTGCAAAAACTTTAGGTCAACAGAACTTTATTCATGTCTGAATTATGACCGACAGTGGAGAATCAACTTCAACCACGCCTAGACGAGCATCAAGGTTAATGTCAACTAAACAATCTAAACATACCAAAGGGATCAGGAACACAGAATGCAAGATGCAACTCGAGAAATGACAACAATATAAAACATCTTTAACTTAGCCACAACTGAATCTTCTCTTCCTCCATAGCTTGATGCTTCTCCTACAACTTCATATAAAACTACAACCAAAGCATGAAAACAACAATTATAAGAACATTGTCCCCTTACCAAGATTCACATTTTTTACAGAAAAAAAAGTTACATACTTCTCTACGCTTTTCAACACGTTCATCTGATCAGCTAGGGTTACTGATTATATAAGCTAATTTTCTATTACTAATTTACTATAGAACAAAACCTTGACAAAAGGACAACCATATTAATTAATCTAGTAAACAGGGCAACCATGTGTAACTAATTATCTAATTAGGGCCAAGCCACAATAACATCAACAGATCTGACAATACATTTAATAAAAATTGAATTAAATTACTGAGCAAAAATATATTAATAAACAGGGCAACCATGTGCAACTAATCAACTAATTAGGTAGTGGTTAACCAAATTACTGTCAGTGGTTGGTCTTGCTTAATACTTACTCTGTATGGAAGTCGTACTAGTACTCCCACACTCAAACAATAATCACACGTTAACCAAGCTCCTGGAAATTGGCTTGCTTTTACCATGCTCAGCAAAGGCAGTTGTCTGGATTCGTTTGGCTTACCTTGCTCGGCAAGTACAATTTTTTTTTTGTGTGTGTGTGTGTGTGTGTGTGTGTTTTGACAAGAGGCAAGGACAATTGTTTGGCAGGTTCACAAACTCTTGCTTTGCCCATGCATGAGAGCCAAATCAGCTCGCCCATGTGAGTACGGTTATCTTTGCCTTTTTTTTTTTTTTTTTTTTTTTTTTTTGACTTGTAAGGTTATCTTTGATTTGTTGGGCAAAAGCAGGCCAAGGTGAGGCAAGATCAGCAAAAAGTTCCTAGTAGGCCCTAAGGAATGGATCCTGTTCTCCTAGGTATTGGGAAGGTCGTTGTTCACGCGCGACCCGGCTCCACACAACTTCTTCCCCGGCCTTCTTCTCACGTCCTCGCTCCACCCCCCCGCCTTCCTCCATCGCCACTCCTAGCTAGCGCCTCCCCGCGCGCCAGTTGTGTCGCCCACCACCAATCAATCCCCCTTCCCCTGATCTCATGGAAACTCGTCTATAGAAATACATTGGCCTAGGTATACATAGATTTTGCTACGTACCTAGATAGAAATTATATTAGATATAAATATATAATAAAAGATACATTATGTTTATATATAGATACTTAATATAAAATATGGAACAACTTACATTTTGTAGTGGGGAGTATTTTCAAAGCATAATCCGTAAAATGTAAAGTCCATAGAAAATATATTACTATCTAGTGCCAAATACTTGAGTGTCAAAAAAAAAAAAGTGCCAAATACATGTACTGCCAAAACCTATTTTGATGCTTTAGCAAATGAATTTATTATTTAATGTTACCGGTGTTGATATGTATTTTTTGAAAAAAACAGTCAAAACAAAGGGACAGAATATATAGCTATAATAATTTTGAACCTAAATCCATCCCAATAGATTCCGCCGATCATAATTTTTGCAACAGGTACGTTCATCCGTTCTGTCACGAGGTTGGTACACGTGCACGAGCTGGGTGGGCGCTTCTATCTCCGTTTGACGCGACGCTGTCCCCACACGTGTCAACCAAAGTGGCGCCGGGCAGCGGTCGGTGCGTTTCGAGCGATTGATTGATGAGAGCTGGGCGTCCACGTACTCGTGTTTCGTCGCAGCAGGTACCGTTATTAGTCAAAAAGCACGTCTGCACGTATAGTTTCCATTCCATTCCATCCATTCATACGTGTGTGATGTTGTGTATGGTCACGTAAGAACGAACTAACGGATCACGGATGCTCGCTATAGGGGTAGTTTTATTCATTCAGTCTGTGGTTTTGTGTGGCTGATGAGTCGATTGATGCTATTTTGTTGCGTGAGAGAAACTATTGGTTCCACTTGATTCCAAAATATGTCAAGTTAAAGATTTGAAAAATTATAGTTTTAGTTGTCATTTGGTTTTGCAACCAAAAATTATCAACCTCTCACATTACTTGCCAAATTTATAATAATTTTTTTGTCTATGTTTTATTTGTCAAATCTTTGGCATATCAAAATTTGAATTATGCTTGACAGGTGGGTCCACAATGGAGCCACATCATCACTCATCCCAAGTACCCCTCAAATATATATAAAAAACTATAATGACCTCATCCACTTAAGGGCTTGTTGGATGCACTTGTATCCACATCAATACATGTATATTCATGTGGATTAATATGGAATTAAACTAAGCTCCACCCCAATTAACCCCAACACGTTTAGATTTAGATGGATGAGTGCATACAGGTGTTGTTTAACCAAATATGAAATAGAATAGAACAAAAAAAAAAAACTAAGATGGAACCATACCATCACCTACAATAGATATCAAACTAAACACATGCTTAGTCTTCTTTTGAAATGCAAAAACAACAAAGGCATAGGAATAAGGAAAAAAACATGTATATGGTAGGAATGCATGTGGAAAATAGAGGATTTGAATTATAGGACTTTTGTTAGAACATGTTTTTGGATGAGTCCACCAAAAAACATAAGGATCCTCCTCAGCTCCCTCTCCCTCTCTCTGTTGGTTCTTGTGAACTAATAATTTGTCTTGCTTCTCTAGACAAGTCAGAGGACAATGAGGGCCTGCTTGTTTCTATTACTTTTTTAAAAAAAGTCCCAATAGGAGGTACTTCTAAAAAAAGGTCCAAATGTCTTAAAAAGTCTCTTCCGTTTGGTTTTCATAGGAACTTCTTTTGGGGACTTTTTTTAGTCCTAACATAGAAAAGTCCCTGAAACCAACCGGCACCTGAGGTATGAGGAGATGTCTCTTTTCTACAAATTTCCAATAAAAAAGTTGAATGATAGAAAAAAAAAATCCTTTGGTTTTGCTTCTATGTTTTTTTATGCAAATGTTCTATAGTACCCATTTCCAAAGGATTATCCTTTCTTTTTTTTTTCACTCTAGGAATCCTGTCATCCAAATGGTTCGGCGGTACCCGTTATAAGATCTTGTGTGGATGTTGTAATAATATATATTCTTCTCAATCCACCTGTGTGGCTGTGTGGAGTCAATTGAGTTATAATTTAGTTCAAGCTCCACTGTAATCTACCCTCACACAATTTGGATTGATGTGAATCCGATTACATCCAAATAAAGATTATCAATTTCGGTGTGTTTACGGATTTTTTTGAATCAAAAGGTGCGTCTTAGTGAAAGCACAAGCCACATGAAAAAAAACTTTCTTATCAAATCACAAAAAAATTTGGCACAAAAAAGGATAACTCAAATCAAATCAGAAAAAAGAGATTAATAATTTCCCAAACAAATGAGACAAAGGCCCGATTAGCGCCCCATCACGTCACGCCGCTTTCACCGTTCACGCTCAAAAACTCCCTTCCCTCGATTAATAACAATTTAATAATAATTAATAGTAACCCAGAAAAGAAAACCGTCCGGCATCCGCCGGAGGCCGGAGGGCAGATTCTCCACCACCACCACCGCCCCGCCCTCACCACGCGAATCTGCGGCGAATCCCCCTCCCGGATTCCTCCTCTCCTCCCCGCCCCGCCCCGCCCCGATCGCGCCGTCATCCAGAGGCCGCGCCAGGCTCCGGCGCCCCCGCTCCCGCTCCCGCCCTCGCCCGCCCGGGGTCCGGGATGCCCTGCTTCCCGCCGTCGCTGCTCGGAGCCGGGCCGCGGCTGCGCTCGTTCCTCCGCGACTACGACGCGCTCCAGTCCCTCGCACTCGCGCTCATCTACCTCCAGGTGCGCATTCCCCTCCCTCCCTGTTTGTCGCCTCCGACGGCCGGATCGGCCTGGCCGCACTCGGCGGCTTGCCGCCCCCGCGAGATCGGCTTACTTCTGCTATTCTGTTACTCGCTGCTGCTAGCGCTAGCGCTAGCGCATGTGATTTGGAACCTGGTGGCGTGTATCGGGTTGGAGCGTGTACTAGTGTTTCTCTCCTACGATCCTACCGTAGCGGGGCGTTATTTTGATTGCCACAATTTTTGTCAGTAGTTGTAGTCGTTGAACGCGATGGGGAATTGAATTCTAGTTTGGTTCAATGCAATTCAGATAGGGTTCCACTTGTTTTCTCTTTGAGGCGTCAGATTGCTTGATGCTTGGGTTTTGACCTAGTAGGAGGCTTGTTAATGAAGCTTCGAGGTTCAGTTATGGTTAGAGGTAACTACGCCTCGCAGCTTAATACTGTGGTTTTTATTCTCTGGATTTGTGTAGTTTCTGTTGCTGTCTTTGTGTTTGTTACATTGTTGGAGACAATCGGACAAGTTAATTTTTGTTAAATGCAACTGGGTGAATCCCTTTAAAACATGATTGTGTTGACCTATCGAGTCGGTGAAACAGTGAAGGAAATTAGTTGGTTTACAATGTGACGATGATTGGCTATAGTTAGCGTTTTACATAGCTCGTCTGGTACTTAGAGTACTTAGCTTTTTGTTTGTTGTCTTGATCATTTTTCGTCTTCAATTCTTATTGTTCAAATGGGCCCTCATTCAGCAGAATTTGAATTTAATGAAGTTGTGGTATTCATGCTCATAATTACTTGACCATTTTCGTTTTAGATTGGTTGTGCGCTGATCGGATCACTTGGGGCATTGTTCAATGGGGTTCTTGTGATCAACCTGGTGATTGGTCTATTTGCTGTTGTTGCCATTGAGAGCAGTAGCCAGAGACTTGGCCGGACATATGCTGTCCTTCTCTTCTTTTTTGCTGTCGCCTTGACGTTGTTTGGTTTATACTCTTCTCAAATGCTATCTGGTATGTCTTCGCAGTCACCATCTTTCAATTTAGTTAACCCAATGTTTCCATTTGGTACAATGTGGATCTGGCATCTAGAAAGGAATCTGATATTCTCTATAACAGTATGCTTAATTGACCAATTTTTGAGTGGGTTTCTTTTATTTATCTTTCACCATGGCATAACTAATTATTTTCAACACTGATTTGGCAATGACTACCTATATGGGTTTCAACTTCTTCCATTATCTCACTAGAGTCATTACTATGATTCTTGAAACTTGGAACTTTGTAGCACAAGTTTTTGGTACTCCAAGTGAAACTTTTTAGTATGTGTGTAATCATATATTCTAAACCCTTGCTTTCATATATTTAGTAACATTTAGATTATACTTACAAAATGATATGCATAGATTTGTCTCAAAGTTTATTTTTCGTAATTCTGATTGTGCAAAGTTGTTACAGTAGAGAGTGATGGCTAGATATGACTTTGACATGATGCATCAATGTCAAAAGCATTACTTGTGACTGGACTGACTGGGAAGTGCATGTGTTCTATTGGTCGAGTTTAGAGAAATTTTCTTGTGTAATTCTTTTTAGGCACGACAACATTCTTCTAGTGTCATAATCTGTTTCCTAACTTTGTCTTCTAATTATACAGGACTATTACTCCTGATGAGAAGTATGGTCGACTTTTTGTTTTCTCACTCAGACTAGCATTGTGGATGCAAATCATTGGGTTTTCAGTCAGGTTTCTATCTTCGTTCTTATGGATTCAGATGTATAGATTAGGGGCTTCTTCCAGCACGCCAACATATTTTGAAACCAACCATGAAGCAAGAAATAGTTTCTTAAGCCCTAGATCTGATTCAGTTAGGCTTAAGTTCCATGGCAGATGATATATTGGGAGGTTCAATCTATGATCCTTCTTACTACTCATCACTGTTCGAGGATGTTGAAACAACACATGCAATCATCAGGTATTACCATCTAGTTTCTAACACTTGATTCTCTTTTTTTTTTTTCATTCAATGTTTAACTTATTAGGGGAAAGAATAGGATGACCAAATACCTCTGTCAAATTTGTCATCTTTCTATCTCAATAAATTTGTCTTCTCTAGACCACCTAACCTTTAACCTCAATGACAGATAAGTGCTATGGCCCTATGGGTACATTAGAAAAGTGTCACTGTATTACATAGCAAAATCTTGCTGTACATCTTTGATGTGTTTATTTGTCTGAAGAAGTACCAACGAGGTAGTTTCAGCGTGTAAATTATCTATTCAATTCTTCTAGTAGTACTGACCTACTTAATTGCACTATTTTCATGTAAGTGGCTCTTTTTCTGTGTGAACATGTTTGCAAAGTGAATTAGATAAATATACATGTTTGAACTATACTTTTTGGACTGCTTCTAAAACATGGACCTTTTCAGCTGTCATATAGATTTTTGAGGTTTATGTAGTACTTTGGTTCACAACAATTAACTGTGCATAGTTCACTGATTTTGTTAGTACAGTTCATGTGGTAACATGGAAAACTTTAGTGGAAACTGCACCTAAATTGTTTTCCCTGGATAGAGGGGATTCCATATGGATATGGCCACTGAAAAACTGGTCATGATTTTCTCCCTGGTACAGAAACAAGACAAAATAGCAATGTATTATCTTAGTTGCTTTCTCTGATTGTGAACTGAATAGACATATCGTAAGTCAAACTTTTCTTTAACTTTTGAAGGTCAATATGTTAACTTTTTGTATATGTTAACTTTTTGTATAGACTAACAATGGAAGATTGAAATTAATATATCCATTAAGAACAATATGTAGCTCTTTTCATTTAAGGTAATGTACATTTTACAGATATTGCTTGTCAAAATGTCATGTTGGAGACCTCTTAATGTCTTAATGGACTTATATTTGTGATTGGAGGAAGTATTGTGATGGTTGGATTTTTCATTTATATGTGATAATTATGGTTTGAAGTTTGAACTATAAACTGTTAAACATTTACCTTGACAGGATCTAACTTAAGAAATTCTGATGCAATAGACTGCAAAGTCTCTGATTTATATTTAGTCATTTGTAATTCTGTATTCTCATTGCCATCAAGAATTTGGTTGTGCTTATAGCTTAGTACAAGCACAATGCCGATTTTGAGTGTTTTTTTCTGTAATGCTTTGCCCAGGTTGAATATGTTAGTTTCTGACTCCTCATTGTAAATATACTCTATGCACTTTTCATGAGGATGTTTTTTTTTGTAGTCCTGGTACAAATGGGATAAATGACTCGTCTAGGATGCAACAGTCTTTAAGTCATATATATCAACTCTTGTCAATGTTGCAAACAATTACAAGTGTAGTATGTTAATTTTTAAAAAGAAGACTCTGTTTGCAGGGTGATAAAAACAAAGTGGTAGTAATGACAGCGGTTCAACATCTGGGGCCAGTCTCCACGACTTAAATCTTTTTGCTTGTAGATCTCTTCTGGCTAATGATGTAAGTGATACCTGTAATTGGAATTGCAGAGCGATCAGTTTATTAGAAGATTTCTATAAATATCACCCCCCAGCAAATCGTTAAGACCTTTATGTCAATTTAAGCCAGAGTTGAGTGTATGAATGCATGCTTTCTCCATAATTTGTGAACACAATTAATCTTGTGTTCTCAATAAATCAGTATGCTGGACAACATAAATACTTTGGGTGGTTCTTTTGTTAATTGTGGAGATATTTTGGTGGTGTAGAAGATTAAAATTTTGTATGCTTTCCTTCTAGCAAACATGGTCAAACTGAAAGTGATAGTAAAAGAAATTAGTGCATACTGGAAGATTGATGATGTGTCGCCCCAGGTGGCTGCGGACGAGACCCACTTAGTGCTGTCTTCTGACTAGTAACCTAGCGCTTAGAACTCACAGGCTTATTGGTGAAAAGGAAATGACTAAAATTTCAATGCCATAAATAATGACATGATGAAGAATTTGGACCAGCTTGGCAAAAGCATTTTTTTTTCTTAACACTAAGCACATTAGTCATTTTTGGCTGACTGCCCAATACACCATACTGATGAAATTACTGGTTAATATTCATGCTGCGGAGTTGGAGCATTTTAAATTTTTATTTGCAAACATTTCTGTGGGACAATACTTGTGAGTTTACATTTGAAAATTTTCAGGGTGCTACTGATACAGCACTCCGTGGATTACCTTCACCAATGTTTTCAGAATTTCTGTTTGAACATTTAGTGCCATAATTTTTTATGTGAATTTAGAGCGTGAAGTCCCAAATCAATGGCATTGGCGCATTGCACAGTTACACAGTAAAACTACATCACACCAGATGCATTGTATGGTGTAGAGATGCAGTTTCATTGACTTGGACATGTGTTTTGGGACATGGCTAACATTTTTTTCATTAACAGGTGGAAAGTGGACTAAGAAGACCGTTGAACTCCTAGGTTGGAAGGTGGACCATATTTTGGGAACCTAAATCCTGTAGCTATTGTTCTCTTTGAAGCATAGAGAGGTTTGCACTCCGCAGCAGCTCATTTTTCGGACCAGGGGCAGTGAGGGGTTGATGAAGGGTCCAACAAAAGGAGCTTGACAAATACTGTAACAGTGACTGCCTGTGTTGCTGAGCATCCACAGCAGTCTTGGTGCCGTTTTGGAGTGCCATTGGTACTCAGCGAGCTTGAGCCAGATGAAGAGCTGTTTAATGTTGGTGTTGCATATCAGTTTATGTCATGGGATATGTTTCACTGCCCATCATGGTCCATTTTCAGACCTCTCTTCCTGTTTCTTTTAGCCACCAAGGAAAGTGAAGCAGGTAGTTCATTAGTTCTTTAGTTACTTGGTTATTTTCTAGCCGTAGGCTGGCAGTTAGCATTTTTGGTCATTGTTCATAGTGTTACATCTTGACAAGGAGCACTTCTCTGGATCAGTAAAGGAAAGAAATGTAAATTTCATTCGGTTCTAGAAAGAGTTGTAATTCCTGTTGGATGCATGAGTTTTGTTAGAAGGAAATGTTGCTGGGCTGCCACATGAATTTGTTCTGGGCCCACAGGAATATAAGAAAAATCCACAATTTTTCAAATCATTTTTTTCTCACTCAGATTCTGTTGTTCTGGCCCCATATCAGCACAACCACTATCAACACCAACTAAAATGCAAAAATAAACGCACTTTAAAGCTTTTGTGGATCAACAAGGAAAAATTGGACATTCGCGATAGTTGAGCCAGGTAAAATTTCCAACTCTTTTCCATTCACTAAAAAATGCCTTACTTTTTTGACGGAAAAAATGCCTTAGTCCCAATATGGGCCTCCGTAGGCTGGCTCTGCTATAATCAGTTCCCAGGCCCAGCAAGCACCGAGCAAACAGTTCACCTCATCTGCCGGCGTCGCCGTCCGTGCTCGCTCGTCTCTCTCACTCGCATAATCACTCGCATCTGCCCACACTGAGCCACTGCCCACCGCCAAACCCCAGCTGCGCAGCCCGTCGATCTCGATCCAGGGACGGCAGCCGCACGGCGCGGCGAAATCAGCTCGGAACCAGCCCGTCGCGACCAAATCGATTCACGACCGCTACGGTTGGACCGGCTGCGCCGTGCCCGTGCGCTCGCGCGTGCGGCCGGCATTGGCGCCGCTGCAGGCTGGTGGTGTGCCAGGCGGCGCGAGGTGGAGGCTTTGCTGCGTGCGGCAGGACAGGGTGTTAGGGGCAGCAGGTTGTTTACTTCTCAGTTCTCTTGGCGCATCCTATTTCAGTTGCACAGATTGGAATCTGAATGTCCTATTACGTATTTATGTAGATTCGTACTAGACTTATTACCTCTGTTCCGATTCTTGGTTTGTACCGTTTTCAAGATCCGAAGTTTCTGGTTAAACAAGACTGACCTGATTACCTCAATTTTAGTGCTGGTAGCATAGGTTGTCTCTGGATATGTGGACCGGTGTGTGGTGTGTACGAGCTTTGTTGCTGGCCCTAGTCATGCTGATTCACTGGCTCCAGCACTGGCTAGGCGACTGGGTGGAATGTTATAAGAAGAATGCTGCAGAGCATCGTGGACCCATAGCATGCATGGCGAAATATGGAGGCAGCAATATTAAGGGCGCGTTTGGCTCCTGCCAGAGCCGCTGATGCCACAGCTACGGCGCCCGCGTGTGTGGCAGACATATCGCCGCCAGACAGTTGGCGAAGTTATGGCGTAAATTTGAACTAGCAGTAGCCTTGCCAAACGCCGAAGCCTTTTAGCAGTGTGTGGCGTGGGTGTTTGGCACTTGCGGTGGGGCAACATGTTGCGTGAGTTGGATGCAATCCAAACACGCCCTAATAACCAAACTTTGGCAAATTTATTGAATAATAACTGGCTTCTCCCTCGGTTATTTCTAAGCACCATTTACCTTTTCTTTATTGTCCCCAAACATTCTCCAGCCTTTCTTTTCTGTTATTGCCGACCACAATTTGTTATTCTTGTTGCAACGTGCTGCTAGAGAGAATGGCATTTTTTTTTGTCTGACCTGTGCTTAAGCAGCTTAACCAAAATTTAGACTGTAAACGTATATGTAGGACCTAGCAAAAAACTTGTTCTAGAATTGTAATAATAAGAAGTTATCTAAGCTTATAGCTGTTATTCCTTTTTAGAAATCAGGAAAGAGATATAAATTTATTTATCAATGATATGAAAGTAGTTTTGATGATATTATACAACTAAAGTACCTGCAAATAGATCAAATTACTGGGTAAACATACTTTGAAAAATGCATGTACAAAAGAACCATCTGATTTATTATACTGGAATGAGAAATTGCTTTGTTACAAGGTGCCTGCAGCAACGTTTATAATCTGATGTGCCTTGCTTCTGGAAATCCAAGTTCCATCCAACTCTGGGTTTCTTGAAACTGGCTCATTTGGCAGGCATATCTGATTACTGTAGATGCTTTTAAATCTTTCTTGTGATGTTATCTTAAGTTGGCACTTAGAATTGAAATTGCTACTTTAACTTGCTCATGCTACTTACTAGAAATCTGTACAACAGTTGGTTTAATATCTCCTAATCTGATAATTCTTCTTGTATACTAATAGAAAGATGCCAAAAATGATGCATTAAACAATAAGAAATCATATGTTTTGATTCCTTGTTCCATTTTTATACAACACTGATGGATCTCTCCCCCTCTTTTTCAGATTTCCACAAAGTATGAGCTGTGAAATAGTGTTAGATGAAAGCACCAAGGAAAGAGTGGCATAAAACTTGATTGTCGGACTACAACTTAGTTGTTGGAAGATCAATTGGTTTCTTAAAATGGCTCAGCAAATGGCTTCAGTTCCTTTGAATGATACAGCAGTTGTTGATGCCAAGCCCTTGCGCACATTGACTCCCATGTTCCCTGCACCACTAGGGCTTCACACATTCACTCCTCAAAACACACCTTCAGTTGTTTGTGTGACCCCATTTGGAGCATATTCTGGAGGCACTGAGTTGGGGACGCCTGCTGTTCCACCAATGTTTGCAGCGCCTGCACCTGCTGCAGAAGCAGAACCCAGGCAGAGACAGCCACAGACAGCTACTCTGAGCGGAGCTCCTCGTGCTAATGGTACCGCAGTCAACAGTTTGGCCACACCTTTGCAAACTCCTTCAGCTGCCACACAGGAATCTGGTAAGAGGAAGAGGGGCAGGCCAAAGCGTGTACCTGATACTACTGTTCCTTTGGCTCCTTCAGCCCATACTATTCCCTCCAGCTCCTTCACTTCCTGTGGCTATTCCAGTTTCTTCAGCTCCTCAGGAAAGTAACACTATTGTGTCCCTGACGCCTTCTTCAGACGCGCCACAAGAATCTGGGAAGAGGAAGGGGGACGCCCAAACGTGTACAAAATGTTCCTGTAATGGCTCCTCCGACCTCCCAAGTAGATAGCACACCTGTTCTGACACTTCCAGAGGCCACTGTTGATGATTCTGGTAAGAGAAAAAGGGGACGCCCCAAACGTTTGCAGGATAGTTCAGATATTGCTACCCAATTCACTCAAAAGATAGCGAGTCCTCTCCTCAGCCACTTTCTGCTGTCTCACCTTCTGAAAGTGGTAAAAAGGAAGAGGGTCGTCCAAAGCGTGTGCTTGATGGTTCAGCGACTCCATCAAGTCAGTCAGTTATTTCAATAGATGGTGATTCTGTTGACACAATCAAACGTGGACGACCTAGGAAAATTGACACCAATCTGTTACAGCTTCCATCTTTATCTTCAGATGATCCTAGGCAAACTGCAGATAATGTACTCATGATGTTTGATGCCTTGCGCACGCAGACTTGTGCAGATGGATGACGTGAAACAAGTTGCAAAGCAGCAGCCTAACTTGAACGAAGGCTGGGAGCATTATGATCAATGCTGAACTCGTGTCAATAAGAACAAGAGGATAGGAGAGGTTCAGGTGTTGAGGTTGGTGATATGTTCTACTTCAGAATTGAGATGTGCTTAGTGGGCCTGAATAGTCAGAGCATGGCAGGGATAGATTACATGTCTGCCAAGTTTGGTAATGAGGAGGACCCTGTAGCTATTAGTGTTGTATCAGCTGGTGTATATGATAACACTGAAGATGATCCAGATGTTCTAGTTTACACTGGACAGGGCATGTCTGGTAAGGATGACCAAAAACTTGAGAGGGTAATCTTGCACTGGAGAGGAGTTTGCACAGAGGTAATCCAATCAGAGTCATTCGTAGCGTAAAAGATTTGACTTGTCCAACTGGCAAGATTTACATATACGATGGCCTTTACAAGATCAAAGAAGCCTGGGTAGAGAAAGGGAAATCTGGTTTCAATGTGTTTAAACACAAGTTGCTTAGGAACCTGGCCAACCTGATGGCATTGCAGTGTGGAAGAAGACTGAGAAATGGAGGGAAAATCCATCATCTAGAGACCATGTTTTATTGCTTGACATATCACATGGTGTGGAAAGTAACCCTGTCTGCCTTGTAAATGAGGTTGACGCATGAGAAGGGCCCTAGCCGCTTCACCTATACAACTAAATTGACATATGGGAATTCTCTGAGCTCGATGAGAAAGATGCAAGGTTGCAAATGCATAAGTGTGTGCCTCCCTGGTGATAACAACTGCTCTTGTACGCATCAAAATGCTGGTGACCTTCCTTACAGTGCTTCAGGCATACTTGTTAGCCGCGATGCCTATTTTATATGAGTGTGGTGATTCCTGCACATGTTCACAAAATTGCCGAACCGAAGTTGTACAGAAAGGAACGCAGATCCGTTTGAAGTTTTAAGACAGGAGAACGTGGTTGGGGCCTCCGTAGTTGGGATCCAATTCGAGCAGGCACATTTATCTGTGAATATGCAGGTGAAATCATTGACAGAAAATAGCATGAGTGCTGAAGATGATTACATATTTGAGACTTCACCTTCAGAGCAGAATTTTAAGATGGAACTATGCACCAGAATTGCTGGGTGAACCCTAGTCTTGCTGACTCAAATGAGACACCTAAGCAACTGCCTATAGTCATCAGTGCAAAACGAACTGGCAACATAGCTCGCTTTATGAACCACAGCTGCTCACCTAATGTGTTTTGGCAACCAGTTTTGTATGATCATGGTGATGAGGATATCCTCATATTGCGTTCTTTGCAATCAAGCATATTCCTCCAATGACAGAGCTTACCTATGATTATGGTCAGAACCATCCTAATATTCAAATGGGAACCCATTCTAGTTTCGGAAGTCTAAAAGTTGCTTATGTTGGTCCCCCAAGTGTAGAGGTTCCTTTGGCTAATAACCAGCCCTATAAGGAAATTATTGCATCATAATATTCCAGGTTAGTGATTTCCAATTGTTTTCTTTGACATACTTTTTACAAAAATATTATGTCTCCTGCAACCATTGACTTAAGAGTTGTCATCCTACTAGAGTTCTTTTGGCTAATATTATACTTCTGCATTGATGGTGCATGTGATGTTTATGATATATTGCACAGTAAACATTCCAGTTGGGAAAACTGTATTTTGGTGCCTTTGGTTAAATTGAAATTTGATGCTAGATGATTTCTTCATACTAATTTTAGAATTTGAACGCACAAGATATGGTAGTTAATGCCTGTTTCTTTATATTTCCTGTGTTTTCATATTAGAAAATGTGCTTTGGCCTATCTTTTTATTCTTTGACTGATAAAGTTGCATATAAAAGTGCAACAGTGGTGTTAGAAATCTCCATTGACCTGGTTCACATGTTGATGCCAAGCAAGCTGATCAACACTAGTTAGGGAGGTTTAGACCTCGAGTGAACCACTTGGCAAGTTTTGGGACTTTGTGTGCTACTGTGCATATTTGTTTGGTTTAGTTTCAGTTTGTACCATCTTTTTGGAGTGGCAACAGCCAAAATCCCACTAGAAGAGTAAGTAACTAGATTCAACACTGTGCAACAGCTACCACAAACAACAGACTCTAATACAATTAGTAATTCTTTTTAGCATATGTTTGCATTGGTTTTGGAAAAATACCTGATGAGATGTGTTATTTATTTATTTTTTTTACCAATTTTTCTAGCATTGTTCAAACACCAGATGTGATGTAATGTTTTTTGTTCTCATTTTGCCCTTATGTAAGTTTATCCACAACTCTTATTAAATTTATGCCCTTCTCACAACATTTTTTATTACTTAGCTTATTGATCTCATGTTCTTTTATGTATTTGAATTAATGATCATCACAAAAGAGCTGCATCTCCTCTTTCAGTTGCACGTATAGATCTCTGCTGATCGACTTTTAAATTCACCTTCCAAAATTCTGTCACAAGTTTATGAAAGTAACTGAATTGTCTTTACCAGCAGAAGCAGCTCTTCATGGTGGTTTGTATGAAGCAGCAGGGGTCTCCTAGGTGTTCCATGCACCATCGAATAAGTCCACCCCTCTTCATGTTACAATGTGAAATGGGATGTGTTTTGCACAAATCAGTTGTCATCTACTCATCATCGATTAAGTTTTCTTGAACTGGTTTGTAGTCATGCTCTGGGAATGCATGTTGTGCACTTTTTAGTTATATATGCTAGTTGCCACCCCTCCTACTGTGATCGACCATCAAAATTTCAGTGCTTGTATAGGCGCTTTTTTGCAGTTGCACTGCATGCAAATGTTAGTACACTGGTATTCCATAATTTTATTTTCTCTGCCCCAAATTAAATCTTGACTTGTACTTTCTCTATCCCAAATAATAAGTTGTTTGACTTTTTTTACCATTAATTTGACTACTTACCTTTTCAAAAAATTGTGTGAAAAATTTTTTTATTAATAAAGCAAGCCATGACAAAAGTAGTGATATTTTGCAAAGTTTTGAATAAGACGAGTGGTCAAACTTGGTGTAAAAAAGAATTAGGATGGAGGACTTGTCCTAAAATGAAACTATTTTAGTGTTTTTTTTTTGTAAGTGATACTATTTGAAGTTTGACTAAATTTATACGCTGGAATACTAAGGTTTATATTACCAAATGAGTATCATTAAATTTGTTATGGAATCTATTCACACTGTATCTATTTTTGCGTCATCCAAATATTTTTTTTATATAAATGATACAAAATTTTCTATATATTTGACTTTGGGCCAAAACTAAAACATCATGTTTTTTTTTGGCATAGAAGGGTAGAAAAGTACTAATATTTATAAGCGACAAATTGTTATAACTGGATAAATTATGAAATATATTTTTATAGTATACCAATTGGTTTTTTTATAGATGCTTTTTTTTTATAAAGTTGGTCAATTTAAGATAGTTTGAATAAGGACTGATTCAAGGAATTAATTTATTTGGAAATGGAGGGAGAACGTTGGTAAGCTTTTTATTTTCTTAATTAAAAAGGAGGCTGGCAATCTTTTCTTATATTTGAATTAATTACCGCATCATCTATATGTTGGCGCTTGGTGTGAAACCATAACTCCAGTCTTATGAGGACGATCAACTCAACGATTGTAAAGTCATGCTTGGATGCATATGCTTTCACAAGAAAGTTACACAAAATTCAAAAAATGAACTATTTTTT